>RCWM02000501.1:0-507500 GCA_003667255.2 Euschistus heros
AACAAAAAAGCATTTTAAAAAACTATAAAATTGTATTTTTTTGCAAATCTATTGAATGTAAAAAAAACGACCACATTAACATTCTAAACCATTGGACTTGAGTGACAATGACAAAAGACACAAAAATCATGGAACAAAAACCATTTTTTAAAAATGAGAGTTATAATCCAAAAACGTACCTACTTCTATATAACAATAGAAAAAGAAAAAAAAACAGACATACATATCATGTTTATTCAAATCACATACATTGTTCCACGCATCAGAATTTCACGCATGAAAATGGCATGTTTAATTGTGTGCCTGAATCAGAAGAAATAAAAATTCAGAGAAAGAAGCTTTTTCTCAGATGTTCTACGTTGTAGAGTCTTGAATGAGTTCGGAATTCGTTCAACTGCACACACACTGTATAGAGATCGACTCCTTGCTTGTTCTGGTGGTTTTTTTTCAATCAAAAATGATGTTTTCCAAAATGTATAAATAGTAGGCGTATTTTTTAGTGACAATGAGGCGGTTGAAAGATCAATAAGTAGCAAAGGGAAAAAACGAATTTATATACATATTTAATTTGTTTATTTATAGTTGCCAATGAAAAAACAACAAACAAAAAAAAAAACATCTGATGACTTACAGATATAAGACGAATCATCGAGAAACGGAATAATACGAGTTTTTCACTGTAATTATTATTTTATTTCCCTTAGTTGGCTCTCAGCTACACGGGTTTTGAAGTACAATGCTGTGGTTTCAACATACAACATTAATAATTTAAAATTTCAACATTACATTTAAAATTTCAATATTACATTTATACATTTACATGTACATTTCAACATTTTAAGTTTTTGATGAACTATTCAACTGCCTGCTAGTGCTTCGTTTTTCTCGCGCTCAGAGCGCGCCGAATTACTGAGAGTTGTCAGACCAATCGAATGGCCGGATTATCGAGATTGTTATGTATTAATGATATACTAAATTATAGATGCAAAAGATCAAAGTTCAGGTACTTTGAAGCACCCATCATTAAGTTGTAGTTCATTCATGTTAAGACGCAGACCTGATTTCAGAAGGGAAGCAGGTAAATTGATTACTCGATCTGGAATAGGATTATCTGACCTTGTAGAGAGCCAATGCGATTCAGACATCGGAGTGCTGCTGGCAGAAATAATATCTGTTTTATTAAAATTATTATTAATTTTTAGAATGCAAAGATGAAGATCGTCAGCTTTTATATAGATATAGAAAAGGCTGGGTAATGGGTTCGGATCGGCGACACCAACCCCTAAACCGCTCAGAATACCTTTATCGATTCTAACCTTGTACCGATTTATTTCGATGTTCTAGTCGCTGCTTTTAGAGAAGGAAAGTTATTCTCCTACATTTACTGTGAAAACTCTAAATCCTTGTTCAAAGTAATATTAACTTCTGTTTACCTTCTAATATTAAATGAGAAATAAGAAAATATTAAAGTGGAAATAAGGCAAAATATCGAAATATAAGACACTAAATCAATTTTTTAATTATATTAATTTAATCAACAATTATATACTACTGAACCACCAGTAAAGTTAATTCTGATGAAAACTTTCTCTCAGAGAAGTGAAAATAACAAATTATAAATATAAAAACAGACAAAATCCTTAAGTATTTATTTGGCATAACTCCTATTTATTTAACATTTGTAGCTTTTACATGTTTCGGTGATAATATTTCATCATCAGGCATCATCAGGATTTTTTTTAAAAACACATTAATCTATAACATTATACCAATAGTTCTACAATTATATAGTAATGTGTCATTTACCTCTTAATCTGTGATTATTTTCACATTGTCATTCTCCATGTTATAAGCCATTATATAATATAAGACAGAATCCTAGTTGAAAGTGACCTTTGATGTTAATTTCTGCTATATTTTCTCATGGGAAGTGGAAATAAGGAAAACATAAAAAACCTGTGATATACTTTTCTCACATTTATTATAAACTGATATATGTTTTTTTGAATTAATTATACAATCGGTCTCACTTAGCACAAAAAGTAAGATGGATGACAAAGAATCCATTCACAAATATGTAATACTGAAATTTTATAACTGAAATTGAAACAACAAATACAAATATATAAAACACCAAATCCACTGTACCAAATTGTTTTAATAAGTTTTGTAACACTTTACAAGTTTGTAAATTTTATCACTTAAATGTAGACAAAATATAAATATGTACAACACCAAATCCAGGTACAAATTTAATCTTCTTAAGTTTTTTTATAACACTTTTACACATAAGATTAGATGAAATAAGAAACATGATTTATAAAAACACACTTAATCCTTTATGAAACTCATTTGTGAACTTCTGTTTCACTTATTTACATTTAAGAAGTCTAAATATCATATAACAACACTAAACAACACAATCCAAGTTGGAAAACTGTAGAAGTGATTGTTTACATGGAGGTTATAGGAATGAACTATCGAAAAATGTAAACTCGAAGTGAAGCGTAAGGATCGAACTGGTCGGTGTAGCGCGGGTCAACCTAGTTTGGTGGTGTCGCCGATCCGAACCGTTACCGAAATAATATCTGTTTTATTAAAATTATTATTAATTTTTAGAATGCAAAGATGAAGATCGTCAGCTTTATATAGTATAGAAAAGGCTTAAGGTTCAGTTGGACGCCAGGCTATGATATTTTTGGTCGTTGGGTTCATCGAAGAAATTAGTAAAGTAGATCTAGTAAAACTGTACATATCCGAAACATTTAATAGAGTCCGAATCTGTGCTTTTATTCCGAACAATTTGAGATACTTTCTAGAATAAAATTGAAGAGGTGTCAGCCCTGATGATGGCTGTCAAAGATTTGGCTAAAACGTTGGCAAATAAATCATGTTTGTTAACTTTGCCTAAATATTTTTTGACTGATCCCACCCAACATCTCTTTTAAGAGGTACTTTCTAGGTTTAATTTAGCCCAAGAATATTTCTTTGGTGAGGTTTATGTACATGAAGTTGGGTGATGAAATACCTTGGACTGTACTTGGCAAAGATGCGAAACTATTCCTCATGAAGTTCAGTTTTTCCCTAGCTGGTTGCTACTTTATTGTTGTTTCGATTGTTGTCCGTGAAGAAGTCGATGACCAATTACCTTTAAAAACGAATTAACTCTGCCTTCAATATTCTATTTTAGCATGTGGTTAGCGTTGTACAATAATGGTTAAGTTTTGTTTCTAAATAATGCCTTTAGGTATCCATTTTAGCACAAAAGGTTTTTACTTGAGGTTCGCATTATGGTATAGAAGGATCAATACAATTAGGATTGATGAATTAATTGCCATTTCTATTGGAATTATTTTATTAGAAAACTAGTTTCGAATGCTAAACCTTAAGTTTCTAAAACATGAAAAATTGTCAACAAATCAGCACTATTTCACATGGATTACATAAACTAAAGATTTCAAATACGCAAGACAAGAAATCAAATATTGGTACTTACCTGAGGAGATCTAACAGATATCTGAAATATATCCATCGTGGAAGGGGAAAGAATCAGGTATACCGCAGGAACTGTCGGAATACCTAAGTCTCATATGTAAGGTTTCGTTTGGCGCGTATAAGAAGGGGAGGCTGTTATCAGTCAGGAATTTAGATTGAAATGTTTGTTAAATAATAAAATATGTTTTGTTAATTTCAAAATTTCTTATTTTTTAATGTGTTCTCTTCGTGATGAGGTTTCGCTTAGGTGATGCACCTTTTTTTTAGTCTTATTAATTTTCATTCTGCACTGATTAAATAACAGCTGATTGCCAAATTAAATAGCAGCTGTGATTATTTCAATGCTATATTCTTATTTTATTTTTTTGTATTTTTAACATTAATTGAATAATTATTACAATCTGCCACAAATTAGAGCAATGAGCAGTATATATATGACTTCATGATTACATTCACACCCTTATTTTGTAATCACCATTGACTGATCTCTCTCAACAAACTAATTTGTATACTTACCCAGTCATCAAATACATCTCTTCAAGTGGTGTTTTAGACTAATTACAGAATTTAAGAAAGCGATAAAAAACTTTCCTTTTTTGAAGACAGGGATTTATCTATTATTTTTTGTGCTACACATTTACTACTGCTGTTTTTTAGGTTCTAGGGGTCTTGTATTATTGGCTACCTCAGGAAAAATCTTTTTTTTTAGACATAGTTCGTCTATTTCTTTTTTGTTGTTTTCAATAGTTATGGACAATAAGAAAATTATTATTATTATTTTTTGTTTTTACATTATTATAATATAATTATTATTATTGTTTATACCTCGACTATATTGGTGGCTAACTATAGACATAATATATTCACCTATTAACGGCCTAGCTGCCAGGACCTGCCGTTAGATTTGCATGGAGGAAGTTGTTATCCACGGCCCAGTAGATCACAATATCAATTGGGCCTCGGATACCTGCTGGTACACTATTGTCTCCTCTACTTCCTAGTAATATTATATACGCTCTATAACTATTATTAAATTGATATGTATTGTTATTAATATATGTATAAATGAATATGTATATTATAATCGAATATATCTACATAATATATAAAAAAAATGTTGCAATTATAAAGTATTAAAAGAATCAAATTACTTAAATTAAATTAAAAATTAATGATTATTCGAAATAAACAAAGTTGAGAGAAAATAGGGGTTTCAAACACAACTTTATTCATTCAAACAAATTGTATCTATCTATCTTCATGGCTCTACAACCCTAGATGGGTCCTGGCCTCCTCAAGGAGAACTCTCCATGTTTCTCTGTCCTCTGCGGCCGCCGTCCAGTTACGAACACCCAGGATGTTCTTTGCATCGCTGGAAACAGCATCCATAGAGCCTGGTTTTGGTTTTCTTGGAGATCAAGCTGCTCTTCATGTATTTAGTGAGACCAAAGAAACATCTATTAGCAGCTGTAATTCTTCTGTTAATTTCGAGGGACATATTATTGGAGGAGCTTATGAGCGATCCGAGGTATGTAAACTCTTGTACCCTTTGGAATGTATTCGGCCCTATATTTATGCTGTCTTCTGTGGGGCCAGCTCCATCGCCTACATACATGTACTTCGTCTTATCTGCGTTTACTATCAGACCCATAGGAAGTGCTGCTTTCTGCAGCGCAAGAAAGGCGATTTTTAGTGCTGGGAGTGACCTTGCAATTATATCTATATCGTCAGCATAGCCCAACAATTGTACCATTTTCGTGCTTATGGTGTCCATTCTTTGAATTTCAGAGTCTCTGATACTTTTTCCAGAGCTATGTTGAAGAGAAGACAGGCGAGAGCATCACCTTGTCTCAGTCCTTTATTAGAATGGAATTCGGAGGAGAGATGGTTTTGAACACGGACCACACATGAAACATCCGTCATTGTCATTTCTATCAGCCTGATTAGTTTAGGAGGTACATTCATCTCTTCCATTGCTTGATAAAGTTTTGGTCGTATAATGCTGTCGTAGGCATTTTTAAAATCTACGAACAGGTGATGAGTTGCTACTTTGAATTCTAGTCCTTTTTCAACGATAGTGCGTAGAGAATATATTTGGTCTATTGTGGATTTGCCCTTTCTAAATCCTGATTGGTAATTTCCTATTTCTTTCTCAGCATATGGAGTTAGTTTATTATATAGAATGTTAGAAATAATTTTATAAGCGCAGGATAGTAGAGCAATACCCCTATAGTTAGAACACTCAAGACGGTCGCCTTTTTTATGAATTGGACAGATAATTGTCCTGCTCCACTCCCGTGGCATCACTTCATCTACCCAGATGGATATTATTAAGTTGTGGAAAGTTTCAAACAAATTGAATTCTTTAATATTCTGATTGGGAAAATGTCGGCCGATTTTTGGTCTGAGCAATACCAACTAAGGTAGATCGTGTCAAAATGTTGCATTTTTGAGAGTGAAAAAACGTTACACTAATAAAAGTATTGACTCTCCTGCCAAAAGATATCTATGTCGAAACGAATGCCCCTAAGCAAAATACCAAACTACAAAGAACGAATATTGAAATAGAAATTTTATATCCTTGACTGGATTCACTGAATCTCACTTCCCTTACACCGTCTTTTTTTTTTTTTTTTTTTTTTTTTTTTTTTTTTTTTTTTTTTTTTTTTTTTTTTTTCAATGAGTTGATTAGGTTGATAATTTAAAGCGTTTATTTATTAGCGACTTCATTTGCTCAAAAATTTTGATACAAAGCATAATTTGGATTTAAGTTATTTATTAAATGTTATGGACCTTTTTTTTTCTTTACTTTTTAGTCTATTTCATCATAGACTATAGTAGTCAGTAAACATATTGTAGAGTGCATAAAATATGCGATTATATTTTATTTTATAGCTCCGTTAGGAGTAGTTAAAAGATAAGCACAAGAAAAGTCCCCGCTCCTGGGGTGTGAGCTGACGGTGGGGAGAGGAGAAGGTCCCATTTTTTTGGTTTTTCGATTATATCTCAATAATGGTGTACTCTAGAAAAATATGTTTTAGATAAAAATTAATGATGTTTACATTTTCTATAAAATTAATTGTATACATATTTGTCGAACTTCCCACGGTTTTCGAGATACAGGTTATTGAAAATCGATCAATTTTGCCAAAAAAATAATTTTTACCTCACTTTTTGTCAAAAATTTGCTTATATTGCCTCCCACGATCTCAGACAAAATGTCAAAGTTTTAGAGCATTAAATTAACTTTAACACCAAAATATACGTTTTGTTCAACAAAAAGTGAGGTAAACGATTATTAATTTTTATTTTTAATAAAGTATTTCTCGAAAACCGTTGAAATTTCGACAAATAAGTATATAAACAATCTTATAGGAAATTTAATTAACTTTAATTTTTATCTGCATCATATTTTTCTAGAGGCCACCGTTTTCGAGATATAATCTAAAATCCCCAAAAATAGGAACTTCTCCCCTCCCCCCACCGTAAGCTCACCCCCCAGGGGCAGGGACTTCTAGTATGTTTCCTTCTAACTGCTCCTGACGAAGCACTGAGGTAAGAAATATTCGCATATTTCATGCACTCTACACACACCAATTCAGCACTCATTGGCTGGACTAATAGACAAAACTATTAAAAATTTTTTCCAGATAACTTCATCCTTTTATAATTAACTAACTCGCTGCATATTTAATTTTTTTTTTTTTTTTTTATGTTCAGATGAGATTTTCGGATTCGGCCCGTGATCTCATTTTTATTTCCTTTGGCAGACTTAGTAACATTGTGGATTGTGTGTTATGCGATTTTAGACGGATCTAGTATCAGATCTTGTACGCTTATACCCTGATGAAGGCTGATGCAGTAAACCGAAAAGTTGGGATTTTTTTTTTTTTTTTTTTTTTATTGTTTCTAAACGACTGTATTCCATAACCAATATATGGAAAATAAGTAAATTTTTAAAATTTTATCATTTAAGACTCGCTGTTCTATATGCAGTTGGAAGGCGGATTTTTATTTTCTGTAATATGTGAATTTTTTTTTTAGTTGTGTGTTATTGTTACTAATTAATAATAATATTCCTTGCTTTGTCATTCAATATTTTGCCTTGGATAGGATAAATATATGTTGAGTTAGATGACAGGACATATTACATCCTCCTAGGATATTCACATCGCTCGTTAATGGACAACTAATTAGAACCTGCCGCAATACTGGAAGTGGAGGTAGGGGATACCTGTACCTGTAGCAGGGCTCTGTTTGCTTTCAATCATATGATCAATTATCCCCTACCTCCACTGTGTGCTGGCTAAAGTTCAGGGGTTAACAACTACTTCAAAGTTAGTTCTATTATAGTGTAGAATTATATAGAAAATGTCAGGAGCTGATTCTCTGGTTTTAATTGTTTTTAAATAAAGTTTAAGAGAAAAAACAACTCAATTTTTCCCTGAATGGGAAAAACAATAGATCATTGATATGTCTATCTATAATACTGCTTTTGCCAATTTGCATTTTAGATTTAAAGTAATCAAATGACTTAAATTAACTATTAAATTAAATTAACAACCCATGATTGTTCGAAATAAACAATGTCGAGAGAAAGCAGCGGTTTCAAATTTAACTTTTTTCATTTAAACCAATATACCGAGCTAAATAAACAAATTAGGAATTGTGCCAAAAAACATTGTACAGTAGAACCTCATTAGAACCTCCATCATCCGAACTCGATGAGGTACCCACGATGATGTAATAAAAACCATTGACGCAACATTTCAATGGCTTGAAAGGGAAGAGGAAGCAACTGTATTTAGCCGCTTTAACTAAAAAAAAATAAAGGACTTGGCACTGACAAAAAAAAAGAAAATGTTGAAGCAGACGAACATCGAAGATTTTTTCAAACTAACCGTAATAAAAAAATGAGGCCTTTTGTATGAATGTATGAATATACAACATGATTTGTACATATTTAGTTTTAATGTACTTGTAATAAATGATAAAGAATTTACATGTATGTTTTGAATTTTTCCTACTTTTCCGGATTTCATTTAACAGATAGATTTTTTTTTTTTTTCTGGTTCTATGCACAATTTTCAACCTCCTTTATCAGAACATTTCGCTTATCCGACCACCCTCGACACCAGTTAGTTCGGATAATAGAGGTTCTACTGTGTTATGAATTTAACAAAAAAAAATAAATTCGATAAATTCTACCGTGCTAAATAAAGAACTTGAATAACCTATTATTGTTTTTTTTTTTAATTTAAGTTTTGTGTCATCCTTAAAAAAATATATAATTTAAAGGTTGGAACCCGAAAAGAAAACTGCTATTTTAGCAATTTACATACTTTTTTTTTTTACGATTATGTGTAGGATATTTTTTGTTATGTATAAGTCCTTAAACACAATATCTTTTCGCCAAGATTGAATTCCATATTTCATAAATGCAGTCAAAATTAGATAAGTCGAAAAATTCTTTAAGTCGAAGTGAAACCCATTTCCCGATTACGTTTATGTAATGAATTGTCTTCGTTTACTCGAACCAACAATCGTTAACTCGAAGTAAAAATTTTGTCTACACGTCTGTAAGTCTATTTTCTTTAGGGAGGAGGCTCTATAAGTCGAAGTTTTCTAGAACCATGAACATGTGCAAACCAGTCTATTTCAACTCTATTCTCGCTAATCCTCAGAACTGCTTCATTTCGGGGACAAGGCATACATTATTGTGTTTAATTGTTCTTTTGCTAGCCATTGCAACCAGTGGTAGAAGCTGATGTCTCTGCAGCTTTGCATACAATTCGTCGTGTGATAGATCGTCGCACCCCTACATTTATGCAGAAGAAATTACAGACTATTTTAAATTATGTTTGATTTGGATTGGTATCTCTGTTTCTGTTAGTTTTTCTTAGAATAAATTATTTAAAACATTAATAATTTAAAAAAAATTAATTACCCTTACACAGACACGCATGCACACGAATAAAACAAACACACCTATATATTTATATATATATATATATATATATATATATATATATATATATATATATATATATATATATATACATTATAGGAAAACTCGCTATCTCGAAAAAATATTTTTTGTAAACTCGATATCTCGAAAATTTGTTATCTCCAGAAATTGATAGCTCGAAGCAAATGTGATCACCCTTCAACTTTGACTTATTGAGTTTTGACTTTAACTATCAAAGCTAAGTAAATTGCTGTCTTTTATTTTTCTTTATTAAAAAAAAAAAAAAAAAAAAAAAAAAAAAAAAAAAAAAAAAAAAAAAAAAACAAGTACCGGTCCGTTTGTAAAAACTGTGTTGACAGTGAATACAATGGCATTGTAAATAAATTGTGAAGAACTACTCACTAGTAGCACTTCAATAAAATCTACACAAAAAGGTCTCTTGGCAGTCTTATTTTCAGACGCCTCGGAGGATTATCAGGGATGGAGGAGGAAGCAAGTTGGGAGACTAGTGGATTGGAGTGATTATGGAACTTACTATGAAAGGATAGGTATCTGGTTTGGGCTAAATCAGAAACATATGAAACATTAAGATCTTTATGGATAAGTTTATTGGTCATATAGTAAGGAGCATTGAGAATTTTTCGAAGGGTTTTGGATTGCAAAGATTGGATACGAGATGAATTGGATGGTTTAGTAGAGCCCCAAAGTTCAACTCCGTACGTCCAAATAGGTCTAATCACTGTCATGTAAATGAGTCTTTTGTAATTCATTGGGAGCTTTGAACGTTTGTCTAGTAAATGTTGAAGTAATCTGTAACGACGGGCAGTTTCTTGCCGTTTTAGTCTTGTATGTGGATTCCAAGTAAGACGTTTGTCCAAGTGGAGTCCTAGGTAGCGGATCTGTTCAACAGGGATTAGTGGAATTTCACTAAGCAGACGACTACGAAGCTATAAACAAAGCGCGTCGAACATTTCCAGTGTCACCCGAATCCAACGGAAGCAATGATCGGGTTGGCTGACTATTAGGCCCATCTGTAATTATTTCTTATTTTCAAAAAAAAACTTTCAATTAGATAAAGATCATAATATCATTAAGTGGTGTAAAAGAGCACCTGAGAGAGACTCGAAAAATAATTTTAAGGATTTCATTAATCTTTTTAGTCTAGAAGAGAAATCGATCGACTAATCACTAAGTTTAATTGAAACCAAACCATGTAACTGAAAAGTAATGTAAGTCTTAGTGTTTGTGTCTTATTTTAAGAAGACAGCCATGGCGAGCTATTCAAGTGTTAATACAGATTCTTTAGACCGCAGGGCCAACTTGTGCTAATTGAATTCTCTCTCTCTCTCTCTCTCTCTCTCTCTCTCTCTCTCTCTCTCTCTCTCTCTCTCTCTCTCTCTCTCTCTCTCTCTCTCTCTCTCTCTCTCTCTTTCTCTCTCTCTCTCCTCTTTTGTTTCCGGAGCTTCTTCTTTCATTCCCTAAGACCCCCGGCCCTGAGAGCTTGTGTTTTCCCATTTCTTAGCCCGCGGTAACTTTAGCCCCCCCCCCCCCCACCGCTACTTGAGCGCTAATTATGAAGTTCAATGAAAAAGGAAGGCAGAAGAAAAAAGAAAATCTGGAAAATCCTAGAATATAATCTTAACTTCCTCCTGTACACGTGTGGAGTGGACTCTTCTTATGAATTGAGCTCTGAGAAGGCTAGTTGAATGATGACTACTCTAATTGGATAAGTGGTTAACAGTTGAGTGAAATATCTCTGGGTAATATCTAGCCGTTAGTGTTATTGTGAATGTTTCTATATTAAATATATATTTGTATATGTTTATGTATAAGTGTCGGTGCCAAACTTTTTCGATTTTCGATACCGGGCCCAATAAAAAAAAATAATAATCGATTTTCGATATCGATACCGTGGTTAAAATAATCTCTATAATAGCTTAAAATTCAAATCAACACTATTGAAAACCGTTGCTATTCAAATAATAAATTATTAAACAGTTAATAGTATATGTTATATGGGTGTATAAAAAAAAATGACCTTTTTTGAAACAAATATTTGTATTATTATTTCTTTAATATAAAATACAATTAATACTCAAATCAAAGTCCATTGTTATCTACCGTCATTGTTATCACCCATCTGTTAGCCAATTGTGTCTTCTAGTTGCAAAACCGGCCAACTCCTCAATTTTGAGAAATACGTTTTTTCTGTTTTCTGAGTCCTAAGATACATTTTCCATCTATTGGAAACAAGAAACCTCGCAAAAACCCGTGAAATCCTTGTTAAACCTGCGTTTGAAAAACACAGTGTGCTGCAAAAAAAACGGCCAAATCCTTCCGTCAGTGAGTTTCAAAACCGGCCATCTCCACATCCGCCAGATCGCGGTGTTGTTCCAGATCAAGAAGGCCTCTTATCAGGCAACTATCAGTCTGCTCCTGCTTTTCCAGTAGTTAACGTTTATGCCTTTATTGTTTCGTGCACTTTTCATTCGACCTTTATGGAGACGTTTGTAGAAATAGTTCCAGCTAATTTAGCAAAAAAAAACAAAGAGACCATGCAACGTGAAGAAGAAACAAACCTCTTCAGATCGGGTTTTTACCCAAATTAAGAAGAAGTTAAAGAAAGTCGAGCCTCTCGATTGGTAGTACACAAATCTAGATTGGAAGAGTCCCAGTAATGCCCTCCTCAAACCCCCTTCACTATGGCACTTCAAAGTCACACCAACGTATAGATTTTTCATAACCAAATATAATAATAAGGTGCTAGTTCAAAGGAAGGTTTTCTACTGATCGTTTGATTTTTTACAAGAACGTCGTAGCATCAGCTGCTCAAGAAGGAGGAAGCAAAGAAGTTGATGAGAGGGATGAAGAAAAATATCAGGAAGAAATGTGTAAGCCTGTTGAAGACGATAATACCGCAAGAGTATATGTTTCTGAATGTTTATATTTTTCTAAATTACGTTTTTCGGAAATTCTTCTTCTTCTTCTTTTAGCACAACAGACAACATATAGCGGCCCCTGGCTTTTTCAATTTCTGCCTTCCATTCCTCTCAGTCCATTTTCGGAACTTATTAATTTAAAAACAATTCTCGCCAGTTTTTCCATCTAGATGTTTGAGTTACACCACAACATTTCAGAGTTTAATTTTTTTCAAATAATATTCACTTATTGAAGAAAGTTTTGTTCATTTGCATCCCAAAAAAAAACCAATATTTTCATTAATTTTAGGGATTTTTAAATTCTAATTCATTGCAAAAACCGGCCAACTCCAAAATGAGTTGCAAAAGTGGCCAAATCCAAAATAAAAAATTGAGTAACTCGCCCCCTCCACTTGCCCTTTCCATTTCAAAAAGTGGTTTCAAACACACGACCCTTGTGCCACTAAAAACCGAAGAGATTTTCTTCCTACTTCGTTTTGGCGTGATGTAACAGAAAATCAGCTCTCCTGAAAATTTTTTTTTTTTGGAGATGGCCGGTTTTGCAACTAGACGACACAATTGTCCGATGCCACGCTGATACCATTCCTTGGGATAGCTGTCAAAGAACTCTTGGACAGCATTTTCAACTTCTGCAAAATTATCAAATTTTTTCCCTTGAAGAAAATGGGCCATGGATCGAAACAAGTAGTAATCCAAAGGTGTGAGGTCTGGACTATATGGTGGATGAGGCAGGATTTCAAACTCATGAAGTTCTGTAAACTTTTTCTGAGGTTCGATTGCTGATTGTTGAGGAGTAAGTTCGTGAGGGACCAGTCTAAACAGGTCTTTTTCACCTTCCCCATGGAGAGAAGATGGCGACTAACAGTATCTTTTGACACACCACACTCCCTGGCAAGTTCGCGAGTACTCGTGGACGGATTTGACTCAAAATTTTCCTTCATAACCTAGTCAATATCCATTAATGGCCGCCCAGAGCCCTTCTTCCTTTCCAACCTCGTATCTCCACTTCTAAATTTTTCAATCCAACGCCGCGCAATGCGCTCTTCGAGGACACCTTCCCCTTATATTTAATAATTTCACGAGTTGCTTCAGCGGCTGTGAAATTTTTTTCCCAGTAATGTCTTTAAATTACGAGAATTTCGTAGGACACTGTCATGTTTCTTCTTTGAAATAAATAAATGAACTGAGACTTTTTTAGGAAGTCCAGTGCTATTTTAGGAAGTCCAGTGCTAGAAACAAGCTTAGAGAATGCTCTAAAGGGATTATTAAGTATTGGTAAATAATAAATAGCATTAAGATATTTACTGACTTTTGAACTCTGGAATTTAATAAAACGGTCTTTTTTTTTATACGCCCTTTACTAAATATAATATGTAAGTTGATTACACTGTTCTGCATCAAAATAATCCCTTCAACAAAAATGTTGTTTTCTTTTGTTTTTAAGTGTGATGAACACGAATCCGAAGAAAATCTCGATCAGGCACCTTTTTTTGACAAATTGGTGTTTTAAGTCGAAAAACGAGGTATTTTTCGACATTTCGAGCATTTTTTATTTATCATTGAAAGCTTGAACAACAAATCAAAAAACACCTATTTGATTTTGAAACTTTTATAATGTATTACGAAATGAAAAAAATTGGAGAGCATAAGTATAAGGCTTTGTTGTATAAATGACAATGTTGAAGAATGTATTAAAAAATTCATTTTTAGCATTCTCATTTAAATTTCTTCCCACCAAACTTGGGAACAGTTTTAGATGAACACGGAGAACGATTTTATCAAGAGATAGCACAAACAAAAAAAAGGTACAGCGGTAAATGCAGAAGATGCTTGCCGACTTCTGCTAGACACTACAAGAGGCACGCGAAGTAGTGAATAGAAGGAAAAATATACGCATTAAATCATGTTCAGTATTAAATATTATTATTTTATATTATTATTATATTACTGTTTTTCACCACAAAAAGTGTTATAAAAATATATGATAAAAAGTGCTATGTCATTTTTTTTTTTTTAGAACTACCTCCAATCTCTAAAAATGTTTTTTTTTTTTTTTTTTTTGAAATGTCTAATTTTTCAAAAATGATGCTTGATAGAATTTTTTTTGTCTTCAGATCCGAATTCGGCATATATGAATATATAAAAAATCAGGAATAATTTCTAAATTTTTTTTTCAGAACTGTATTTATTATACAGGCAAGGTGTTTTATAATTCTAAAACATAAATCATTTCAAAAATTCATATTTAAGAATATGGATATTTTGGAGGTTCTGGGTTTTAATTATTATTCGAGAAATCGCAAATATAACAAAAAACTCTCCCTAAAGATTAAAGGAGGCATTGATATGTCTATTTTTAGTAAATTGCATTTAAATAGAGTTTCAGGATTCTAAAACCAGTACGAATATGTTACGAAATGAGAAATAATATGAATTCTAGCAAAACAAAGGAAGCGAATTCCAAAACCTGCTAAGTCCATTTTTTAAACTTTTTCACAACTGGACGATAAAAGGTGAAGATCAGCTGAAATAAATTCCTATACATTATCGTCTCAGTTGAAGTGATATATATTTTTCCAGGTGTTGGAGGCATTCGTTAGGTTAAACTTCAAATTTATTCATGCATTCTCCTCACCTACTTTTATAAGTGACTTAATAATTTTATTTATTTAAACCAAGGTACTTAATATTCTACTCGCTAACGAGATAAGACCCCACGACGCGATACCTAGCTACTGTGAAAGTCCTCTACTTGAATATATATATATATATATATATATATATATATATATATATATATATATATATATATATATATGGATATATTTTCTTGATTTTTACTACTAGATGTTTAATAAGGTTCTTGAGGTTCAGTCATTAAAATTATAACTTATTTTGGTAGCGTTTCGAGACTATATTGTTCTCATAATCATGCCCTACCGTAAAAAAAAAAAAAAAAACAGGTCACAATAAAATTAGTTTCACAGGCTTTTTCAAAAATAAAGTTAGCAACAATATAAATATATAAAATTATGCGTTAGAATATATGACTAAATATAATTAAAAAATATGGAGGAGTATGTAACTATTTACAATGTTACTGGTGGATATGCTATTGGTTTCTACTCCTAAATTATAACAATTGTAGTATATAACTGAACTGGGAAAATTCAATAAAGAGCATATCTACCAGTAAAAATGTAAACAATGTAAATAGTTTCATACTCCTCCATATTTTTTAATTATATTTAGTTATATATTCTAACGCATATTTTTATATATTTATATTTTTGATAGTTTTTATTTTGAAATAGCATGTGTTACTTTTGTAATTTTATTTTAACCTGTTTTTTTTTTTTTTTCACTTTTGGGCATGATTATGAGAACAATATAGTCCCGAAACGTCGCCAAAATAAGTTATTTTATTGACTGATCCTCAAGAACCTTACTAAACACACATATATTTACATACTTGTGGAACCTGTCAATTGGAAATATTGACAAATAAATTGTTTATTTAATTTATTTATAATTTTTTTTTTTGGAAGAGATGAAAGCAGTTTTTTTTTTTTTTTGTGTTAATATTTGAAACTCATCCATTACTTAAGACTCACTTTCGATAGAAGGACCAGCTGGGGCCAGCACGGCCACTCAGTTTAAACAAGAGAACTGCTGTATTCCATCCTCTAAAATATAAACATAAACTGATAATATACATTTAGACAATGTATATTTACAACATAAAAATACAAGAGTAAATAGGGAATTTTCTTTTTTAATTGCAGGAATTTCTGTTGTATTTTGAACGTCTTAAATAGCTTGTAGTTTCTCTGAATTCATCAGTTATGTCTGCATACTAAGTTTCGTTTGAAATGTAGGGAAGTTCGTTTATGATATAAAAATATTTTCCGAATTTAGAGATCTGTAAATTTGACAGAAGTTTGAACATATAGTGTACTGTACATATACAGTAGTCTCAGCAGGATACTTTGTGAATTCCGTTTTGTATTAATATGTTGTCCCCTGTCTTAAGATTTCATGCCTTCTGTGTTGGTTTGTGGTATCGGCTGGTTGTCAATACAAACAGAGAAACAAGTATCATGCCTTAGTGTAAAAGTAACATGTAAAATTATATAAGTTGATCAGGTTGTGTTGTAATTTAACAGTGACATGTATACGGTCTGTGTTTCTTTTGTTTCTTTCATGATTATGGCAGTCATTAGCGTGGGTCGCAGTTAGTATGTGAGTCGGTATGTCGTATTTGTATATCAAGTATAAAAGTGGGCCTAGGATAGAGCCTTGAAGTACTCCTGATATTGTTTTAATTGATAAGATTATTGAGCTCTGTGGAATTGAGAAGAAGGATTGTAGAATGCTTTAATAAAAGGACCTCTCTCATTCTAACTGCCCTGTAACTAACTAATTTTATACTTGTGAACTAATTCTATTCTTTTCTTAGTTTGTTTCTGTATATTAATTTATTTTTCTTTTTGTTTTTTTCAGGTGAGTTGTGATTACTTATCCGAAAACTGAGGCGTTGTAGAGATAAGTAAAAAATTATAAATTCTGTATTGATAAACAATTGTTTCATAATTATTCGCATTACATTTAATAAATCCTTGGATTGTTCTCTATATTTTTCGAAATTCCTGATGCATTTATGAATATTGAACTTTTATTTATTTTAGATTATTGGTGATAACGGTGGGAAGGGGGGTAAATTTTTCTTTTAAATGGTGAAATTTTAAATCTTATGTCATTACTCAACTACACTCAAGGTTTTTAATAAAATCAATGAGATAGTTTAATTTCTTATTGTATTTTGTGGTTATATCTAAATTTGAAGTAAACATTATTTTTACCTACTCCCCATCCTTACCTTTTCAGCAACGCGGCGTTTTCAAGACCGGCTTTGGTGACTGGGCTCACATTTTTTTTTATTTACTCCTCTCCTTCCACTCTAAAATAACCTAAATCTATTAATTTCACGTTTTAGATAATTTCTGCCATCGTTTTGGCTCCTCTACCGGTTGAATTGGCAAAGGATTTGAAATATCTGTCAAGGTATCGAAATAAATTTTGTGTTCTATCTTCCAAAAGCCACTGAAGGATACTGGTATCAGATCTGCCACGACCTGATAATTAAAAACATAAGAATAAGGAACAATATGCATTCATGGATATCAAAATTAATATAAACAAAGACTGATGTAAACAAATTCATGCAAACAACGAACTATACTAGACAAGGACAATGAATAACTGTTCGTACATATCCAAAATATATATTTTTCTTAGATGTATTAGATCTGTGTGAACTGTATGTGTTATATTTATTATTTACTTTTTCACCTAATTATTGTCAATTATAGCCCAGTCAATGAGTCCTTTTCCCTCCCCGCACCCTTAGCCCCCCTCCTCCAGGGGTTGACTTTTAGTACGTTTACCTTTTAACTATTCCTAACGAAGTCAAAAATTATCGCATATTTCATGCAGTCTACAATGTGTTTATTGACTACACTATTAGGAATTTCATATGATCATAGCTTCTGGAGTTTATAAGCGCTTGTATCTTTAATTTCATGATGGTACATTTAGTACAAGGATTATTGATAAATGGAGGGGGGATATAGTTAAAGTTATTATAAATAAAAAACATTTAAAAAAAATAAAATAATATTCCTTATTTTCATTGCTGAGGATTATTGATTCTTCGTGAAAATAGCAACTTCTAAAATGTATTTTAAATTATTCTGAATCAGATATCTATTCTTTCATAGTAAACTCCAGAACCATTCAAATCCATTTGTATCCAGGTAACCCTCTAAGGTGCCTAAAAAGAAGATGGCCCCGGGACCTTCTAATATAGTAGCCTTTATAAGTGCTACCAATGGGTAGTTGCTTTGAAAACGAGTGACGTGTTTATCATTGTAATCATATTTACTTGATGTGTTATAATTTTATATTGTATCTATAATTGTAAATTTCAATATATAACTAATAAAAGAAAATAAATTCTGAATATATATCATGAAATGGAATTTAAATTTGAGCTGGAATATTTCCTTTTAAGTACTTGGAATATCATCCTTGGTTCGTTTTATTGCAATTTTATTTGCAATCGAGGAGAGAGTATTTGATTACTGGAGTAAGTGATTAATAATAATAAATAAATAAATCTAACGAATCTTGCCAATAAGGAAAAATGTTACCCCAGCGGTCAAAAACTTGTTTGATTGAGTTGTGAGGTGTAAGGGGAAGGGGAAGGGGATCGGGAGAGGTGGATTAATTTAGCAACATTTACTAAAACAGGTGTTTTATTCAAACTGGGGGAAAAGGTAGGAGGGGGGAGGGGGGAAATGTTTCAAACAAGTTCACAATCTATTGGATTTAGCTTTAAAATCTAATTATGAAACCCATTAAACATTCACTTTGATCTGTATTGAAGAGTTTTCAACAGAAATCAAAATTATTCATTTTGATTGAAATAAAATTAAAAGTGATTCGATTTTATTTTGACGAAATATTAATTCTGATACAGTCATTAACGTTAGATATATTTATATTAATAATGTTGCCACGGTTGTCCGTGTTTTAAATTCTTGTTGACAACAAAAAGTATTATTAATTTCAAACAAGGATAGTCACAAATTGATCATTTTGAGAAAAATTAATTTTTAAGTTTGAAACATTGTGAAAATTGAAAACTAACCAATTTTTCAATAACTAATATTTTTTTAGAACCGCCGTTATTTCTTTAGGTAAACGTCAACAAAGTAGGTAGAAATTAAATTTTTTTATCAATAAAGTAATTTATTTTTCACAAAAACTACAAACTTACAAGAATAAAATAAGGAAAGACAATATTTTTCTAGCATTAGCTCTATCTTTCGCATAGAACCTGATTAGCAACCTGTTATCATAGAAAACTCATTGTTGGTGTGCAATAATCAAAACAGTATTTGTTGTTATGAGTAAAGAAAATATTATTGATGAGGCAATTTCTCGTAAAATTCTTGGTTTTTTGGTTGACAAAATTCTTTCAACCCTTCGAGATCTCCATATTTTGGTTTAGACAACTGCAGGAGACGTTTGTATGATGCTGTTGGTATCTCAAATTTTTCCGATTTTAATGAGCATATTCCTTGTGGATTTAAGGGCGTATTTTTCTTTTTTCTTATGATGATGGAGTGGCTCTCTCAAGAATCATTATAAGTGCTACGATGGTAAACGAGACCTGGTTTGTCTTGAGACAATTTCAATTCCCTCACTTTTTGAATCGGAAAAGAGCACTTGGGAGCAAATTTATGTTTAAGAAACATCGTCCATTTTTTGATATTTTTCAGGGACAACTTTAAATGGCTCTGGTTTCTTCTTTGAATGACGAAGTAGAACGTACTAATCCTTAGGCAATTCTATTTTAGTCTTCTGATTTATAAGTCCCATATTTTTATTGCATTCTAAGTATGAATGGCATCTGATTGGAAACGTAACTTTAAATCTAGTCTCTTGGCAGTATGAACAATGTAATAAAGAAATCTTATTTCAGTAGAAACAGTGTAATTGTCATTTTGACCCCCAGCTAAGTCACAGAAGATGTTTGACATTCGGACCCAGATAATTAAAGATAAAAAAAATTTGTGACTCTCCATGTTTTTTCCCTGAGACGCTTGGACTATTCTTGTTTCTTCCCTGTAGCATGGTTTTTCAATCTGGATTTTCATTGGATTTTCCTTATATTAGCCCTAATACAGGACAATCAGCTGATAGTACTCGTAAAGACCAACAGAATGCGCCGAAAAACGAAAAATCGGAATATAATGGGCTATTCTTGTTTTTTCCCTGTACCCTTCATATATACTTTTTTTTTATTTATTTATTTTTTTTTTTTACTAGAATTTTCCACAATGCAGTGGCTTTCCCTAACCTAAGTTTTCAATGGCTTCCCTCCATATTCCCCTGCCTGAGGTCCATTCCTCTCTTAGGCCACGTCCCATCATATACTCTTCTAACTTCTGCTTCCATGTTTTCCTTGGCTTACCCCGTTTCCTTCTTCCGTTTCCCACCAGTATACCTTCCTTGGTAGCTTTCCATCGGACATTCTTCGTAAATGTCCGTACCAGCTTATGGATTTTTCCTCGATCTCTTCCAGTATATATTTTTTTCACTTTCATTTCAGTGGCATAAAGCTTGTACCGGAGATAGGCATTTGTTTTCTATGTTCCCATTCCATATGTTATGCTTGGAGGTAAAAGTCACTAAGTGCAATTTTTTCTAAATTCGACAAAAAGTCATTGTGTGTCGATATTATCATTTCTCATAAGTATAAAAAGTCAGCAAGTCAATATAAATGCTGTATATGCACATTAGAGAATGAGAAAATTCATAGCATAACTATCTGATAAATTTTTATTAACCATATTCCGGTTTGAATTTTAAAACGGAAAAAAGTTGATTTTGTTACTTAATAACCTCCAGGCAGACAATATGTCAGTAATAATTTTCCTTCTTAAACAAATTATTAGTTGGATAGGAACGGAAGAGATGATGCTAGTTCTTATTTTAACGCGACAAGCTATGATATGTGTATATGCTAAAAAAAAAATTCATCTGATTTTTTCAAATCCTGCTAAATTACATATTTTTTTCATTCAAACCAGATGAATTTGAAACATTTTAGCGTAATCACCTCTCCTCTTTAATTCCTACATTAACGATCTGCCTCAGTCAATTCTACACTGCTCCCACCACCTTTATTCAGATGACTGTCAAATATATTTATCCTTTTCCCCTGCCGAAATCCTTGATGCTTTCTCCAAGATTCAGGAATACCTTGACAGAACCTGTGCCTGAGCCCATTTGAATAACTTAAAGTTAAACGCAAATAAAACCCAGGCGATAGTAATCGGCTTAAGTCACCTTCTCAGATCAAACTCCTATTATCCCTCTCTAAACCTAATTAATCAATCTATTACCTTTTGCTCCTCCGTGGTCAAAAATTTATGAATCATGTTCGACCAAAACCTTTCCTGGAAGCCTCAAATTGCCCAAATATTCAGAAACTCAATAGGAACCCTGAAACTATTGAATCGTCCCCGTCATTTCCTCCCCCAAGCCAGTCGCTAACTTCTAGTTTCCTCGCTCATCTTTCCTCACTTTAATTATGGCTGCGTGGTGTATGGTGGTTTCTCTATGGCTCTCCCAGACAGGTTAAAACGAATTATGAATTGCTTCGTTCGATTTGTTTTCGGAACCCCGAGGCGTTCCCATGTTGAAGTTGAGCTTTGGTGCTACACTAAATCATCCAATTCACCTTGTATCCTATCCTTACAATCCAAAATCCTTAGAAAAATCCTAAATGCTCCTTACTTCGTCACAAACAAACTTATCCACAAAGATCTTAATATACCTTACGTTTCTGACTTAAACCAGATATCAATGCTTTCATTGCAAACTCCACAACCATTCAAATCCATTTGTATCACAACTTGTTTCTCATTTCATTCCAGATAACCCTCCTAGGCGCCTGAAAAGAAGATGGCCTCGAGACCTTCTAATGTAGTGCCTCATTATATAGAACCTTTATAAGTGCTACCAATGGGTAGTTGCTTTAAAAACAAGTGACGTGTCATTTTTATCTATTTCTTCACATTTACTTGAAGTATTACATTTTATATTGTATATACAGTTGTAAATTTCAATGAATAAAAAAAAAAAAAAAAAAAATTAAAGACATTTTATATTCAAGCCCATTCTAGTTATAGTACTATAAATATATTCCCTAAAGGCATTTCGTTCTTTTCTTTATTCGTCATTGTGAAGATATATTAGCCATTCCAAATGCCCCCTTTCCTATCCACCTCTGAATACATCGATTCGTTTTAGGTCCCCCCTTAATGTCCTCCCTATTCTGGGTTTATCCAAAAAGGATACAACGCTTTTATAAAAGGACAAAGGTCCTGGACAAGGTTTGAAAGGGAATAAGGACGCAGTTACAGGGACACGTAATGGCCCCGATGATGGAGCAGATCCAGCGAGCGCTAATGTGCCCTCCCTCTTAGCATCCCGGTGGATGGAGGAAAGGACCAATAAAGGATCGTTAGGATCAAATCCCAACCGGTTCTGTCCAACTCATACATTAATATCTCCTTATCTATTATTGTTATTATTATTATTAATATTTATTTTTATTAAAGAATGAAATGAAATGAAAAAATAAACTTTATTCTAGGACTTATTGCCCCCTAAGAATAACAATAATGCACAGTTACAAGTACAATTATCTGGCCGTATTATTTACAAATTAAATGCTTCAGTAATTACATCATACATTTTTGACAGGAAAAAAAAATTCAATTAAATTTTAAAAAAATATGTATGAAATAATTATAATAACATAAAATACAATCGTATATACATGTAATTATAAAAGAAAAAAAAAAAAGTAATGTTCTAATGTAATTATAAAGAAAAAAAAAAGTATTTTATATAATTATTTACATATTTGCGGAAGATTGATTGTCTGGTACAGAAATGAATATTTTTAAAGGAAGTTAGGGGAGCTGCTTTACGAATAGAAGTGGGTAGGGAATTCCTGAAGGAGGTAGCACGATTTTTCAAAGGAAGCAGTTTTATATTATGGAGTATACAGGTTAAAAGGTTGGGATCTAGTGTTTAGGAGGTGGATAGGAGAGCGCAGAGTTAATAGATCATGAATATAGGAAGGTTTTAAGACTAGGGTCTATATAATATATTTATCAATGTTGTGTTGGTTCTACCATTCTTCGATATCGATACCGCGTTCATCTATTTACAACTGTACAAAAAAAAAACAACATAAAAATAAACTATATATACATATATAATATTTATCCTATATATATATATATATATATATATATATATATATATATATATATATATTCTGTATATATCTATCTATAACATACTAAGTATATAACAATACATTGAAAAAAACAAAAACAAAATCCTGCACCACTAATAATGTGGGTTCAGTACTTAGGTAAGGCAGTACTGTTTTTGAGCCAACGGTTGTGAAAGGAGGTGATTTGGTCAGAATTCACGCTCAACCGCCAGGGTTTTTCCCCAATTAAGGGTATCCACGTTTTAAGAGGCTGGGTGTGCCCCAAGAGGGTCAAAAATGGCAGGATATAAATTAAAAACTAAATAAGTAGGATTTTTTTTTTATAATTCAAAAGGAATATACTAATCTATAACGCATACAATAATAATGACCCAAATTTCCGATTTCGCTATCAATCTAAATGAAAATTACCATAAATCCAATAAAGACTAGGGAGTAAAAATAATACGTCAAGTAGAAAATAGCCTAAAATTATATATATATGAATCATTAGAAATAATAAAATCGTTTAAAACTGAACCAGAATTTTGTTTAAATGACCAGATAAACATTTCCAATAGTCCAATTTTAAAATTGTTTCCAATAGGAACGGAAAAATACAATGAGTCATATAGGAAATTCCCAAAATTTAACCTACCTGCCCCCTCCTTCTTCTCACGATGGATATATTTCAGTTATCTCTCAGATCTCCTGAGGTGAGTGCTAATTTTTGATTTCTTGTCTTACATTTTTGAAAACTTTAGTGTATATAATCCAATTTGTATACACAAATGCCAAAAATTAATTCAATGAGTCAATGGGGAAATTCCAGGGTAAACCCCAAAATTTTAATTTACCTGGCTCTCCCTCTTCCACGATGGATATATTTCAGATATCTGTTCGATCTCCTCAGCTGAGTACCAATATATAGGATTCGTTGTCTTACATTTTTGAAAACTTTAGTATGTATAATCCATGTAATATATTGCGTATGTGTTGTAAATTTTGTATGTTTTAGAACTGAAGATGAATATTTAACATTCGGAACTTATTTTCTAATAAAATAATTCCAATAGAAGTGGCAATTAATTCATCAAACCTAATCAAACGAATATTGCTCCATAACTGTAGGTCATAGCGACAAATGATATATAACAAAAATATTCTTCATTGTATTTATGATACGGAAACTTTCGTCATGTTTTCAATCCGATAAACGGAAATCAGAACTTGACCATGTAAAAATGTTACTTTTAAAAAAAAAAAAAGCAAGCTAGGGCGTTACAAAAAATCCATAAATAATCAATCAGTTCCCTTTAGGACTTCTTATGACTCATTCAACCGAATGTGATTTTAAACTTGGAAAAAAAAAATTGGAAATAAGTTTCAAAGAGCAGGGTAGACAACTAGTCGCACTGCGTTTTTAATCTGAGAATTTTGCGTTATATCTGATATTAATGACCACACAATGCCTAAATACGTGTCAATATTTTTATTTTTCCAGTTAACGTGATAATAATGTTCTTAATAACATGTGCTTGCTTGTAAAGCAACTGCCCACTGGTAATACTTCAATTAAAGTTCTAGATGAGGTCCTAAGGCCTTCTTCTTCCTTCGAAGGGTTGTCGGGAATGGATTAGGAAGCAAGTGGAGATACTAGTGGATTTAAATGGTTATAAACAAGACTAAAACGACAATTTACCCGTCGTTTCAGACTACTCCAACATTTACTAGACAAACGTTCAAAGCTCCCAATTCATTACAAAAGACAAAAGTTATATGACTGTGATTTTTTGGACATACCCATCCTTACCATCCAAAATCCTCAATGCTCCTTACTTTATCACCAATAAACTTATCCATAAAGACCTTAATGTTCCAAATGTTGCTGATTTAGCCCACACCAGATACCTATCCTTTCATAGTAAGCTCCATAATCACTCAAATCCGTTAGTTTCTCAACTTGCTTCCCACTCCATTCCTGATAATCCTCCGAGGCGTCTGAAACGAAGATGACCTAGAGACCTTCAAGTGTAGAAGTTTTAATAAAGTGCTACTGATGAGTAGTTCTTTTCAAGCTTTAACATATTTTTATAATCGTTGTCAATACATTTACTTGGTGTATATATTCTGTACAGTTGTAAATTTCAATAAATGTATTAAAAAAAAAAAAATGCTTATATAGTTAGTTTGAGAATATTGTGATATTTATTCAATGGGTACAGGTGAAGTAATAGCAGTCTATGAGCACGAGAGCTTATAAAGTCCTTGGACTATAACAGAATCTCAAAAGAGGTAATTAGGTTTGAGTCTTCGGGTTTCCGTCCAAGGGATAGGGCAAAACATATATGGGAGGATCGCGACAGGGCTGATCTTGAGGATTTGGGTTTTGATGACGTAGGCTGGAGGGGGGTTTTTGATAAGATGTTCGCTAAGTTTTTTTATTTATTTATCACTATGTATATATAACAGATCTCGAGCTTAACTGAATAAGCTATTCTATATAAATGTAATAATAGGTTTACAAAAAGTAAATGATACCAAATGATATAGGAGATATAAATAATGTCGAAATCAGAAAAAAAAAAAAAGACAAAGGAGAGAAGTGTAGGAATGGTTGAGACAATGGATCCTGACAGGCAACCTAATTTCCTTTTTCTTTTTCTTTTTTTTACTGGTAAAGGAACTTTGAACTGGGCCACTGAAAGGAGGAATCGGAAGTCCTATTGATCTGTTTGTTCGAATAAGTCTTTCACATTTGTGCTGCAGCGGGGTCCCTCGTGTATGCAGCATCGGGTCTCATATTGAAGTTTTTTTTTTATTATATATCCTTCAGCAGTTTGATGCAAAATTTCTTTCTTTTTTGGTTTGCAAATCACTGAAAAATCTTGTAAAGTAATTTTATAGTTCTCTATTTACCATATAATTACGTTGTTATAATTAAGAGGCGCGGTAGCTCAGTGGGTTAGACCAGTCAAACTACCGCCCGCGGGCCGAATCCGGCCCGCCAGTGTCGTACAATTTTACTGTACTAATTATTATAAGAGATCCAAGATGCTTAATGGTTAACAAATTTGAAGTTCTACGGCTAGTATTTCATGTCGGTATCAAAAGGATTTTAAAAAATCTTAATTTATTCGCAATGATATATAAGACTGAGACTAATATATAAATCAAAATTTATATTCAAAGCACTCAAAGCTTCGACTGCAAAATCAAACGAAAACAGAGTTTCATTGGCGTCGCTGAATATTTCACATGTTTTAAAATGCGTGAAACAGTTTTTACGCTATTGTGATTGAAAGAATATTATTTTCTGCTGGAACGATTTTATATAAGTATGTAAAGCTGGTTTTCGCCTTGCAACCTCAAATACAGTTCGTTCAAATGTTTTGTTAAATCGACGTAGGTAGAATGCTATTTTCCACAGCCATTCGCTATTTTGTGATTCGGATGGATTATGATGCTTTTCATTTAAAAAAATTTGAACACTCTTCGATGTTTAAAAAAATGCATTACCTATTTCCGCGTGTAACTACTAGATGTCTACAAGTGTCGTGGCCTTTTCAATACACAATAGTGATTGAACTAGCGAATTAAGCAAGCGTATGCTCGCTCAGGGCGCGTAATTGGCGACTAGTCTATAAATTATAGGTACTGGGAGGAAAATTAAAACGGTGTTGGCCCTTGGAAACCTTGGAAGTGATCAGTGTGGCCCGAGGGCTAAAAAGTTTGGAGACCCCTAGGCTAGACACTCGACTGCCAAGTTCCCAGGCCCGAGTTCGAATCCGGCTGAAGGCAGAAAATTTATTTTTTTTGGCTGGGGTTGTGTAGTTTCGTTTTTGTAACTCATAAATGTAACATTTTGACACGCTCTAGCTCTTTTGGTATTGTTTGGATCAAAAATTTGCCGACAGTTTCCTGATCAGGAATTTACTTTGTCACTAGAATCTACCGTTTATAAGCTATATTGATTTGAACGAAAAAATTTACATTTAAGACTCCTATTTTCTCTCGACTTTATTTATATCGATTAATCATTAGTTGTTAATTAAATTTAATTAATAGTTTAAGTAATTTGATCATTTTAATTCTAAAATGTAATTGATAAAAGCAGTAGATTATAGTTAGACGTAGCCACGATCTGTTTTTCCAATCAGAAAGAAATTTTTTTTTTTTTTTTTTACTAAAATAGAGCTACTGTTTTAATTAATTACTTTATTTCTTATCTTACATGCTCACATAATTATAATAAATTTAATCGGTAATTCAAATATTTCGAAGATGAATATTTTTTTGGAAAATACTTTAGGTCAAATTAATTTACATATACTCTCGATATTGAAATCCTAAATAATGTTAATTTAACAAACTTTCATTTTTTGATTTAGAAATAAATAGGCATAGATTTAAGTCAATATGTCATAATTATAATAAATTTAATCGGTAATTCAAATATTTCGAAGATTGAAATCCTAAATAATGTTATTTAACAAAATTTCATTTTTTGCTGATTTAGAAATAAATAGGCATAGATTTAAGTCAATATGTCGCACATTCAGAATATGCAAGTATTATTAATAAATTAATAATATAAGATTGGCCAACTTAGTACTAAAAACAACAGTAGAATTTAGGATTGACCCTTGTACCCATAAGGTAGATGAATTATTCTATTGACTATGTAAAAGAGAAACAGACACGGTGTGTTAACACCAAGAAATCATTTTAAAGGTAATTTATAATATATACATTGTGAAAGATAGAAATATGAATAGTATTGTTTAGATGTTGAAAATATAGTGTGATTATAATAAATTGTTAAATACTGTTTTCAGTCTGATGATGGGACCTTGTTTCCCGAAACATGTCACTAGTTCATACTTTTAATAAAGAGGAGTTTAAATGCTGTTTATTATACTGTTATTGATCAATAAAAGTAACTCCTTCATTGAAGAATTTATCCTAAATAATGTTTATTTAACAAACTTTCATTTTTTGCTGATTTAGAAATAAATAGTCATAGATTTAAGTCAATATGTCGCACATTCAGAATGAAAAAGACACAACTCAAAAAGTGATGCTTTTCAGGAAACCAGTTTAAAGTTTTATATAATTTTTTTAATCCCATATTTAGTCTGCTTTGAACGTTTTTAACGTAGTTGTTTTTGTATTTATTTATTATCCGACCCTCATTCTATTGGGTTGTTTCACATGAAATGTCCGTTTTCAAGGTATAGGGATTTTAGTAAAAATACAATATAAAAACAATATAATTTTATTCGAAGTATTTACCTTCTTTTTCTACACATTTTTCCCAACGTGACAACAACTTTTTTATCCCGGATTTGAAAAACTCTGAGCTTTGAAGTGAAACAAAATCTGAAAACGCACTTTTGATTTCAGCATCATTTGCAAAAATTTTCCTCTGCAGAAGTTGTCTAAATTCCTGAAAAGGTGATAATCTGTTGGAGACAAGTCGGGAGAATATGGTGGGTGCGGAAGAACTTCGTACCCCAGCTCTTTCAATTTATGCATGGTAAGTTTTGAAACGTGGGGTCTAGCGTTGTCGTGTAGGAGTATAGGGCCCTTCCGATTTACCAATCCAGGTTGTTTTTTTCAATAATTTTTCGTGCATTTGGCCAATTTCATTGCAGTAGGTTGTAGAGGTAATGGTCTCACCTCTAGGCAAAAAGGAATAATGTATGATTCCAGCCATGGACCACCATACTGTAACCATCAATTTTTTCGGGTGCAAATGTGGTTTTGGCATTTGTCCTGGGCTTTCGTCGATGTCTAACCACTGCCCTGACCGACGCTGATTGTCATAAGCAATCCATTTTTCGTCGCAAGTTATTATTCTTTCAAGGAAAGGGTCGTTTTTTTGCCTAGCAAGCAACGAAACGCAGGTCTCAAGACGTTTCAATTGCTGTCGCTCAGTGAGATCGTGAGGTACCCATGTATCGAGCTTTTTCAACAACAGAGACTCGCAAAATCCTCTATGTATTTCTAATATTATAAAATCGGACATTTCATGTGAAACAACCCAATAGATGTGCGATGTCTGAGGAGTTGTGCGGTATGGTATACCTTGAGCGCCTACTCTAGTGATTATTTTAGCATTATGGGGGAACAAGAGGGCGTTACGCGTAGTTTGACTCTAGATCCGATGGTTTAGCCCGAAATAAAAATTTTACAATAGTTTTCTGATCAGAAATTGAATTGAGAATATTTTTTGTTATATAAAATTTTTACTAGGGCCTACCGTTTATGAGGTATATTGTTCTGAATGAAAAAAAGTCACGTTGCAAACCACTATTTTTAAGTGTAGGTGCTTTTTTGACATGCTCTATATCTGTTGGTGTTATCGGATCAAAATTGGCCGACAGTTTCCGTATTAGTAATTTAATAGAGAATAGTTTTTTTTTTATATATATAACATTTGCTGTAGGACCAAACACCAGTAGAACGAAAAAAAGTCACTTTTCAAAACCCCATATTTTTTCTCAACTTTTTTTTTTTTTTTTTTTTTTTTTTCGAAAAATCGTTATTTGTTCATTTAATTTAAATTATTTTAAATCATTCAGGTAAGCGGAAAAAAATAAACAAGACAAGGTCATAGAAGGTCAGCAGGATTAAGCTATTCAATTTCAAAATTAATTTTCTACAGACAAAAGAATCACAGGTTACTTAGAAAAAATAAATAAATAGAAAACATATGAGGATCGACGCACAGTGGAAAATATGACCGATTTAGGTAGATAAAATTCTGAAACTTGTCCATATTTAACCTCTGGGGTCCCAGATTACGGGAAAAATAATTTTACAAATCTAATTAATTTTTTGACACGATTGGCGAGCGCAGAGTGGTAAAAAATCAAATTTATTTGCTAAAATCTAAAACTCTCCTACATTTAACGGTTGAAGTCACAGAATACGGGATAAACAATACAACAAATCTAATTATCGGCTCCGAGTGGCGTAAACCTGCTAATAGATGTATTTTAAATCATTTAGGAAACTCTTCAGATTATAGGTTGAAAAACGTTTATTTATTTATTTATTTTTTAATGATCAAGTACATTAAATAGAATTTAAATCAATTACATAAATAAAATTAGGCATAATTTATAATAATTAATAAACGTAACTAAGCACAGGTAGATAAATATAAAAACAAAATTATGAATATTAAACAACTGATTTTCTTCTTCACTTGTATCATAATATGATGACCCAGATTGGTCTGATAACTCTGGCCCTGACGTCATCATTTGGTTTCTCATGATTTAAGGTTGGTAAGGATAATCGTTCGCTCGGAGTAGTGCACTTTAGTAAATATAGCACATCTGAATCTAACGGTATTTTATTTTTTTTGACAGGTTTTTGTAGTGAAGCAACAATAGGGTCCGATGAAACTAATAACATTGTCAACAAATCACTATTTGTCGCTATTCATGAAATTTTCTTGTAGAAGAAGATGGCTTTAAGAGGTAGATGCCTCTTTCACAACTTTGGAAGAACCACGCTTACCAGAAACATAAAGCGCGTGCTGTGCAGCGAAAGTCCATTTTTCACAGTCAACCTTCAATAACTCGCTGGCTTTTTTTTTTTTTTTTTTTTTTTTTTCTCACTTTTTTTTTAACGTTGACAAGTAGGCTGGATAACTGAACTACTGAAATCCAAGTCATCGGAATCAAGCCAACTAGAGTATATATTGAAAAAATCTTCCAATTTTCTGTGACATTGAAATTTTGTCGGAAAGACGGGAAATTCTAATTTTCAAAGGTCTCATCTCCATATTTTCTTGATTATTAATATGAGCGGAAGTTAGAATAAATTTCAGCAAGTGATCTTGGCTTTTTTTTTTGGGAAACTTAACCCACTCCTCAAAAAATTTCCCCCTCGTGATTCGGAGTGTTGTGTCTGAAAAAAATTATGTATCACCCAAAAAGCAAAAAATCGCAAAAATTCTTTGCATCATTTGAAGACTAGAAGGGTTGATGAAATAAATCCCACAAACGAATCCTTGGGGTAACTGGGGGTTATATAGTTTTTCGTTATTGAATAGGGGCATACATTTACAAATTGCTAAATTAACTTTACAGGCAGATTCCAATTTATATTCAATAGAGAGTGCGGAAATATAATGTCTTACCTGCCTCAGCAATGTCCATTGTTAAATAAAAGCAAAAATACTTTTACACACACCTTGAACATAATAAATGGCCATCGAATAAAGATAATGCCACTGTTGGTTATTAGGCACTTGTGTAAACAGGAATGATTCACTCATTTATTATTTATTTGTAAACACGGTATGGCGGGAAATATTAGCATTAAGCGTCTTACCAACTAATAATAAAAAGGTCAAGCACTCAGAAATTCCAAACTTTTGATTTGACTTTTGTCCACCTAAATTGGTGATTTTGCCCTGTGTGCGACGGTCAAAATGGCAACCCCTAAAACATGTTCCGTGTTATTCTTTCTTTATTCGACAGGCACAAGGGGGCTTTTAATTTGTTTATTTATCTTAACTAGTGTATTATAATTCTGAATTCCTATTGGTCTAACATTCCAACCTATTTCCCTTTACTTTTACGCAGATACAGCTTTATACAAAGTCTTTTACAGCATTGACACAATAGTAAACAGATTACAACAAACTTTAAAAAAAATCAATAAATACTGCCAAACGTGGAAGCTAAAAATAAATACAACTATATCAGAAGCCATTATCTTCACAAACATCCCTTGGCCCAAAACAGTAAAACACCTTGGATTAACGTTAGTCAGATCTTTAACTTACACAGACCACATAAACAATAAAATAGACAAAATAAAAATAAAAAAAATCATTTACAAAATGTTCCCTTACTTCCACAAAAAATCTAAATTAAGTCCTAAAAATAAACTTATCTACTATATATTTGTCAAATACCACTCACTCATTTAACACGAAATCTCAGAAACCACCGAACGGATGGGAATGAAATTCGATATGTAGCTTCCTCTAGGGCCGTAGGTGCTCGCTAAGAAAGGAATTGTAAAATAATCGGCCTGGATCGCTGCTAATTAGCGAAAAAAGCGATTACAATGTTTATTGGGTGAATAATAATAGATTAATAGTCATATGGTATTTGGAATAAGATAAGTTAAAAAATAGATTAGATGTTTAAGCCACACACTTTGACCACAATTAAGATCCTTATAGTTGTAAACAAACAAAAATACGATCGATGTCGAAACCGAAATGGTACAGTATTAACATTCCTCTGTGTGACCCAAACACCAATATACCACTTAAGAAAACTGTGTCTGCAACTGAATTTAACGCCTAAATGTTGATGCGAGGAGGTGAACAACTTTATTTACTTTAATTTCGTAATCTCCACAACCAATTTATGCTTTATATGTACGCAAAAATAGAAACAGAAAGACTAAACTTTAAAAAGTTGAGAAGTTGAGACTATATTCACTTAAAGTATGCCATAAGAAAAGCTGATGGTCTGGTATCAGTGCTAGGAAAGATGGTAGTGCAGCCTCGAAGCTTCACTGGAGGACTGTTAAAATAATATAAAATAAACTTTTGCAAATTGTCAAATTTACTTATTGAAATTATTCTAAGAATGGAATTCTTTAGGTTTATTTAAGTAATAATAATTATCAACGTTAAGCATAACTTTTACTAATTTAAGTTTTCCTAAATCCTAATGATATTAAACCGTAGCGGAGCAGGGTACTTTCAGCTAGTATTGTATAAAACAGCTGTTCGATCCCAGATTACATATGCCTCACCCGTGTGGAGCTCAACTTGTACAACAAACTACCGCAAACTCGGAAGAATACAAAACTTGTGCATGAGGATAATCTATGATTCCCTCGTTTTATAAAAATATCAACAATGCTTCAAGATATCAACCTTATCCCCTATCCAATGTCACAAACCAAAATATACTTTGGAGAAACCACAATTTCAGAAATTCGCTCCTCCGAGAAATCGGAAGTTACAATAAGATATCACTGAAAAGATTTACGCACAAAAGAACTAAAACATGTACTCCTCACTTAATCTAATTTACACATCTCTTGCTTACTATGTTCAATATTAGTTATTGTTACGTACTTTTTAGTATTTATACTTATACGTATTTATAATTGATTTTATTTATTCATTATTATTATTTTTGTTATGTGGGTTTTTTTTAATTTTATTCCAACTGTTTAACGATAAACTTCAAATTTTAAAGCCTATTTGCTATTAAATAAAATTATATTAACCATGTAGAGGATGTATGCCGGAACATGAATACTTAATATGTATTGTAAATTGTAAAAATGTAAATAAAGTATTACTATCTATTTATCTATTGGTATAAATCTTTTGAGGAAAAAATTCGAGATTGAGAATCGAACCATTATCTTAATAACTACTAAGGACTCTTTTCTTATCCGATTACTAGAGAATAAACTAATTAGCAGTTTTTTTCCGATAGGATTAATGACAGTAATCTCTTTGGGTGGCCGCATTACTGTCGAGGAGCATAATAATGGAATAAAGGGAGTATCCATTAGAAGGAAAAATACTAGACCCCCCCCTAACTCTGGCCCCCAACTCTCTGGCCCCCCGAACTCAGAACAATCTTACGGTCAAGATGACTTATTCCCCCCTGCTGGGACATTAGTCAACTCTCATCTTGCCATCTCCGTTTTCATCTTTACCCCCCCCCCTCCCCCCAAGCTCTTTTCATTTGTCTCCTTTCCTCGTCATGGCTTCTTCATCTTGTTTGGCTTCCTAATGTCCTTTGTTATCTCTCCTCTCCCCCACTCTCCCCACCCCTCGTTTCTAATTACCCTTTTTTTTTGGATGGTTTGTCTTCTGTTTTATGTAATACGATAAGTAAGCTGTGGGTTTGTGGAATAAATAGCGATTTTATCTTATTTAATTATTTACAATTAAATTTATTATTTTTATTATTTAAAAAAAAAAGTTGTATTGAAATATATGTACAATCTGAATGAATGAATGAAAATAAATTTTATTCTGGGGCCTTTGCCCCTTAAGAATAATTACAATGAACAATTATGGCTACCTAGCATACCGTATGTATAATTAAGAAATATGATAAAAGCAAGGAAAATATAATAAAATTAAATTAGGAATTTAAACGAAACTCAAATTACAATAAAAAAGTATTGTTACATATTTTCAAATATCACACAAAAAACAAATTATATCTTGAGGTTGAATTATATCTGCCTCAATGAAGAGCAAAAGGTAACAGTGCTAAAGGGAACTGATTTAGTGCTTTCATTATTAGTGGACACTCATTTTTAATACTTCTTAGCAAATGCATGTGGAGATAAAATCAGTAATATTTTCAGAGGTGTATATATATATATTTATATATTATATATTTTTTTTTTTTTTTTTTTTTTTGAAGAGAAAAGATTTGACCCCGGTTGGGATTCGAACCCAAGTCTCCACCTCTCTAGCGTGGCGCCTTATCCACTAGGCCACCGAGCTCGTATCCGAACCAGGGAAATCTTCTCTCTTCACTGATCCATACCCCCGGGCACTCGCAATTGCGATGTACAATTCGGGGATGAATGTTCAATTTGAAAATTACTTTTAAATGGATCTATTGACCAGCTGTCCTATATATATTAAATTATGAAATAATTCTCATTTTAATAAATATTTTTTAAATATATTTTTTATTTTTGAAGAGAAAAGATTTGACCCCGGTTGGGATTCGAACCCAAGTCTCCACCTCTCTAGCGTGGCGCCTTATCCACTAGGCCACCGAGCTCGTATCCGAACCAGGGAAATCTTCTCTCTTCCCTGGTTAAAAATGAGTGTCCACTAATAATGAAAGCACTAAATCAGTTCCATTTAAGACAAGAAATCAAACATGGGCACCCACCTTGAGCGGTATAAGAGGTAACTAAAACAGAGATGGACTTCTCACTGAATTCGTGAGAAGTAGAAGGGGGCAGGTAAGTTAAATTTTAGTGAAGATGAATGTTTAGCATTCGAAACTAGTTTTCTAATAAAATAATCTCAATAGAAGTGGCAATTAATTCATCAATTCTAATTGTATTGATCTTTCTCAACATCATGCGTACCTCAAGTGATTTTGATATTACGTAGCTTTGAATAGCTTCGTATCTCCGCAAATGTTTGCTATTATAAATCCAAAATGCATGGGTTTTTACACATAGGAATACCATTCATGTGATGTATATTACACATAAATATATATTATGTTTTTCTTTTAGGCGATTTATGATTTTCATTTTGTTAAAGTCGGGTTTACATAAAGGCTACTGGAAGGTAGAAGATATTTTCCATTGAACTGAAGCGACAGCTTGGAGCGGAGCAATATGTCGGTATTATGATAAGAGCTATCGATCCTCCATCCCTTGGGTCCAAGGATTACCTCCCCCCCCACCCGGGTTGGGGATATTAAACTGAATCCATGGATCTTAGTAGACTCTTTTAGTATGGCTGTAATCCATGGATTAGTTGTGGCGTTAGCCGATATAGCGGTTCAAGGTTACTAAATGTCGAATGTTTCTTATATTGTCATTGAATATTATCACCACTTGAGGTACACCATGATGGTATAGAAGGATCAATACAATTAGGATTGATAAATTAATTGCCATTTCTATTGGGATTATTTTATCAGAATACTAGTTTCGAATGCTGAACATTCATCTTCAGTTCTGAAACATACAAAATTTTCAACACATCAGTACTATATTACATAGTTTATATGTACTAAAGCTTTCAAAAATGTAAGACAAGAAATCAAACATTAGTACTCACCTCAGGAGATCCAAGAGATAACTGAAATATATATATCCATCGTGAGAAGGGGGAGAGGGCTGGTAAGTTAAATTTTTGGGATTTAACTATGAGATTGCCTTTATGACTCATTGGATTTTTCCGTTCCTATTGGAAACAATTTTAAAATGCGGCTATTGGATATGTTTTTTCTGGTGATTTAAACAAAAATCTGGATCGGTTTTTAAACGATTTTATTATTTCTAATGATTCATTAATATTTAATTTTAGGCTATTTTCTACTTGATGTAATATTTTTACTCCCGAGTCTTTATTAAATTTATTGTTATTTTCATTTAGATGGATAGCAAAATTGGAATTTCGGGTCTTATTATTGTATGTACTTGTATGTTCTTGTACTCTTTGATTTACTGATCGTCCGGTTTTTCCCGTGTATTATGCTGGACTTGAATGCTTTAGTATATATAATCTATGTAACATAGTACGGATATGTATGTTGTATGTTTTAGAACTGATGATGGACGTTTAGCATTGGAAACCAGTATTCTTATTAAATAATCCCAATAGAAGTGGCAATTAATTCATCAATCCTAATTGAATATTATTATATTGTATGAAACAAATCTACTTCTAGCGGCAGTGCAGAATATGATGAATATTGGGTTGGAAAATAAGTCAAAACATCAATTGGTTGAAAAAAGAAATGCTGGAAAACTAGGAAGTAGGTAGTGCGTTTTTAAATTGGTGAAGCTGATGTACTAACAAAATTAATGCAGCCAGACAGTAGCACCATTTAATCATACATTGTTATTCTTAGCAGATTTTTATCATTCTAGAATAAAGATCATTTTTCATTTCATCATATGAGCATACTGGTTTTAAATTTCTAACACTCTACTGGAACAAAATTCATAGCAAAATTAGAGGTTTTAGTGTTTATTAAAACATTTTTAATACCTTAAGTAATTAATGAAATCCCTTGGAATGTTTATCCTCTTAAATAAGAATTTGTAAAATGGATTATTTTTTCATATGTTGGCAGAATTATAATTAACTTACATAGTATTGGGTTTTAAAAGAAGTCCGTTCCGTGTTTGAGGGTGATCCCGAATTTAAATTGCAAAACTTCAGGAACTTATAGGGGACCGAAAAACTAAGACAAAAAGTCCTTTAGAGATTTGCTCGTTTTTGCTTAGTTTTAGAGAAAATCACAAAAAAGGAAACAAAACAAGTTTTCATTTTTATACTTATTTATTTACATGTATATTTATGTTATATTCTTTTTAATGTAAATATTGCTCAAAATGTTGTCCTCTTGCACCAATGCAAGCATTACATCTAGTACTCAGTTGATAAATTGCAGCTAAACATTGTTCTGACGATATTTGGTGCACTGCATCTATGATTCGGTCTCTTAATTGCTCTCTTGAGTTGATTGACACCGAATAAACTTTCTGCTTCAAGGTTCCCCATACGAAGAAATCCATGGGTTTCATATCAGGTGATCTGGATGGCCAAGGTACTACTCCTCCACGTCCAATCCATCGTTGTGGATAATTTATATCCAGCCAAGCTCGAGCAACTCTGCTATAATGAGCTGGACATCCATCGAACCACATTTCAATCCGCTGTTGTAAGGGAATGTCATCTAAATAATTAGAAAAGTCGTTCTCCAAAAAATGTGTAAATGTGATACCATTCAATCTTCCAGGTAAAAAATATGTTCCCACCAGTAATCCGTTCCAAATTCCAAGGCAAACGTTGATAGCAAATTCATGATGAAACTTATTCTCTCTAATAGCTCTGAGATTTTCATTAATCTGCTCTTATTGCTGCCTGGAATTGGTCCCCTTCATTAAGTATTAAGAATGACCCAGTCTCTCGTAGTCTATTAAAAGTTAACGAAAAGACTCGTCGATTAGGCACTCTTCTATTTGGAACTCGGCGCGCATACTCCCGCACCGCTTCTAAAGCATTACCGTTACAGAGACTATACACAAATATCATATCAGCGTATTCAACATGAGAATATGTATACGGCATTGTGGCTGATACTATTCACACAAAAATATCTAAGTAACTGACTGAAGACTGATTTATTAATTATAATTCTAGAAGGAAGCCAAAATTTAAACAAATAAAAGAATGTAAAGGATAACTTTAAGTGTTTACATATCTCAAGGCCTAACCTGACGAACAAAGGTGATAATTGCTAATTGTAAAATTTTTGTTTTGTTTCTCTTTTTGCGATTTTCTCTAAAACTGAGCCAAAACGAGCAAATCTCTAAAGGACTTTTTGTCTTAGTTTTTCGGTCCCCTATAAGTTCCTGAAGTTTTGCCATTTAAATTCGGAACACCCTGTATCTTCACTATTATTTAGTATAATCTTTTCCCATCTTTCGAACAATTGCATGATGCCACGTTCATAGAACGTCTGGGATTTATTGTAAAATAATTGATCCAAGTGGTTTTTGATATCCGTTCGTTTTGGAATTCCTTTCCATTGATGGAGTTCTGCAAACACCGGAATAAATGGTAGTCACTTGGAGCTAAGTCAGGTGGATACGGAGGATGGGGCAAAAGGTCCCATCCAAAGCTTAATAATTCATTGCGAGTGACCAACGATGTGTGGAGCCTTGCGTTGTATTGGTGGAAAACAACACCCTTTTGATTTGCCAGTTCTGGGCGCTTTTTCTCACTACCACATATGGGGGAATATGTGGGAAGAAATAATTAGTTGACGAGCTGATTGTGGGAGGAAGTAATGGGGGCCCCCTTATTGTCCCCCTTATTATCCGCCGAACAATTCCCTCGTTCGGCGGATAATAAGGGGAACATGATTTTTTTTTTTAAATTGATTGATCCAACTTTGTTGATTGCTTACCAGACCGTAGAGGGTCATTGATATCTAAATTTCCTTAATGAAATTTGGCAAACCAATTTTGACAATTGCGTTCAGTTAAGGAATCATCTCCATAAACACCGCAAAAATTTTTTATAGGCTTCTGCAGCAGGGTTACCTTTTTTAAAATAATACAGCAAAGTATGCCGATAATGAATATTTTTTCCATGTTCACTGTGCAATATCAATCACAACACTAAGCTTATGAAACCAAGAATTTTCATAAATGTTTGTTGACACATTACAATCAGAGTAAACAATTCACCTTAGGGATTAATTCATCAGATATGAAATGTAGCGTAATGATATACAAACAGGAAAACCGAAAGGACTTATTTGCCAACCCAATTGTTCGCCGTTATATTTAATTACAACCAATGAACCTTGATAATATGAATGATTAAAATAATATAATTGATCACTAATAGATTGCCCGTTTTATATTCATACTAGTATATAAAAGGGCATCCCGTTGTTTGTTTGTGACCACTAACTAATATAACTACTGAATCAATTACATAGTTACGTATGATTAAAACTTGTAAATTTATTATTTTAAAACGCTCAACAACTATTTTTTTAAGGAACTACTTTTTTTAATCAAGGAATAGTTAGTCTTTTTTTTTTTTTTTTTTGTGGCTTTATCCGATTGTAGTTTGCCTTTTACTGCTCGGTTTACTTCTGGACTTTATCGCGCTTTTCCATGAAGAATATTTCCAAGTTTTCTTCTGTTCTGGAAGTTGCTGGAGGCTGAATACTTTCTGTAATGCAATCACAAGTTTTACCGCCGAGTTATTTGACATTCCTTCGTCCAAGTAGAAAAGTACCCGAATTTAAAAAAGAAGGAAAATAAAAATAGAATGGGCGCCGCAGAATTTTCGTCAAGTGCTTTCGAAAACTTTTTCTTCTTCTTTTTTTTTTTTTTTTTTTCTTTTTATTTTAACTTTATAATTTGATACGTTTTTTTGGGAAATTTTCCCAGCTGGAAATAACTCAAATCTACTGTCCAGGTGGTTTGATAATAATAAAAAAAAAAATGTCTTTGTTGGAAGGATCGATAGCTTTTAATTACAATATAAAAACCACATTACTTTTATATTACTTAAAACTATATTAAACCATTTACGTTCGGGCAACTCTTCCAACCTAGCCGCTGATTGCTAGTTAATTTTCTGCATTATGCACTCATGTCTATAATAAGGGAGTGTGGTATAAAATAGAATAATATTGGCATGTCATGCTGGGGGATGTCTAGCACTCATCTGTACTTGCTTCTCATTTTCATTTACTGTCTATCTTTATTTATAGTTTTTACTTTTTCTTTGTATTCATTCACCTTCATCTATGTTGTTTTTTTTTTTAAAGATCTCGGCCAGTTATGATTTTACTTTGTGTTATGTATGTTATTCTTAAAGGACTTTGCCCTAGATTAAAGTTGTTTTTTTTCTATTCTAGTCTATACTAGCGTACCTAGTGACTGACCAGATAATTCCTTGCTTAGCTTTAGTCCACGAGACTTGAAATCGAATCCGTTATATTTTTGCCGAGTCGTGTTGCAATATCTGTTACGTTGGGGTGCCTTCTGATTGGCGCTCGTTAGCGGACCGGTAGGTGTCTGAATTCCCTGTTCTATATTTTACACAATTTTGACATTCTCTACTGAGTCAGCGTTTGTTTTGTTTTTTTGTTTTTTGTTCTATCATTTTAATGATGTGTAGAGTATTTATTAAATTTTATTTGTAGGCATTATTGTTTTAATTAAATGAGGAATTAAAGACAGAAAATATTCTATTGTATTAATTGAAAAGATTCCGTGAAGTTGTATCATCTTTTCAACCTTTTCGTTTATTTAGGGCAATCTAAGGATTTGGTAAATGAACGAGTTATATCAATTAAAAAAAAAAAAATACAATCTAGTTCATTGGATGAAGAATTTATATGCAGAAGGGTAAGGTAGCCAAATCTGAATAATTCAAAACAACTAGAAAAAAAGACATGAAGAAGATGAAGTGGCGATGCATTTTTCTGCTAAAGGAAAATGTAAAGAAAAAACATTTAAACATAAATTACTTAAAATTTTTGTGTTTTTTTACATAACCTCTTCTTCCACCAAACCATTTCATTGTGAACTTCCTTAATACATCTCTCTCTCTCTCTCTCTCTCTCTCTCTCTCTCTCTCTCTCTCTCTCTCTCTCTCTCTCTCTCTCTCTCTCAAAATCTCTCTCTCTCTCTCTCTCTCTCTCTCTCTCTCTCTCTCTCTCTCTCTCTCTCTCTCTCTCTCTCTCTCTCTCTCTCTCTCTCTCTCTCTCTCTCTCTCTCTCTCTCTCTCTCTATCTATCTATCTATCTATCTATCTATCTATCTATCTATCTATCTATCTATCTCACTCTCAATCTATCTATCTCTCCCTTTCTCTTCCTCATCTGATGAAGCCCATGCGCCGTTATCACAATATAACTGTATAATCAACCATCAACTGTACTTTATCAACTGTATCAACCATACGTTACATAAACAAATATCGTCTCCTTGTAGGTAAAAGTCATTAAGTAACAAAATCAAATCTTTACCGTTTCAATATTCAAACGGGAAAATGCTTATTAAAAATGTCTCAGCTAGTTATATAGTGAATTTTCTCATGCATAATAGCAGTTATAATCACTTAGTGACTTTTTATACTTATAGGAAATGATAATATCAACACACAGTGACTTTTTGTCGAATTCGGAAAAAATTGCACTTAGTGACTTTTACCTCCAAGCAGACGATATATTGGATGTAAATTGTATTTTTCTACATTTCCGACTTCATTAATACTTCAAACAACCATTAAAATAGTTCTGTAGTACTACTAGATAATGATTATTATCTTTATAAGGGCAATTATTAGGAAAATATGGAATGATTTTTTTACTGAAAATGTTTGATGGAAAAAAATTACTTTACACATAGCACATTTTTTCCTGTTACCCCCAAAAAAATGTTCTAGTAACCAAAACCCTTTTAACAAATCGCTATTCATCTATGACAGGCAACGAACGTGAATTTATAAAATAACGACTAGTCAAAAAAGGTCGCGGGGTTACAAAAGGTCACAAGTTAAACATTCCCCTTTCGCCTCCTGATGGCGCTAAAAAGATAAAATGGAGTAATTGCGAATAAAATATTCAAAGGGATAGACCCTTCAAAGAAAATTAAAATTATACTTTGATATAAAGGGCTGAGGTCGAGTGTATTCATTACAATTTCCTCGCGTAGGGTAAGGTTTAAGGGCAAGGGAAAGGGGAAAGGGGTTAGCATGGTCTGGGGTTGATTCTCTCCATTAACAAAGAAGAGGAGTCTTGGTTTTAACTGGAAATGAGGAAACAAACTACGTTTCATTAAAGTAGGATAGGTTAATAATTATACGCTTGTTATACAAATTAATTAAAATGAGCATCGTACAAATGTATTTTTAAAATTATTTACCTATTGAAATTTAAACTAAAAACTAATAAACTAAAAATACATTTGTACGATGCTCATTTTAATTAATTTATATAAAAATGTAAAGTAAATGTAAAGATAATGCTCATAATTACTTTTCAATTGCTTATGAAGCATTGAATTGGTAGCATTGAACTACCCATTGGTAGTTCTTATAAAAGCTCTATGTTAGAAGTTCTCGCGGCTTCTTCTTCTTTTCAGACGCATCGGAAGGTTATCTGCTGTAGAATGGGAAGCAAGCTGAGATACTGGTTGATTTGAATGTTTAGAGGCTTTATTATGAAAGAGTAAGTATCTGGTTTGGGCTGAATCAACATCCTACGGTACATTTAGATCTTTATGGATAAGTTTGGAACCGGGCAAACGTCTTACTTGGAATCCACACACAAAATTAAAGCGACAAGAAACTGCTCGTCGTTACAGACTACTTCAACATTTACAAGACAAACGATCAAACGTCCCAATTCATTACAAAAGACTTATTTGCATGACTGTTATTAGACCTATTTGGACGTACGGAGTTGAGCTTTGGGGTTCTACTAAACCATCTAATTCATCCCGTATCCAACCCTTACAATCCAAAATCCTACGAAAAATCCTTAATGCTCCTTAATTTGTCACCAATAAGCTTATCCATAAAGATCTTAATGTTCCATATGTTGCTGATTTAGCCCACACCAGATACCTATCCTTTCATAGTAAGCTCCATAACCATTCAAATCCACTTGTCTACCAACTTGCCTCACATTCCATTCCCGATAATTCTCCGAGGTGTATGAAAAGAAATAAAATTTTTTGTGGAAGTGTTACTAGTGATTAGTTCTTCACAAGTTATTTACATGTGATTGTAATCATTATGATCAAATTTACTTGTTGTATATTATGTACAGTCTTTTCTTTCAAAAATTAAATAATACAAACAGATATGTTAATGCTTGGATGAACTGATTTTTTATGAGTGTATTGAGCGTTGATGGTCTTGATTTTTATTAAATATCAAAGACAGCGACTAATTTAATTAATGGTGATCACGACTAATAGATAATTCATTGCGATTAAAATCAATCAAACCAACTAATCGATTATAACATTGTCGGATTAATGGCAACACTGCTATGTTAATTACTTATTTTATCCCTCTGTGTTAAGTAATCTCATTTCATTATATCTTTAATTTATTTGTGCATATTCTATTATTTCTATTCTGGGATAAATTTGGTTTTATATATTATTCTAAAAATTTGAATTGAAAAATAAACATAATAATATGAACCTGGATCGGTTGCTATAGAATTGTAAGTGAAGGTAGTCCATATATTTATTCGGCTTCGGAAGAAAATCTTACACTACCTTTTTATTCAAATAGCTATTCGGTATTCCATGTGCAGCTGCCTGGACCATGCTCAGGAAAAAACCTGGGCCCCTGGAATAATTTCAGCGCGGCTTCTAGGCATTATTGGAACTTTTCCAGATCTTCCAGTTTCTCGATATCAGTCAGACCATATTCTGTGCGTGTGAACCTTATGAAGGAATGCTTTCTGTTAATTAAAATAGTGTAGAGATCTTGAGTTAATTATTTTTTTATTCAAATTATATTATAATTTTATCCAACAAAGTGCATAGTACTCGTTTGCTTCTCACACTGAACTCAGTTTCTTGCAGTTTCATCTTGAATTAGGCGTTAGGGTATATCTATCGGTGAAGCTGCTTGCAGCTCAAAACATCGAAGGGGGCGCCCTATATATATATATATATATATATATATATATATATATATATATATATATATATATATATACATACATATATATACATGGATGGGTAGAAATGCCATCCCCTGTAAAAACAAACTCATCTCCCCATAAAATTCACTTTAAAAAGTAGTATTCTTAGACACAATCTGCATTCAGAAGCTAACGGCAAAATTAGGTCTATGTTCATTATAACTGGGTTTTTAAACATTACATTAAAAATCTAATAAAATAAATCCTTAATAATAATAATAAATAAATAAATTTAATAACATGAGATCCTCTAATGGTGACCATGTTTTTTCTGTTTCAAAAGTAAATATCTCCATGAAATTGAAACAAAATCATTAAGTTTAACATATCATTCGAAAGCTGATTAAATTTGCAAGTTTTTGTGAGATTAGACGTTTTATGGATAGTTTTTTCGAAAAAACGGTGAGTGTTGAAGTAAATGAGACATTGTGACTTCCCCAAATAAGGTGAAGATCAAGCTGTTCTTTAGATACCAAGTTAGTAAAATTCAAGGTTACGTGTACTCTGTTCTTATAGGAAATTTAATGCTAAATCCGAAAATGTGGCCAAAATTTGAAAAAATATTTTGACAAAATGTAGATATTACAGTTTTTGTGGGAAAAAACTTTATTTCCTCAAAAAAGTCTTTGATTAATCGTATATCTGCAACGGATTGGAATAGAAAGGTGAGATCTGCGGCATTTAACTACATTTTTGATCTAGTTTAACCCAATTTTTTTTTTTACGCTAAGAGATACTCACCCTGTATATAAAAATGAATGTGTGTATGTCTGCTCTCGATAGATTCAAAAACCGTACATCCAATCGCCGTGAAATTTGGAAAATTATTAGGTACTCGTATATCCCTGGGAAGGTTTTTGAAAAAAAAAAATTTAATCAGAGTTGGGGTTCTAGGTGTATGTAAATATCCAAATACATTTATTTTTTATAAATACTTTTTTAGTGCAGGTATTCGTAAACAATTAGCAATAAAAAATATGTTCTAAATTAGTCTATATCTTTACAATTATATAAAAGTACAAGCCATTTTTCGTTGGTTATAACGGTACAATGTTATACAGAGCTAGAAATTTATAATAAAATTGGCTTGATTCAAATAAATTGTTATATAAGAAGCTATAAATATTTAGTGTAACGTGTGGATCCTAGGGATATTTAATAATCGAACGATATGTGGTTAGCGGCATTCTACACCAGAGTTTGCAATGGTAAAATTATTAAACCCCTCTGTACCAAATTTTAACTACAAAATCTTCATAATTCTAGGAAGATTTTAAATAGTATAGTTTACTATAATAATAATTTAAATTCACAGTGTTAAGTGGCAGAAGTTTGTCACTCTGTCATTAACTTTTATAGTTAGATAGAAATTAAAATCCAACCAAATGAAATCAATAAAATTATTTTGCTGCACTAAACATTATTGCCTTATCAAATTATCGATTATTTTTTGATATTGTGTTTAAAAAATGGGCGACCTAACCATAGCTTTTGATGAAGGTTTTATGGAGACTATGATTTTATTTTTTATTTTTTTTATTTAAGACTAGGTTTTATTTATTTATTTATTTGAGAGTTTTGTGAGCGTAAAACTTATAGGTCATCAACGCTCGTCTGTTCTTGCTGTAATTTTTCAGGTTTATTTAATAAATTGTACCATTGGTTGTGTGAAAGAGCAGTAATACTACCAACAAATACTATAGCAGAGAATATTAACAACATTATTATTGAAAAAGTAAATTGTGAAATAGAGAATATCTCTATTGATAGAGTTTTTTTTTTTTTTTTCTTCTTTTCCTTATATGGTATCCCCATATAAGGACCGTTTATTTGTATATTAACCATGTTCCATGCCTTACAGGCATACTACATGTTTTACAAAGTTATTAAAAGTTAACATGATTAGTTTAGCATAACGTACATAACGTAGTAATATAACAAAAATATTTAACAAAATCACAAAAAAAAAGAAAAGAAAAGAAATAACAAAAACAAAACAAAAGCCAACAAGAAACTACCTTCGCTGCCCATCATTTGTCAGTTTGTCAAAGTCGATCTTTCGTATAAATGTAAGTCAGTCTTAAATTTAGAGAACAAATTTTGTTCTGTCTCTGGCCATGTTCCATGTTTGAGAATAATATTTTTTACTAGATTAAACCTGTGTCTTTCAAATGCTTTACATTCATAAAGTACATGTCTAAAATTTTGAGTCTGTCCGTCTTCATTACATATGTCAGATCGTGTTATGTTAAATCGTTTGAGATATTGTTTAGAGTTTCCGTGCTCTGTCATTAGTTGTGTTAGTTTGTAGTTGTTACTTTGTATGTGTTTGTAATTGTTGTGTGTAATGTGAGGTATAAATCTGTGTAAACTTGGTGACTTTAATGAGGTCACCCACAATTGGTCCCACTTTTTAACCATATCAGAACTTATGTCCCGCTTTATATATGATCATGGAACTTTGTTATACGAAGGTAGCAAATTACTTTTAGCCGCCTCTTGGGCTAGGTAATCGGCCCTATTGATAGGGTTGTAAGCACTGATAATGCTGTCTATTATCCGCCAGAGTTTCTTCCTAAAACGTCTCTGTCCATCTAAATTACCAACTCATTGATTAGATTTAAGGATTGAATATCCAATAATGCTTTTGAGTAAATCATTGCAATAATAGCGGGTTACAGCTTTGAGTGAAAATATCTAGAAATATTCCATTAAATTATTAAAAATATTTAATTATGTGGTGTGACATGTGGATCCCAGTGCAGTTTGAAAATCGACAGGTATTTGGTTAGTACCATTGCGCAATTTCGCAATTCCGAGTTTGTAATGCTAAAACTACTGAATCCATCTGTGCCGAATTTTAACTACCACATTTTCATGGTTTTCGGAAGATTTAGCATTCTTATATTTACAGTAGTAAACATTTAAATATGCAATGATGAGTAGCAGAATCGAATTTTGCCATTCATAGACTTTTTATGGTTAGAAATTAAAATCCAACCAGATGAAACCAGTAAAATTATTTCTGTGGAATAAAAATTATTACCAAATCAAAATGTCGAAACTTTACTTTGTGGTATTGTTTGTAAAAATATGATTCATGTGCCTTTACTACCACTGCCCTCACCACTTACGCTGATGACACATGTGCATTATCAGTAAACAATGATCCCTTCCTTGCCTCCCAAACACGGCCAAAAGTTCCCAATTAATTACAAAAGACTCATTTACTTGACTGTGATTAGACCTATATGGACATACGGAATTGAGGTTTGGGGCTCCACTAAACCATCCAATTCATCCCGTATCCAATCCTTACAAACCAAAACCCTTCGAATAATCTTCAATGCTCCTTACTTTGTCACCAATAAACTTATTCATAAAGATCTTAGTGTTCTATATGTTGCTGATTTATCCTAAACCATTCAAATCCCCTAGTTTCTCAACTCAATTCCCGATAATCTCCCGAGGCGTCTGAAAAGAAAATGGCCCAGAGATTTTCTAGTGTAGATTTTTTTTTTTTACTGAAGTTCTACTGATGAGTAGTTCTCTTCAAGTTCTGTCATGTTATTGTAAACGTTTTTTAACACATTTACTTGATGTATACTTGTACAGTTGTAAATTTCAATAAATTGATTTAAAAAAAAATAAAACATGTGCCTTTAGTTGTAAGCTCTGATGCATAATTCGCTTAATAGCACCTGGAACATGGATTATATTTCTTACATTAAAATTAAACATTGAATTTCTATTTATGCTGTTATGTTATTCCCACTTGCCTAATCTGAGCAATTTTAACCAGGTTAAAAATTACTGCTATGCATGAAATTGCAATAATTCAATAAAAGATTTTTTTTCAATCAACAAATAAAACTTCAATTGTTATTTAAAATTATAGTGACGGGGGAATACTTTTGATAAAATATTTATACATTCAAATTTAGATGAACTAAAGCACATTAATGTAATAATAGGAGATAGATGATAGGACCGTACTAATTATGCATAACTAATGTAGTTATTTAGATGTAGAGCTATGTAGAGAGGGCAGGGATGTAGGTAGTAGGAGGATGGGAAGAGTTATCTTTATGTATGGGACCTCCAGGCGTTTTCGGGCTCGCTTCAGTTTACGACAGTCTGGCTTTTACTGCGGTTCCTCTTACAATACCCTTCGGACATAGAATATATTGCTCTACAATAATACTACAATATGTCTACAAAATACTAAAATTAAATTCTTCAAGAAACATTGATGCTCCTATAAAATATAAAATAAAAAAAAACCAGTAGATTATAATGTGATGCGTGGAGATGCAAAAGGGAGTATGTAAATCCAAAATTGAAAATTTTTCAGTTAACCCAAAAAAATGCATAATTCAGGTGATTCCTTAAACTCGCAATCAAAAATAGATATCTTGGTGCAAGAATCATGCCAATATCATTCTTTATACCCGAGATATAAAATAAATTAATTTAAAGCTATTTAATTTTTTTTTTTCTTGGCTTCTAGGGCCCATTGGCCGGAACGGCAAAATACGTGTCTAATATTTTTTGACCAGGAACCTCCAAAAAAATTGCCAACAAGATCCGTGAGAGACTGAGTGTGTGCTCCCCTTGTCAGCGCCTAGACTATATCTATTGACTCACATCACTCTTATTCTCAACAGATATCCGTTTTTTGTTAAATTTGATAATGATATTGTGTTTTTAGTGGCTTTAGGTAAAGAGTTTAACATAATTGACAATGTCAATTAATAGAGCAGTGATAAAGGAGCAATAAAAGTGAATAATCTCAATGTTTTAATTTTTAACTTACACCACTTTCATTCTAACCGGTTCAATTGGTCCCAAGTTTTCAAACATTTATTCCTTTCCAATATTGTAAATATTCTCCATCAGCTAAAATCACTTAGCTTACGGAGTATAAGCGAAAATATTGATAAGAATTCACGGTTTTTTTCGAATGCTACAAAATACGCATCAGGTTTCAAACAGAATTCTATATCAACTACCCATATGGGTCCTAAAAAAATATTTAAAAAGTAGTAGATACATGCGTTTTTGTGAACTTCGGTGTATAATTATGCAGTGAATTCAATACATAACAGATCCTATCTTTCTCATGTGTATACCCGATCCCACAGAACTTCTGCATTCCAACGCACACTGGGGCCATTTCCTCTAAAAGTCTATTTTTGATTTTTGGGTATTTTTTATTATTTTGACTAAAATAATCTACATAATATAGTCCAGTAAAAAGGTATTTTGAACTAGAAAGTTTATGGGTAATTTTTTTTTATGTCTTACTTTATATTTTTGGGGGTGCTGAACACGAATCTGAAGTTTTCCAACAAAATTTCCATCGGCAAATATGAGAAAAAATAGGAAAAAGTAAGAAAGTTTTAATTTTTTTCATTATTTTGCTTGTATCGTGCAAAGTGATCATTTTAAGCAAAAATACTCTTCTATTACAAAATAAAAAGGAATAAATGACCTACAATTTATGTCCTTAAGTTTTTTTTTCAGATGTAAAGTATCCACAAGGAATTTGGTCAACTGGTGCCAGTCCCACTTCTCCACAAAAATGTGTTTGTCGTACTTTTTTTGTGAATAACTCCGAATCTATTCCTCCGATTAAAACTTACTTTTTTTCATCTTAAAGATGGTTAAATTTACTATTAGTCTATTAAATATGAAGTCCTAATAATGTTCCTTAAAAGCACGCCAAAAAGCCCGTATTGTATTGTATTGTATATTAAAAATCCCACGTTTTTTTGCACATTAGTCACTATAACTCCGAAACTATATGTCCGACTCAAATTTCTTTTTTTTATCTAAAAGTTGGTCAAATTTGCTATTGGACTGTATATATGAAGTTTCAATAACTCCTTCTCATGCAAGCTGACGCTTGCTGACTATCTACACATTAAGTTCGAAAATTGTTCTTGTATTGCTGGAATCTGATTCAGATTCAGTTCTTGCATAATTAAGATTCCATTTAATATAAATTTCACTTTCTATGAATATAACATTTGGATACTTCTATTGTATATACAAATCTAATCATTGTACCAAAAGATTATATATTTAACTTATTTTAATTATGAGATAATTATTTGTTGTTGGTAAATATATTTTTTATTTTGAAGAGAAAAGATTTACCGGTCGGGATTCGAACCCGAGTCCCCACTTCTCTAGCGTGGTGCCTTATCCACTAGGCTACCGAGCTCATATCCGAACCAGGGAAATCTTTTCTCTTCACTGATCCATACCCCCGGGCACTCGCAGTTGCGATGTACAAATCGGGGATGAATGTTCATTGAACATTACTGTTAACTGGATCTTGTTGACATACGTCAATTTATATTATAATTATGAGATAATTATTTGTTGTTGGTAAATATATTTTTTATTTTGAAGAGAAAAGATTTACCCGGTCGGGATTCGAACCCGAGTCCCCACTTCTCTAGCGTGGTGCCTTATCCACTAGGCTACCGAGCTCGTATCCGAACCAGGGAAATCTTTTCTCTTCACTGATCCATACCCCCGGGCACTCGCAGTTGCGATGTACAAATCGGGGATGAATGTTCATTGAACATTACTGTTAACTGGATCTTGTTGACATACGTCAATTTATATTATAATTATGAGATAATTATTTGTTGTTGGTAAATATATTTTTTATTTTGAAGAGAAAAGATTTGTACATCTACAAGTAATTTAGATTTAGATAATTTAGATTTAGATTTGTACAAGATCATCCCCGATTTGTACATCGCAACTGCGAGTGCCCGGGGGTATGGATCAGTGAAGAGAAAAGATTTCCCTGGTTCGGATACGAGCTCGGTAGCCTAGTGGATAAGGCACCACGCTAGAGAAGTGGGGACTCGGGTTCGAATCCCGACCGGGTAAATCTTTTCTCTTCAAAAAAAAAATATATTTACCAACAACAAATAATTATCTCATAATTATAATATAAATTGACGTATGTCAACAAGATCCAGTTAACAGTAATGTTCAATGAACATTCATCCCCGATTTGTACATCGCAACTGCGAGTGCCCGGGGGTATGGATCAGTGAAGAGAAAAGATTTCCCTGGTTCGGATACGAGCTCGGTAGCCTAGTGGATAAGGCACCACGCTAGAGAAGTGGGGACTCGGGTTCGAATCCCGACCGGGTAAATCTTTTCTCTTCAAAATAAAAAATATATTTACCAACAACAAATAATTATCTCATAATTATAATATAAATTGACGTATGTCAACAAGATCCAGTTAACAGTAATGTTCAATGAACATTCATCCCCGATTTGTACATCGCAACTGCGAGTGCCCGGGGGTATGGATCAGTGAAGAGAAAAGATTTCCCTGGTTCGGATACGAGCTCGGTAGCCTAGTGGATAAGGCACCACGCTAGAGAAGTGGGGACTCGGGTTCGAATCCCGACCGGGTAAATCTTTTCTCTTCAAAATAAAAATATATTTACCAACAACAAATAATTATCTCATAATTATAATATAAATTGACGTATGTCAACAAGATCCAGTTAACAGTAATGTTCAATGAACATTCATCCCCGATTTGTACATCGCAACTGCGAGTGCCCGGGGGTATGGATCAGTGAAGAGAAAAGATTTCCCTGGTTCGGATACGAGCTCGGTAGCCTAGTGGATAAGGCACCACGCTAGAGAAGTGGGGACTCGGGTTCGAATCCCGACCGGGTAAATCTTTTCTCTTCAAAAAAAAAATATATTTACCAACAACAAATAATTATCTCATAATTATAATATAAATTGACGTATGTCAACAAGATCCAGTTAACAGTAATGTTCAATGAACATTCATCCCCGATTTGTACATCGCAACTGCGAGTGCCCGGGGGTATGGATCAGTGAAGAGAAAAGATTTCCCTGGTTCGGATACGAGCTCGGTAGCCTAGTGGATAAGGCACCACGCTAGAGAAGTGGGGACTCGGGTTCGAATCCCGACCGGGTAAATCTTTTCTCTTCAAAATAAAAAAAATATATTTACCAACAACAAATAATTATCTCATAATTATAATATAAATTGACGTATGTCAACAAGATCCAGTTAACAGTAATGTTCAATGAACATTCATCCCCGATTTGTACATCGCAACTGCGAGTGCCCGGGGGTATGGATCAGTGAAGAGAAAAGATTTCCCTGGTTCGGATACGAGCTCGGTAGCCTAGTGGATAAGGCACCACGCTAGAGAAGTGGGGACTCGGGTTCGAATCCCGACCGGGTAAATCTTTTCTCTTCAAAATAAAAAATATATTTACCAACAACAAATAATTATCTCATAATTATAATATAAATTGACGTATGTCAACAAGATCCAGTTAACAGTAATGTTCAATGAACATTCATCCCCGATTTGTACATCGCAACTGCGAGTGCCCGGGGGTATGGATCAGTGAAGAGAAAAGATTTCCCTGGTTCGGATACGAGCTCGGTAGCCTAGTGGATAAGGCACCACGCTAGAGAAGTGGGGACTCGGGTTCGAATCCCGACCGGGTAAATCTTTTCTCTTCAAAATAAAAAATATATTTACCAACAACAAATAATTATCTCATAATTATAATATAGTAAATTGACGTATGTCAACAAGATCCAGTTAACAGTAATGTTCAATGAACATTCATCCCCGATTTGTACATCGCAACTGCGAGTGCCCGGGGGTATGGATCAGTGAAGAGAAAAGATTTCCCTGGTTCGGATACGAGCTCGGTAGCCTAGTGGATAAGGCACCACGCTAGAGAAGTGGGGACTCGGGTTCGAATCCCGACCGGGTAAATCTTTTCTCTTCAAAATAAAAATATATTTACCAACAACAAATAATTATCTCATAATTATAATATAAATTGACGTATGTCAACAAGATCCAGTTAACAGTAATGTTCAATGAACATTCATCCCGATTTGTACATCGCAACTGCGAGTGCCCGGGGGTATGGATCAGTGAAGAGAAAAGATTTCCCTGGTTCGGATACGAGCTCGGTAGCCTAGTGGATAAGGCACCACGCTAGAGAAGTGGGGACTCGGGTTCGAATCCCGACCGGGTAAATCTTTTCTCTTCAAAATAAAAAATATATTTAACTTATTTTATTTTATTTTCTCTCATTTGTTGAATGTTATCTTATTTTCTTTTCTGTATAATTAACTAACATCTTATATAGTGTCATTATTGGATTATCGTTTTTCTTTATTTTTTTTTTACCTCATTATGTCTCTGACCAGATTTAATTTTATTTATATCTGTACTTATATGTTATTCTTAAGGGACTTTTTCTCATAATAAAATTATTCTTCTACTCAATTCTATTCTAAATCGAGTGGATTATTTGGTGTATCTTTTTATTTATGACAAAGTTCTCAAATCCATTTTCTTGAATTATCTTTCCTAAACACTTGATAGTCCAGTCTATTAGTGCTGAAATGAGGGGTGTAGAGTCGATGAAATATGCGATAATTTTCGACTCCATAGCTTCGTTAGGAATAGTTAGAAGGTAAACATACTAAAAGTCCCCGCCGCTGGGGGGTGAGCTAAAGGTGGGGGGGGAAGGAGAAGTTCAATTTTTTTAGTTTTTCGATTATATCTCGAAAACGGTGGACTCTAGAAAAATATGTTTAAATCAAAATTAAAACTAATTATATTTCCTATAAAATTGATTTTATATAAATTTGTCAAAATTCTAACGTTTTCCGAGATATACTTTAATTAAAATCGATAATGTTAGAAATAAAAAAAAAGTTTACCTCACTTTTTGCTAAACATTTGCTTCAAATAGCAGAAACGTATATATGATATTAAAGTAAATTTAATGCTGTATAATTTAAAATTTGACGTCTTTTCTGAGAAACGATGGTGGAAGGTACTAGAAGCAAAAGTTTGACAAAAAGTGAGGTGACATCTTTTTTTTTCCCGAAAAATCACCGATTTCAATAACGAATATCTCGGAAACGGTTAGAATTACAACAAATTTATATAGAATCAATTTTATAGGAAATTTAATTAGCTTTTATGTTTATTTGAAAATACTTTTTCTAGAGTCAACCGTTTTCGAGATATTATCGAACAACCAAACAAATTGAACTTTTTCCCTCCCTCCACCGTTAACTCACCCCCTCCCCCCCCCACCCCCCAGGGTGTTTATTGACTAGACTATGAACGTTTTGACCTTTTTCATTTCCCCATTATCTGAGACTAAAAATCTTTATGTTACTATTGAAAATATATATTTATTTTTATTACAAAGTTATGACTGTACTGCCCTGTCCTACAATCAAATTTTTAAGCTCCCCGCTATTAAAGCTGACCCAGTAAACCTTGCTTTTAGTGGTAAACGTTCTATAAACAGGACTTGGAGGCTAAGTGCTGAGAGAGGCTCTAAACCTACCTACCAGCCGGCCCGGGCGGACCACACCTCTCCGCTCTCCTGCCTCCACTGCTCAGCTATTTAAGGATCTCTTTGTATGCGCTAATCCACTATTTAGCCTTCCTAATTAGTCCCTCTAAGTATCTTCCGTATCTTCTTGAGGGGATTCTCTCTCCTATATCTATAACATCATCATCATCAACAAAGTGTTTCTAAATTACCTTGTGAATTTTTTTTTGAATAATTCTGTCACATTTACGAAAAAAATAGAGAATTCGTTTGTCATAAATTAATAGAATATTTAGGCCAAACCATTTTGGTCGCATAAAAAAATGCTAGGCATAATGTCAATGGTATCCTCTAAACCGCGTTGGATTTTCATATATATATATATATATATATATATATATATATATATATATATATGGATAAATTTCTTGACTGTTACTATTAAATGTTTAGTAAGGTTCTTGAGGTTAAGTGAATAAATAAAAACAGCTTTATTGGCGACGTTTCAAGACTATATCGTTCTCATAACCATGCCAATGTTACTAGTGGTTAGTCCATTCCATATCCACCAGTAACATTGGCATGATAATGAGAACAATATAGTCTCGGAACGTCGCCAAAATAGTTGTTTTTGTTTATTGACTGAACCTCAAGAACCTTACTAAACATCTAATAGTAACATTCAATAATAAGATAAATTTCAAGAAATTTATCCAAACTAACAACATATCGAGTCAATACTGGAAAATATCTATTGTGGAATAATGGTATTTTAAGAAAAAATCAAGACAACCCACGGTCTTGAAGCAATCACAGTGATGAAGGAACTTCAGAAATCCAACAAAAAACTAGCAAGTGTGAAGAATACTGGGACATTCGTACTAAGATGCAGGGCATGATCATGAGAACAATATAATCTCAAAATGTCGCCAAAACCTCAAGAACCTTAGTACACACATATATATAGGGTAAATCATTAGTTATGGTCACCTCACCAGTTATGGGCAGGCTAATACAATTATCGCAATAATAAGTGTCTAATCAATTTACTTGTGATATCAACAGGAGAAATATTTCTAAAAAGGATTTAAGATTTATTTACTAATGAAACTCTGCCTCCTATCCTTTTTCAGTAGTCATTAAAAAATATTTTCCTCAAATAGTGCCATGAAATACCTCCTTTTTTAGTAAGATCGTTATATATATAAACATTTATATCAGATTAATGAACCGTTTTATTTGATTTATTTTTGGGATTTTTAGACGTTCTCACATTTCTCACAAGTATTCTGGAATTTGTTGGCTTTACCCTAGTTACCGACGTCAATACTTCCTAGGTGCACTGATATTTCAATCCTTGAATACAAAAAACCCAGCTATATTCATGACCTCCTTACCCTGCGCTCCTCCATCCACCTCTTAAATACTAGAACCCAACCTGTACACTCCTACACATCGAACTGCATCCTTTGAAAAATCCTTTATTATCCGCGCTTACTCTTTATGGAATTCATTGCCCTTATCTATAAGAAAAACCACCACTCTTACGTCCTTTAAACATCATCTATTTCTTTACCTCCTGGATCTTCAATCTTCCGAGCAAATGTAAAACATTAATATTTATCACTTGAGGTACGCATGATGATATAGAAGGATCAATACAATTAGGATTTGTATCAATACATAAGGATCAATCCTAATGAATATTTATGTTATATACATTATAATAGTACAAATAAGATGTATCCTTTTACAATATTTCTTCATTTATTTTGTAACTCATAATTAAATTATTAATCAATTTTTAGTATAATTAATTATCATAGCCAGACGATTGTTCAATGTATTGCACTCGTTTGTTATTCTTGTCCCAGAATAAGTTCATTTTTCTTCTTGTGTGTGTATGTGTGTGTGTGTGTGTGTGTGTGTGTGTGTGTTTATGTATGTGTGTGTGTGCGTGTGGTGCGTGTGTGTGTGTGTGTGTGTGTGCTTGTGTGTGTGTGTGTGTGTGTGTGTGTGTGTGTGTGTGTGTGTGTGTGTGTGTGTGTGTGTGTGTGTGTGTTTACTGTTTACTAAGGTTTTTGAGATTACATTGTTCTCATAATCATGCCCTGCATCTTAGTAGGAATGTCCCAGTATTCTTCACACTTGCTAGTTTTTTGTTGGATTTCTGAAGTTCCTTCATTACTGTGATTGCTTCAGGACCGTGGGTTGTCTTGATTTCTTCCTAAAATCCCATTATTCCACAATAGATATTTTCCAGTATTGACTCGATATGTTGTTAATTTGGATAAATTTCTTGAATGTTACTATTAGATGTTTAGTAAGAGTCTTGAGGTTCAGTCAATAAATAAAAACTATTATTTTGGTGACGTTTCAAGATTATATTGTTCTCATAATCATGCCCTGCATCTTAGTAGGAATGCCCTAGTATTCTTTACACTCGCTGGTTTTCTATTGGATTTCTGAAGTTCCTTCATCACTGTAATTGTTTCAGGACCATGGGTTGTCTTGATTTCTTCTTAAAATCCCGATTTCTTAATAGGGGTATCCACTTGTTGGTGGACTATCAAACTTCACGGGCACAACATATTTATCGTTTTTTTATGGCAATGTAATTGAAAATCTTTAAATTTTATTATTGCTAAACCTTTCTTGAACTATGAAGATGATGTAGTTAATTTAGTGGAGATTGGTTTAGTGGTTTTCGTGGTCAGTGATCACAAACGAAAAATGGCTTGTCCTTTTATATAGTAGTATAGATTAGTGGGATACACAGACTTTGACGCTCTGAAAACTAATTTATTTTTCATATCGACTGCTGAGGGTTTTGCACGCGGCTCTCTCTTACTCATTACAAATATAAGTCAAGGCTCGTTATTTAAAATCCCGACTCGATGGGAACTCTAACTAATTCGATCACAGATTGCACAATGCCTACCCTGATTACTGTGATTAAATTTGCTGGCCTGAAAATGATGCAAATTATCCGAATTGATTAGATCTCAACGCTCTCTCCCGAGGGGAAATTCGAGTTCAGTTTGCACAATACTTTATTAGCACCAAAGCAATATAGGTTGTTATAATACTTTTGCAATAAAATTATATTTGTAAAGTCCCTTTAAGCATCTATTAACGACCTTTTGTATTTTGTTTCTTCTTTCTAATGAGCCACTATGGACTACGTTAGTTAACCAAAATGGCCCTCCACTAAGTGAGTTGGGATTGGTGAGGTTCTTGAAACCCCTCTTCCTAGCCGATATCTCCTTAATTTTCTGACTTTATAGTTGTTTAGCAGCTTCCGATCTCTTTGGTATCTGCTCTATCTTAAGTTTTATACGTGGGTCTTCCTTCAACATTTTCCGAAAAGTTTGTCTGTCCTGGATGTGGGATTCAGAGATGTTGAAGGTTTCATGTTTGACTTGTTTAGACCACAATGATGTTTTCTTGTAGGAGCTGGCTCTGTGGATGATGCTGTTCAATCTTGACTCGTTCATTCTCTCAAGATGTCCGTAGACTTGGAGGCATCTCTTGATGATAGTGTCCATAAGAGGTTCTTGCTTTAGGTATAGATCATTGTTGGGCCTGTGCTACTTTCTCCTTTATGATCCTTGGGCCTAAGATCTTCCTCAAGATAGTTCTTTCCTTGACCTCTAGTTTCTGTATAAGTTTTTCTCATTGATAGTTAGGGTTGCTGCCTGTAGGACTCCGAGTCTGATTACAGCGTTATAATGCCTTAATTCTGTATTAATGGTTTTTTGCATTGATTGTATTCAATATCCTGTTTCCTAATCCTTTCTTAAAATGCTTTGTTATTCTCTTTCAAATATTTGAATTCTCTGACTTAACGAACCCTGGAGTTAGGGAAGAAGGTATTCTGGTGCAGATTTTCCATTTGTCATAAACACTGCTACGTCGTCTGCGAAAGCGATACAGTCCACACGGGTATTGATTTTGAGCTTCTTGTTTATTATTCTTAGGCCTGTTTCAGGGAGTGTTCTTTTCCATGAAACACACTTTTTGTATTTTAATATCATATTTTTTATATATTATTTATATTCTACTGTTTTGTATCTTTATCCGCGTGTACAAGATTCAACCAATCAACTTGTCCTTTATATCAATATACAATAGGGAACTATCCTTTGACCGTTAAAAATATATAATCCTGGCAGATATTAAAAAAGATATCCTTAATACTATACAATATATTAATTACCGAGGAGAAATTAATATTGAGGTGTAATTACAAAAGCAATTAATCTCCCATAATAAATAAATATGGGAGAATAATTGCTTTTGTAATTACACCTCGATATCCTTAAGTGTTCTATAAAAAGGATTAAACGGGAAGAGAAAGTTGTCCTTTTAAAAACGAAAATATGTAATCAATGTGAAGTAGTATCCTTGAGTGGCTTTGGGCGCTACGCAGGGACCATCTCCTATCCCCACACCCGCGATTCTAAATCGTACTGATTTAATAAAAACATTTGACGAGAAGAGGTTGGTAGGGTCGAGAGGCTGTCTCCAACTTACTAAAGAATTTTTTTGACAATGACTAAAAGGACCAAAATCCAAAGGACCAGATGTGAAGAAAAATTGTCCTTCCTAAAAACCGTAATAGTTAATTGAAGTTTCAAAAGGACAACAACCCTGCAACCGTTAAAAATGGACAAATCCTAGCAGATCTCAAAGAAATTATCGATAAGCGTCTAATTTAATAATTAATTTAATCTATAAGTGTCTAATTATCTATAGGATTAAACGGAAATTGAGAGTGGATATAGGACTATTAGTTTGTGAGGAAGGGGTGGCTAAGGATATCCTTCGACTGTCAAAAATCGTCAGATATCCATTCTACCACATTTCTTATAAATTTTTTCATTATTGATTTAGTTTAAAACTGTTAAAATAAAGTGAGACCCATCGAATATATCTATTGTGAAAACATTTCGGTGAGGAATAATTTCTCAAGAAGTATTGGAGGGGAAGTGATTACTTGCGACCCGGCGAGGAACGCAGCCAATAACTGTCAAGACGATCTGGGGGCTGAGGAGTCGAATAGAACAGTTGGAGTAGAGGGCGCTAGGGGGCGCTCAGCGCAAATGTTAAACTGGTGGTGGCTCCGAGTTCGATTTCCCTGAGAACAGGCTGGTGTTTTTTTATAGTATTTGGCTCTTTGAATAGGTTTGATGCGAAATAAAATATAAAAATAGTTGGTTGATTGAACTGTATAGTTTATAGGGTCGTATACTACTAAATCAGAAGCCATTATTTTCACAAAACGCAGAACACTTGTAGACAATCATATTACTTTAAACGAAAAAGTCATCCCCTGGTCCAAATCAGTAAAATACTTTGGTTTGACGCTAGGCAGATCTCTAACGTATAACATTAACTCTAACACAGACCACATAAACGATAAAGTGGATAGTTGTTATTTTAAAAAACGTTGATTATTTATTTATTTGAGAGTTTTGGAGCGTAAAACTTATTGGTCATCAACGCTCGTCTGTTCTCGATGGAATTTATCTATATTTTGTAATATAGCTTTTCTCTATAAAGGAGGGCTATTACTTTTTCAATAATTTTTTCGTCGTTGCCAAGCGCCTTTGAGATGTTTCGAGGTATTCCAGATTCGGCTAGCTTTTTGGTGTAGTATGGGCATTCAGTAAACATATGGTTTATTGATAAAACATTGCCACACATTTCACAGTGTCTTTGATTTATCGTATATCTGCAACGGAATGGAATAGAAAGGTGAGGTCTAAGGCATTTTTCACCCAATTTTTCTTTTTTTTACACTAAGAGGTACTCACGCTGTATATAAAGGGTGTTCAATATTCGATAACTACCCCCTTTTTTTTTCACAGTTTTTAAAATTTTGAAACGAAACTCTCAGGATCTTAACTGTGTCAAATAAAGTTTCGTTTCAGGTTATTGTCTGCTCTCCAACCTTCTCCAATTCTTCTCTAGCGACCCTAACTTTGGAATTCCCAATGGGATGTGGTATTTTTTTCGGCGGATTTCGATAGAAAATAAAATTTTGAATCGATTTTATACCTGTGAATTTTTTTATCCGGGCACAATTTCGCCGCAAATCGCGAAAAAAACATTTTAAGAAAATATGCAGTCTAAAACTGGTATTGAATGAATGTATGAATAAAAAATTACTGTTTATTGAAAAAAAAATCATCAAAATCGATTCATAATCGACAAAAATACGCGTTAAAAATGTATATTTATATATACAGGGTGTTCAATATTCGATGTACCAGTCGCGGGAAGGCCTTAATTTCACATTTCTGTTCAAAATTTATTTTATTTTTGCAATACCAGTTTTAGACTGCTTATTTTCTTAAAATGATTTTTCGCGATTTGCGGCGAAACGGTGCCCCGAATAAAAAAATTCACCAGTATAAAATCGATTAAAAATTTGATTTCCTATCGAAATCCGCCGTAAAAAAAATAAAACATCCCATTGGGTATTCCAGAGTTAGGGTAGCTGGAGAAGGTTGGAGAGCGGACTATAACCTGAAAAGGAACTTTATTTGACACAGTTAAGACCCTGTGAGTTTCGTTTCAAAATTTCAAAAACTGTGGAAAAAAAGGAAGTGGCCATCGAATATTGAACACCCTGTATATGTAAAAAAAAAAAACACAATTTCCGTTTATTTATTTATTTATTTTTTAATAGAATTCCGAAAATTTCAAAGCCTGTATCTTAATCCCCGTTTTCGTTTACACTTTTTATCTCATAACCGATTGTGAGATCTAACCATTTTCTAATCCTCTTTAATGATTTCCATCAGATTCGATTATCCGGATTCTAAGCCTTGATCCAAGGCTGAAGTCCGCTGCTGTCACTAGCTATTAGCTTAGCACCAGGCCACTGCCTCCTATAGTCCAAGACTTCCAGGACAGAATTAGCTCGTAAGTTACTAAGAGAATCTTGTGGCATCCAATTTGTATTCTCTGGGTATCTATAACAGATAGTAGGGAAATAGTTTGTAAAAATATTATCAACTGTCATGACTATGGATGTGTCGATTCTCGGTTCAATCGATTTTTGAAAAATCGAGAATCGATTATCCAAGGTTGATTCCTAGGATCCGATCGATACCGCCGACGTTGACAATAGTTTTGTGATGTCTAATTATATTATTGTTATATGATTGTTGTATGATTTATTATGTTATTATTGTATACAATTTTTCTCCTATTGAACAACACATGATTAAAAACAAATCCCATTCAACTGCAAGCTAAACTTCAGTTTGTTGAAGATAATTATTCGTTATTGGAAAATGAAGAAATAAGATTACAAGCCCTAATCAACGAAATAATGCTACTCAGACTGTAATACCATTTTGTATTCTTAAGGGATACAATCATGAAGTTATAGTACTATGGAGAGGCCCTTCCGGTATATTGTTCCGTGAGGTGCGAGACCAATACACTAACCGGCCACGCCCACTATGCCCAACTGGCGACTTGCATTCTATATAGCCTTGGCCAATTGAAAGGGTTCGTAATAAATAAAATAAGTAAATCACTAAAGTAAATAAATCGCTAAAATAAAATAACAGCAGTATAAAGCCTAAGAAACCAAAATTTGAACTGATAAGAGGCTAATATACTGATAATACGGTGCACTCCAAAATGGCTGCCTGCCCTGGCTATTGAGAGGTAAGCCCCCTCCACTTGTCTATAACTCCATGGATACAATATACCAAGAGGAAAGGTTATTTTCCATTATATTTAAACAAATTCATTACATATGAATTATAATAAAAAATACATATTAATTTTCAGGTTATTGGTTATGCTGATGATTTGTTATTTCGGGGTGAAATTGAAGTAACTATTAAATTAAACGCAACTACGCTCATGAAAACCGGTAACGAAATAGGTCTAGTAATTAATACCAATAAAACGAAATATGTGGTTAGTAGTAGAAACGGTGAACATTTTAGTGATGTTGATATTTCCGGGATTAAGGTTGAACACGTTGAGCAATTCAAATATCTAGGGTCTATTATATATAGGAAATTAAATTCAAGAGGAAATAAGAGGTAAGTTAAAATTCGGTATTGCTAGTTATTTCTCGATCGCAAAACTACTCAGTTCGCGCTTACTCTCGAGAAATTTAAAAATTAGGATGTATAAGGCTATTATACTACCAACAGTTTTCTACGGATGCGAAACATGGCTGCCTACGTTAAGGGAGGAAAAAAGCTTTAAAGAATATTTGGCCCAAAAAAGGATGAAGAAACCGGAGAATTTAGAAGGCTTCACAATGCGGAACAGTGACGGTTAAAATGGTCATTTAAAGTCGTGTTTAATAATGATCGAATTCTTTGGATCATCGATTCTTGACATTGATTTTTTCAATCAAGAGAATCGATGGATCGACTTAAAAGGTTTTTCTAGTTCTCTTTTCTCGAAAACGACTTTTAATCAGTTTGAACTGGGTTCTAAGTTATTATATTAGCGAATTAAAACTATATTTATAACTATATGGAGGAATCTTGATACTTTTCCTGGTCCATCAAAGCTTCAGAAGCATTTGGAATAATGTCAGAACTAAATAAGTTGCTTTCGGGAGAGACGTTCAACTGTTACGGTCAATTCTCATCAGAACTTGTCCCACTGAGAACTAATTAGGAACGTTCTCAGCGAAATCTGTGGCTGTCTTTAGAAGTTATCCGGCAAGTTGAGCGTATTGGTCCTAGGGTCTTCGGCTATCATTGGAATTGAAATATGGCGGTACCATTGGTTGTAGTACCATTACAATCAGTGAGTCGGTATTGTAACTCGGTGTTGTTTTTTTGAGATTAGATAGGTTTTTGTTCGATTTTTCGGTGCCTGAGAGCCAAAGTATGTAAATTTAAAAGTTTAATATCTTTAATATCATTCCGCCTCTCTTTTTCTATCTAATTTTATGTTGATGTTTTTATTTATAAGTAAAAACACTTTGTTTCACTTTTGAGATTTTCTCCGTAATAAATCAATTACGAGCTATTCCACGCAGGAAAAAAAGGAACTTAGTTCATAAATATCTAATTAAATTTGAAATGGCTCAACAAAAATTCCCGCTGCCTTCATTTAATATGAATGGGAGATTTTCGTTTCTCAATTTTTAATTCAAATTTCAAATTTTTTAATCCAAGGTTATTCTGTCGGCAAACGAAATTGTTGGAATTAATATGGAAAATACAGTTTGTTTTAAATTATGTATTGAAAACTTAATTTTAATTTCTTCTCTTAAAGGTAGATGAACTTTAAAGATCTTGGTATAAACTATATAAATGCGTTTAATTTTATTTAAATCCATTTATTTTTCACCTAACATCAAACTTTTAAATTTACTGGTATCGTTTCAGGGTGGTCTCAAACTTTTGACCGGCAGTGTATATTTGAGGAACTCATGTTTCTACAGGAGAATTAATACAATTAGGATTGATGAATTGGTTGCCACTTCTATTGAAATTATTCGGTATTAATATTATTATTTGAAGCTAGTTTCGAATATTAAACATTCATTATCCGTTCCCAAAACGTACAAAAAATTTAAAACATCAGCACTTTGTCACATAGATTGTATATATTAAACTGATTTAAAAATGTAAGACAAGAATTCAAACGTGTTAAAATTCATCTAAGTTGGTAAATTAAAAAGGACTCCTGAAAGGCAACAGGTTATAGAGCGGACTGAATTAGAACAAGCGAATGGGTCAGAAAATAGGTAGGTAGGTGATTTGAAAAGAATTTTTGTATGATTTTAGGCTGGTGATGAATGTTTAACATTCGAAACTAGTTTTCAAATAAAAATGATTCTAATTGAACTGGGAATTAATTCATCAGTCTTAACGTTTTTATTCTGTTATGCTAAGAGTTTATTATTTTTCTTTTAATTTAAAAAAAAAAAAATTATTTTATGATATATACAGCTGTGTTAAATATATACATCGAATAAATGTGTGTTAGTAAATTATTAATCAATGTTAATGAGTAGCACTTTCGGAAATGAAGTGAAAAGAAAGTTGGGAGACTAGTGGATTCTAGCGGGAATGGAGCTTATCCCGGACGGATGAGTATCTTGTTAGGGCCAATTCAGCAATGAGATATTTTGATCATTGTGGATTAGTTTGTTTGTGACATGATAAGGATTGAAAACCAGATTTTTTTTTAAATATTTCGATGAGCCCTAAAGCTCAACTCCATTTGTCCAAATAGGCCTGTTTACTGCCATCTAAACGAGTCTTTTGTAATTAATTAGAAGCTTCGAATATTTGTCTACTAATGATTACAGTAGTTGAAAACGACGAATGGCTTTAGCTATGGGTAAATAAAGATGATCCGGTAAACGATTGTGGTAAATAAATGATTTCATTATGGAAAATACTTTCCTAGTTATTTAATTTATATGTTTTAATTCAATAATTTTTTTTTTTATTTATTTATTGATATTTACAACTGTACAAAATAATATACAACAAGTAAATGTGTTGACAGTGAATACAATGGCATGCAAAGAACTTGTGAAGAACTACTCACTAGTAGCACTTCAATAAAATCTACACTAAAAGGTCTCTAGGCCATCTTCTTTTCAGACACCTCGGAGGATTATCAGGGATGGAGGAGGAAGCAAGTTGGGAGACTAGTGGATTGGAGTGGTTATGGAGCTTACTATGGATAGGTGTCTGGTTTGGGCTAAATCAAAAACATATGGAACATTAAGATCTTTGTCATACAGTGTCATATACGAGGGTAAGTCAATAATTATCCGCAATATAGTTATAAAATTTTATTGAAATGAAATAGGAAACTTACAAGTACATCATTTTTCGACATAGTCCCCTTGCTTTTCAACGCACTTGGTCCAACGTTGTTCAAGTTTCCTGATGCCCTCATGGAAGAAGGTTTTGGGTTGAGATGCGAGCCAGGAATGCACCGCTTCTTTCAATGCTTCGTCCGAGGCAAATCGACGGCCCCTAATTGCCCGTTTGAGTGGACCAAACAAGTGAAAATCAGATGGAGCGAGATCGGGACTATATGGAGGATGATTCAATACTTCAAAATTGAGTTTCTGAAGCGAGCGTTTCTACAGTGTGGGCAGCTGTATGCGGACGGGCATTGTCGTGCAACAACACAACGCCTTTTGACAGCAGTCCTCGGCGTTTGCTTCGAATTGCAGGCTTCAGCTTAGCAGTAAGCATCTCACTGTAACGTTCACTGTTTATTGTTCACTGTGTTTTGAATTTTTCAATCCATTCATAGACACTCCGTTGTGGCAAACAATTGTTCCCGTACTGTACCAAAAGTCTTCGATGAATTTCGGCCCCTGATACACCTTCCGACCACAAAAAACGGATCACTGAACGTTGCTCTTCTTTGGTGCAAATAGAAAGTGGAGCGGCCATTATTAACAGCACGACAGCGATAACAAAACTAACCTACCAGCTTGATACGCACGTAAACATAACAACGAATAAACAAAGCATGCGCCATCAACACAAAAGAACAGTACTGCCAACATAAACAAAAATATAGCTATATTGCGGATAATTATTGACTTACCCTCGTACATTAATGACAATGAGCAAATGAGATGGCTGAAAAATAATAAGAATGTTCTGGTATGAGAGGCATTATGAGGACAATTGCCCAGCGGAGAGGTTCAATCTAGATTGTTAATCATTTCATTTTATTCAAGGTGATCTCTCATCCAGCTCCTTTTCAACCTTTTACGGATATTTTTGGTCGTCATTGTAGTGGACATGTCGTGTATGTGTTTTTGGGGATGGCCTTTAAGTCTATTGAGAAATCTATTGTAGTAGGCCTGTATGTGTTCTTTGATGGTAGGCATGTATAGTCCGTGTGCAGAGTTGTTACTTATATCTAATATTTAATCTAAATTTAATCATGGCTATTTGACAACTAATTTCCTGGAATCATACACCTAATTTAATAATGATTAAATCTTCCAGTCAAATAACCATTAGTTCATTAAAAAATGACTGAAATATTTAATCATGATTAAATTAGCTGATCGATTCCAGGAAATTAGTTGTGAAATAGCTATAATTTTGCCCTACTCTGTCTGTAATGAAACATACGATTAACATCAGTTTTATATAATTAAGGCTGACAGGCAGCCATTTTTCTTAGCAATAAATTTATTTTATATGAAAATAATTGTTTTCCTTCTTTCATTTTGTTAAAATTGTATTCCTATTCGAACTATAATGTTATCGTTATGTTTTATTTATTATTAATAAAAAATATATTTTTTAAAATCTTGAATCTAGTTTCTCCGTTTAGCGGGCAAAGATTTTCCTGCAGGATTCTGTAGAGAAATGTATTGTTAGTGTTCGTCCCTCAGCCAGAACCAACTTCGTGATTTCATTACGCTGTTTACTCAATATATACTGCTATTTGTTGTACTTAACTGAAAGTGTAAATAAATAAAGACATTTTGGAGCTACGTTGTTTGTTATCACTTTTTTCCGCTTTATCGCCTTCCTCTAGGACCAAACATTCTCAGATAGTTACCTTATGACCCGAGCTTTTGTTGATCTCAATCAAGGAATATTGAACGATCCAATCACGTTAGCTGATAAATTCATTTAAAAAAATAATAATAAAAAAAAAAATCTTTTTTTTTTTCCATTTATTGATATTTACAACTGTACAAAATAATATACAACAAGTAAATGTGTTGATAGTGAATACAATGGCATGTAAATAACTTGTGAAGAACTACTCACTAGTAGCACTTCAATAAAATCTACACTAAAAGGTCTCTAGGCCATCTTCTTTTCAGACACCTCGGAGGATTATCAGGGATGGAGGAGGAAGCAAGCTGGGAGACTAGTGAATTGTAGTGGTCATGGAGCTTACTATGGAAGAATATGTATAGGGCTAAATCAACAACATATGGAACATTAAGATCTTTATGGATAAGTTTATTGGTCACAAAGTAAAGATTGGATACGAGATAAATTGGATGGTTTAGTAGAGCCCCAAAGCTCAACTCCGTACGTCCGAATAGGTCTAATCACTGTCATGTAAATGAGTCTTGTGTAATTAATTGGGAGCTTTGAACGTTTGTCTAGTAAATGTTGAAGTAGTCTGTGACGACGGGCAGTTTCTTGTCGTTTTAGTCTTGTATGTGGATTCCAAGTAAGACTTTTGTCCAAGTGGAGTCCTAGGTAGCGGATCTGTTCAACAGGGATTAGTGGAATATCAAAAAAAAAAAAAAATCTAAAACTAAAATTATTATTATTATTTTATTGAAACTAAAATTGTCATATAATCATTCATTTATACCTTTCATATTTATTGTTCGTTTTGAAAAAATTTTCAGTAGAATGACTGGTTAGTATTTTTCGAATTGATATAAATTATATAGTTAAATGGCTAAAAAAAAAAAAAAAAAAAAAAAAAAAAAAAAATTGTGTTGATAATATCAACACACAATGACTTTTTGTCGAATTTGGAAAAAAAATTTCACATAGTAACTTTTACCTCCAAGTAGACGATTTATGTCTATCTTACCTTTGAATAATGCTTTGATTCATTTTGCCTTGAGTTGTCTTTGTGGGGTCAATTACATTTTTAAAACGTACGTGCAATGTTAGAAAAAAAATAAAACAAGACACAAGGTCTAACCACAAAGAACGCAGGGCAGCCGACGGAGAAATATGTGCCATATAAGGAGAGTCAGATATTTATCGAAATACTGGTTCGTTACGTTTTTTGGAAAAAAAGTGATGCTTTGTGTTTGGTGGGACTTCGAACTTTGAAATTTTTAGCTTATTCCAACGGTCAAACAGTGGACCCAAACCTTTAGTATACTCTACAGTACAGACATTACCCAAAAACTACAGAGAGTTAATGCAGATCTAAGTGCCAAAAACTTCGCTTTTGTCAACAGGAACCATGCCACGGTACATCGTTTTCATTTGACCAATGAATAATTATCAGAACTGCAATGGAGTTTAGCAAAACCCATGCTTGCCCCGCATAGAATAGAATAGAATAGAAAATAAACTTCATTCTGGGACGATGTCCCCTAAGAATAATATAATGTACATAAATAAATACAATGAGCATACCATATGTATATTCCAGATTTTGCTCTATCATGTTACTTTTTTTTTTTTTTTAATTCCCTTTTAATTAATTCAATATACAAATTTAAAAAATATGAATCCATCCCTTTTTCTGCAATTGGCGCATTTTAAGGGAGTTCTGTGAAAAGTACAAACATTTTGATACAACAATTAAATAAATCTTCATCTAGTGATGGGGCTCACTAGGTGTTTGAGAAAGAGAGCATTAAGTTATATTAGTCAAGCCTAAGATATTTACGTAGTTTTGCAACCTCCGTGGTTTTTCAGTCGACTTTAATGTGTTAAATAGTTGGTCAGTCATGTGTTTGAGGCTATCAAAGAATTTTATATGCCTCCTTGTACTGTATTCTGTCACCTTTGGTCAGTCTAGTGTTCTGTGTAATATGTCAGTTTTAGTCCTTTGTAACGTTTTATGTCGAAGGATTCGTCTCAATACCCCATTCTGAAACTGTTTGAAGTCTTTTTGATGTTTGATAATCATGTTACTTTCAGTGTCTCATTTCTTTAAATGTCGGATTTTTCATAATTAACGAGGAGGTAAAAAGTAGATGTAAATAGTTCTTTGCCTCAAAATCAAAGAAGTGAGTGGTACCGTCGACAAATCCAATTGTTGGCAGAAAGATGTGCAAAGCTTGTTTAAATCAATGGACTTTGAAGAGTTTTGATCAATAATGTTAAAAATATGTAATTTGAATTTAAAATATCTTTATGCAAAAGGACTTTTGTAACAAAATATATTGATTTGAATATAGCCAATACCAAAATTGTTTTATGCTGAGTGCGGTTTAAATTTCGGTTCCAGTTTGAAGCTTGGAGCTATGACATTTCTGGTAATGACGTTTGATCGATAGCTTTCACATGTCAGTTCAAAATGATTCGAACAAAAAAAAAAAAAAATAAATAAAAATAATGTTCTTCTTTATTTAAAAGAATGAAAAAATAGGCAATAAACATGAACTCATAAAGTTTTAATGATGTAGGTGTGCAGCACTTAAAAATAAATTTTAATTTATAAAGCCGACGTTTCGATTTGCATTGCAATCCTTCATCAGGGCTAGAAGAAAAAGAAAACAAACAATAAGATATGACAAAATTGCAGACTGTATAGATGAAAAGAATAACTGCATGGGAATAAAGACAATAACATAAAGGCAGTATAAAGAGACTATGAAGACAATATATAAAGACTATTGAATTAACAACTAAATTGAAAAGAAATTAATTAAAATGAGTTTTAGTTAATGAGTAAATATAACAAATTAATAAGTAAACACAAATTAAAAAAATCTTTTAAATTAATAAGTAGATACAAAGTAACTGATTTAATGAGGTTAAGTTTATAAATACAAACGATAAATAACAATTGTAGGAAGTTGAAAATACTTTTTCTATACTCTCTGCAATTTTGCCATATCTTTTTGTTTGTTTTCTTTTTCTTATAGCCCTGATTTAGGCTTGCAATGCAATCGAAACGCAAGTTGCAAAATTAGAGGATTTGAGTAGTTATGGAGGTTACTATGAAATGATAGGTATCTGGTCTGGGCTAAATCAGCAACATATGGAACATTAAGATCTTTATGGATAACTGTATTGGTGATAATGTAAGGTGCATTGAGGATTTTTCGAAGGATTTTGGATTGTAAGGATTGGATACGAGATGAATTGGATGGTTTAGTGAAGCCTACCTTTATAGGTAAAATACTTTTTAGCCAACAAATATCCCATGAAAAAAACGTTTCATGTCAATGGTAAAGAAAAAAAAAAAGTTAATCTGTTCTATCGGAAAAGAATTTCTAACGTAATCATACGTTTTGGTTCATTAATCTTGTCTGAGATTGACGTTGTAAATGAACAGTTCTCGATTCTTGAAAAATACTAAAATATTGGGCGCCATTAATATTCGGGAATCAAACCACAGCTTGTTAGGGAATGGGCTTCGTTCAGCGCTATAAAAGGTTTTTTTTTTCTTAAACTCGTTGTTATTAGGAACATTTTGTGGTCAATTTAACGCAGCAATGCTAAGGATTTTAGTGACCAATTGAAAAGTCTCGTAACGATTTCATGGCAATCAAGGCGCCATTTGTAAAAATGGTTAGATGGAAATGAAGTTTTATTTGTATCGGAATTCTTATTCCATTCTTATAGAAGTCATTTTCATTCATACAATTCTCAGATTCTTCAAAAAATATAACTTTTTTAATAAAATTCAAAAAACCGTCCAGTAACCATAGTTCTGAATAAATCGCAAGACTTCCGATGTAACTAGAAAATTACAAAGTCTATATTTTTTCTCATTGGGAACTGGTTAATTCTAAAACTTGTAAAAATCCTCATTCTGGCCTCTACGAGATCTTATGTCCAAAGGGGCAAGCTATCAGGTGGCGATGAAATCTGAGTTTCTATTTTTGTTTTGGACATTCCCTCTTCTAGTTTCCCCGTTCAAAAGTCCCTACGGATTACAAAAAACTCATTTACATTAGACCTATATGGACTTACGGAGTTGAGCTTTGGGGCTCTACTAAACCATTCAATTCATTCCAGATCCTATCCTTACAATCCAAAATCCTTCGAAAAATCCTGAATGCTCCTTACTTTGTCACCAATAAACTTATCCATAAAGATCTTAATGTTCCATATGTTGCTGATTTAGCCCAAACCAGATACCAATCCTTTCATAGTAAGCTCCATAACCACTCAAATCCCCTAGTTTCTCAACTTGCTTCCCACTCAATTCCCGATAATCCTCCGAGGCGTGTGAAAAGAAGATCTCTATTCTTGTGTAGATTGTTTATTAACGTGCTACTGGTGAGTATTCTTTTCAAGTTGTGGCATGTTATTGTAAACCTTTTTAACATATATACTTGATGTATATTTGTACAGTTGTAAATTTCAATAAACTGATAAAAATAACAAAAGCTTAACACTCTTTATACGTATTGTCTGTTACGAACCTACTGTAAGAATCTACCGTACTCGTAAATGAATTATTTTTACGAAATATTACTGAAACACACATTGGTAGTCCAAGAAAAAAAAAAAAATACAGATATATATTAATATTTAGGGTGTAACGCTGTATTGTTAACAATCTGAAGAAAAAAAACAAAAAACAATTCATATTTTTAAGGTGGTGTTTATTTGTTTCTTGCATAGTTGACTAATGGAGTTTTTCCTCTCCAGAAAATCCCTCTTTTTTTTTTTATGAACTTCTAATCGGATAATCCGCTGACGGATACTCGAAAGTTTACTCTATAAATATTTGTTTTAAGTGGGTTATTGTTATATTCATAGGACTGTTCCATTAATATGACGAAACGTTTTCCTTTTTTAGTCCTTTTTTAATATAACGGACAGGTATTTCAAAAGTGGCCAAAATCAAAAACTAAAATTTAAAAAATGTACAATTTTCAAAGTCTTGTGTGAAATTGAAAGTGTATCTGAATTATCTATTAATTCCAACAGCAGGTGAGATGTATTAGGTGTGATTTGAAGTTAATTTGATACATTTTTGACATTTCATAGAAGAGTATTGAACTTAAACACGATGATAAATCAAAAATTCAGGTTTTTAAGTTGTGCTAAAGTCCCTTTTGAAATACGTGTGCGATATGAATGAATGAAATGAAAAAAAACAAACAAAAAAACAATCTTAATTCTGGGACGTATTGTCCCCTAAGAATAACAAAGTTGTATCACAATGTAGCACAATGTAGCACAATGCTCTGGCTTGCATAATTTCTTACAAAGGTATTTATATATATAGAACATGAGGCATGTAAATACGGTCAATCGCATAAAGAACCTCAGCAAATATAATAACATAACAAGGAGAAATTAAATTTAAAAAATAAAAAATATAACCAGAAGAAAATACGAAAAGATATATACAGAAAATAAACTATATCTATATGTACATTGAATGAAGAATATATTTACAGATACCACGATATATACCGCACTAATTCATTTATATACCCATACATTCAACCGTACACATATGATTTTTTTTTATATTTTTTTTTTATTATTCTTTATTGAAAATAAATTACATAAAGCCAAACTAGGCTAATAAAAACATAGGTACATGTTTCGATACACATCCATCTCATGTGAAATAGTAATTAATATGGAGGAATCTATAAACAAGTAAATAATGCAAATTTGATATAACAGTAGGAAAAAAAAAAAAAAAAAAACCTACACAAAAAAAAAAAAAATACTAGTTCAGTTTACAATTATAGTTAATTTTATGAATTATAATAAATAATAGTTAAATTATAATCTAAGCCAAGTAATAAAGATAATAATACACAACTTATAATTACAAAATATAAACAAAGATAATAAGACAACTTCTGTAATATAATACAGAATCAAACTTTTATTTATAACTTAATGGTGTAAAAATGTTTACACTACTCTAATTTATATACTATTTTGTAATTTATAGAAATTAGTTGTTGTTTTTTTTAGTCTTTAAGTAATATGTGTTTTGTCCGTTTGTGGTTTGTATCTTTTTAGAGTTTTCTTGTTGTAATTACCTATTTTTTGAATATATAGGTTTTTAGATATGGCAGTTGATATGAAAAATGAGTTTGTTTGGGACTGAATGTGTTGTTTGATTGTGGATAGCATGAGATCAGAGAGCATAGTGGCAATTCTTGTGTATTTGGGGTAATTATTTATGATTCTCATACAAATATTTTGTGTAACTTCCAGTTTTCTGTAATTTGTATTACATGTATTACTCCAAACTGGAAATGAGTAGGTTATCATTGGTCTGATTACGGATTTGTAGAGCATTAATATGTTTCGATAGGATAAATTAGAGTGCTTATTAAAGTAAGGGGACATTTTACTCATTGGATTTTTTATTTTGTTACATTTTTTATTTACATGTGCTGTAAATGTAAGGGATCGGTCTAGTTCAACACCAAGATATGTTGCTGATTGTGCCCAAGGGATATGGTAGTCTTCTATGGATTATAAAGTGGTGGTCTATTGTAGGTCTGCTTTTACACATATGAATTAACAGACAGTAAGTGAAGTGAATATTTCTTTATATAGGAAAAATAACAATTAAAGTAAAACCAAATTTGAATTTTTATAAAGGAAATGATTATGTACTACTGTGGAACGAATAAAGGATTATTATTATTATATAAAAGAAAATTGACCAACTAATTCACCGGTATCAGATTTATTCAATTTGATCAAATGAAATGTCAGTTCTTATTCAGAATGACAAGCGCCTGACTGGGATGAGAGGAGATATTGGAAAAGGAGTGTTTTAAATGAGCTTAAGGAAGGGGCATGTCTTATTTAAGGAGGGAGAGAGTTCCAGAGAGTAGCGGATTGGGCTAGGAAAGAGTGTTGGTATAAAGTAGTTCGATGGAAAGGCAAGTATAGGTCAGAGGAACGTGATCTTGTTGTGAATTGGAAGTAGAAGGAAGACTTAAATTTCAAATTTCAAATATGTATGGAATACATGGAACGATTTATACGTTCATAACATAATTTTAGAAGCATTTATGGAAAATTAGACTTTTAAAAACAATTATAAAGTAAAGATTATCATGATATATAATATTAAACTGTTATTGCTTTGGATGTGAAAATATTGTTATTAATATTTTTTTAACTAAAAGGAATGCCAGATTTAGCTTAGGGAAATAATAATTTTCTAAACAATTAAAAAAAAAAAAAAAAAAAAAAAAAAAATAGTAGAAATCTGTAAGAATTGTCTTTATTAAACAGAAAGGTAAACTCGGCACAAAACCGGCTTAATTTACTTTAGTATTTAAGCTGAGAAGTTTTAAAACAGCCACAAGGCTACTTTGAACCTACAAAGAGAACTAGAGCAATTTTTTTTTATTTTATTTTTTTTTCATTTTCGTACTTAAAGCTCAGGAACTCCAAAAACCCAAACCTCGCACCTCCTTGCCGCTTTGTTTGCTAACTTAAAAGTATGATGAGGTTAAGCCACATAGAGCAATATTTTTTTTTTAAAAAAAAAAAAATTTTTTTTAATTATTTATTAATATTTACAACTTTATACATAGATATAATAAGTAGATTTGAGGAATTTATTACAATGACTTTGTCAATAACATGTTAAGAAACACTCACTAGTAGCACTTCAATAAAAGTTATACATTAGAAGGTCTCTCGGTCATCTTATTTTCAGACGCCTCGGAGAGTGTGAAGCAAGTTGGGAAAATAGTGGATTCGAATGTGTATGGATTTTACTATTATAGAGCATTTTCCTGGTTTGTGCCAAATCAGCAACTTATAGATCATTAACATCTTTATGGATAGGTTTGTTTGTGACATAATAAGCAGGATTGAGAATTTTACGAAGGGTTTTGAATTGTAACGATCGGATATGAGAATATAATAAGAAGGAAGGTTTAGTGGAGTCCCAAAGCACAGCTCTGTATGTCCAAATGGGTTTAATTGTTGTCATGTAAATAATTGTCTTTTATAATTTATTGGGAGCTTTGATCGTTTGTCTAGTAAATGTTGCAGTAGTCGGAGACAACGAGCAGTTGGTAATTATTCGAAAGTTAAAAGAAAATTGGGTTTCGAACGAAAACTTTTTTCTTTCAGACCAATGTTATTGCTCCTAAACGGAAGGTCCTAACGACAACAACCACTAGTAGCACTTCAATAAAAAGAAAAACAAAATTCTATATAAGAAGCATTCTCGGACTTCTTTTCAGACGCCTCGCTGGATTATCGGGAATAGAATGGGAAGCAAGTTGAGAGACTAGAAGATTGGAGTGGTTATAGAGCTTACTATGGAAGGATAGGTATCTGGTTTGGGCCAAATCTGCAACATAAGGTCTTTATAAAATACTAGCTGAAAGCACCCTGCTCCGCTACGGTTTAATATCATTAGGATTAAGGACAACTTAAATTAGTAATAGTTAAGCTTAACTTTGATAATTATTATTACTTAAATAAATCTAAAGAATTCCATTCTTAGAATAATTTCAATAAGTAAATTTGACGATTCGAGAAAGTTAATTTTACGAGTATATTATATGATAGTCCTTCAGTGAAGTTCGAGGCTACTACCATCTTACCCAGCTCTAATATCAGACCATCAGCTTTTCATATGGCATACTTTAAATAAATATAGTCTCAACTTCTCAACTTATTTGATTTTTTCGAATAAAGTTTAGTCTTTCTGTTTCTATTTATTCTATATATTCTAGGTTCAAGGAATGAAATTCAGAAATGTTAGGTACAACTTGGGCCTGGTTGAGAAAAGCAGTTTCTGTGACCGGAAAACTGAAGGAAGAGTAGTTGGGGACGAAGCTACTGGTGAAGCAATGTTGGTGGGTTGCTCGTAAAGAATATGTACATCGAACTGGGCTTACATGACATCACCAGAGAACATAAGTCTTTTAAGCTCCTCTTTAACATAAGTCTTTTAATAGCTTCTCTTCACGAAACAACTCAATCTTGTAACGGTACACCTCTGCAGCCACCATGAGTTCACAGAAAGTACCATATTATAAGGTTTCGACATCAATCGTATTTTTGTTTGTTTACAACTATAAGGAACTTAATTTGTGGTCAAAGTGTGCAGCTTAAACATCTAACCTATTTTTTTAACTTAGCTTATATCCAAATACCATATGACAATTAATCTATTATTATTCACCCAATAAAAATTAAAATCAGATTTTTCGTGAATTAGCAGCGATCCAGGCCGATTTTTTAAAATTCCTTTCTTAGCGAGGACCTACGGCCCTAGAGGAAGCTACATATAGAATTTCATTCCAATCCGTTCGGTGGTTTTTGAGATTTCGTGTTAAACGAGTGAGTGGTATTTGACAAATATATAATAGATAATACATCAAGTAAATGTGATGACATAGATAAAAATGACACGTCACTTGTTTTTAAAGCAACTACCCATTGCTAGCACTTATTAAGGTTCTACACAATGAAGTACTATATAAGAAGGTCCCGAGGCCATCTTTTTCAGGCGCCTCGGAGGGTTATCTGGAATGGAATGAGAAGCAAGTTGTGATACTAATGGATTTGAATGGTTGTGGAGGTTGCTATGAAAGGATTCATATTTGGTTTGAGCTAAGTCAGAAACGTAATGTATATTAAGGTCTTTATGGAAAAGTTTATTGGTGACAAAGTAATAAGCATTGAGGATTTTTCGAAGGATTTTGGAATATAAGGGTTGGATAAGAGATGAATTAGATGGTTTGGTGGAGCCCCAAAACTCAACTCCATATGTTCAAATAGGTCTGATATATGTCATGTAAATGAGCCTTTTGTAATTAATCGGTAGGTTTGAACGTCTGTCTAGTAAATTTTGAAGAAGTCGAAAACGACGAGCAGTTTCCTGTCATTTTAATCTTGCTGTATATGTTAAATTTAATTTCCAATTTATTTATTTATTTTTTCTTTTCACCCACTTTGTGGTACGATACATCAATCTGAGTTTGTGAGTCGTTTTTTCCTCTCCTCTCTGTATTTCTTCATCCTTTCTGATCTTGCTGCCTCTCTCCCTCATGCCGGCAGTAAACACTCGCCGAGGCAAGACGAATGCAGGCGAACACGAGTGTGTACTGGGCCACCTCGTGTTAGTTCGCCTTAGCTCTGCTCGTCTCGGCAGCGCTCCGAAAAAAAGTCGGTCTCTGGGCACGAGTCAAAGGACCGAGAGGAAACGAGGTGTCGAGGCGAACCGACCCAGTACACACTCGCCTAAGCTCGGGATTCAGATTTCTGCTAATGGCAAGGCACTTCTGTTATTCACATCTAAGTTTCGTGTAATCACATTTCAACGCTTCCCTCATTCAATTTCCAGTTCCTTACTAATTAAGGAACTAAAGAAAAAAAAGATTTAACTAAGAACTGGAGAAAAAATAAAATCCTTAATGGCTTCATTTAGACAATTTCTTTTTTCATTTAGCATTTCATTAATATATTTTTTAATGTAAGCCATAAATAAAATCATGAAATCCTAAAAAGTTATTTAAGTCGATTTTTACAACTTCTAATTAAAGAAATTTTAAGTAGTTAATTAAAGTAGCTAAATTGTCTTCAAAAATGCGCTTAAAATAAATATCCGATCAGAAAATATCAAATAAATTTAGACTTATCCAGTCCTGTTCCGATGAATGTTTTTATCCACCATCTCCGTTTTTTTATTGCTTTTTTTTTGCAATTTTTTCTTGATACAATGTACACATACTTATAATATGCGTTGGCCGCAATAGATGCAACTGCTGTTACCAGAACCCTCACATCCATCTTCATCAGCTTCCAATAAAACACTAGCTTTAGCTTATAAAACTGAGCTACTCGACTTTTACAAAGCTCGCCTTCCCTCGTCCATGAGGCACTCGGCGAGTGTGTACTTGCACCATTCGTGTACACAGCTCGCTTCCGCTCGGCTCGGGTGACCTCGTTAACCAGCGCCTCGGCGAGTGTGTACTGCCGGCATCAGAAATCCTGTATAGTCGTTTGGTCTTCGCTCTGGCCTGGAACCTCTTCATTGTATCTTTGGCTATCTTCTTTGCGGATCCATCTGCAAGCATCTCTTCTGTAATTTGTAACTCTCATAGGTCCTTCTCAGTTTCCTTAAACCAGTTTGGCTTGGTTTTCTTTATTGTAGAAATTTTTTTATTAATATTTTTTTTTTTTGTAAATATGTTGGCGCCTTTAATTTCTGTGAGTGGCACGTTGTATAATTATTTACTGGACATCATTTGGATTGTCATTTTATATTTAAAATGTGTGTGTCGTCTATATGACGATATAGATCGGCCTTTATTATATACATTTTATTTATTTATACAAATCTGTCAATTATTCTTCAGTTGAAAATTCAACTCTCCGTTTCTGTATTTAATATTAATCAATTTTTTTTTCGATTATGATAATTGAACTATCGATTGTGCTTATTGATATTATTTTATTTTATTTTGTGCGAATTAGCCCAGAATCGGGACTACGCAAAGCACTATATGCGTTTCCTTTTCTTCCTCTGTGCTCATATTTCCTTCATTCTCTTGCTATGGGGCTTCTTTCTTTCACCTGTCCAAGGTCTGGCAGTCTTTCCCTTTGGTGTTTCTTCTCGGTCAACTTTCCAACTTTGGATTTTGGATCTAAAAATATCTTCCTGAGTATTTCCTGCTAGCTTAAGGTCCTTTTTAATTGTGCCCATCCACTTGACGGTGTCTGTTGTGGCTTTACTCCTATTTTCATAAAATTTCAATATTTTTTTTGTAAGACGATTCGTGTTCATTCTTTTGATGTGACCGTGAAAACTCAATCTTAGTTTACGAATGTCACTGTAAATATCTGAATATTGTTTAATTATTGATATTAGTATCATTATTATTGTGCTTATTGTTGCTTATTGCCCTTTTCTTTTGTAGCCTCAAAATAATTTGTAAGCTCATTTGCAAGAGTTTCAGTTCTTTCGCTAGGAAGCTTCGCTTTTTTACCTGCGGTCCCACTGACCGCTGACGATGTTTTGTTTTTTTAATTTCGATTATGATAATTGAACTATCGATTGTTGGGATACAGTATTAATTAAGCTCACCTCGGCCAACCCGCTGTTAGTTAATGGGCCAAGAGTAATGTTAATTAAGTCACAGAGAGCTACGAACCTGCACCGCCCACCCTGCCCTAGTGCTCGCCAACAGAGGGCTCTAACGACCACACCCTCCAACGTCCCCAGGTCCGGAGTAGATAAAGCCTCACTATCTATAGATATCATAAATTATACTATTATATAGCTTATGTAAGAATATTATAATATCATTCATAGCCGCTTCTGTTATTATAATAACCAGAAAGCTGGCTATTATTAAAAAGGTCTCATTTATACTTTAAATAGAAATAAAAATATTTAGATTTTTTTATTTTTGAAAAAAACGCATTTTTTATTTCGTTCGTTTACCGTTCTCTTCTACAAAGTTTACCTGTGGTAAAATGCTAGAAATTCGAAAAAAAATGAATGATTTCGTTCTTCTAACTGCCGATCAGATTTGAAGTTTTACCATAAGACCTTTTTGGAAAACAAGAGTAAACGAACGGAATAACACAAACGAATTTTCACATTCGTTTGTTTTCCGTAGTTCCGGTGATATGCAGTAGACTTTTGGAGCTTTACTAAACCAGCTAGTTCCTCTCTCATTTAATCCTTACGTTCTAAAACCCTTCGTAAAATTGTGAATGTTTCATATTTTGTCACAAATAAACGTATCTCTAAAAATCCTAATACCCCATGCTTCGCGTATTTGGTCCTGATACCTGTTTTTTCATATCAAGCATCATCCCCTCCTATCTAAATTAAAATTCTTTGTTACTTTAATGATAACAACCAAATTAAAACTATGTAATATTTCGCAACTTTAAAATGCTCTCCATTTTCAAGGGTGTCCCCCCACCATAACTCCTGAGGTCGACTCTCCCCCCCCCCCTCGTGGAAGGAGCTTGGGGTTAGAAACCAACATAGTTTTACCAACTTGCAACTTAACTTTCTTAAACCTATCATTATACCGAGCCCTGCAAAATACTTTAAACCAAACCCTTATGCATTCCTCAACATTGTTAATTTTCACAATTATGTTCAGAGATTGAAAATGTTTATAAAAATTTATCATTTTGTATAAACTCCCAGTCTAGCCTGTCACTTTCATTTGGAATTAATATAATTATATTTACATTATACAGGTTGTTTCAGTATTGCACAGAACAAATATAAGGGCGTTATTCTTTTTTTTTTTTTTTTTTTTTTTTTTTTTTTTTTTTTTTTTTTTTTTTTTTTTTTTTAAATACTGATAAAAGAAGTTATATATATTAATATATGTCAACACCATGTAGACCTAAGAATATGAAAAATCGCATTTTTTTAATTTCGTTTGTTTACCTTTTTATATAACAATCTGCTCGGAAATAGGAAGACCGAAATAAACTCCTCCTCAAAAGTATCGCAACACTTAGAAATATTTGAATTTTATAAAAACATATTTTTATTTCATAATAATGAAAGGTTTTGAAGTCTATAATAAACATTCCTAAACTATACATAAACAATTTTTATTGAAATAAATTACAATATTTCTTCCAATAAACAAAAAAGTTAAAAAACTTACTTTTTAAAATTTACATTTTTTACAATTTTAACTTTTACATTTTTGAATTTATATTTAATAAGACATATTTCCCCTCTGGCTTGAATGACTGCTTCCACTAGTCTTGGCTTGCTTGTAAATAACGAAACTAATGATAAATGATGGACTGAAGTAAATTTGATAAAAAATAATCTAAAATTCCATCGTTGGTTATTAACAGGGAAAAACATTGATGTATCTAATCCTTAATGTCTCACATAATAATAAATAATATTAATATGAATATAAACCAAGTACTTATTAAGGTAAAAACCAGGAAAATTTCGAGAATTATGGGTTGCAATTCTTGTACCATATTGCAATACTTATGACGGAGAGTTTATATCACAATGGTCCCCAACCTAAATGGTCATGCATACTGATTTCTTAGAAGTTAATCTAAGATGATTAAGGCGGTTATAGAATATTATAAAGTTTGGGATTGGTACAAGGAACTATCTTTTTAGTACGTACCAACTTATGTTCATTCAGGAAAAGGGATACCAGTTTTTTTCTCGAAGCTGTGAGTAGATAGTCCACTGCATATCAACGCAACTACTTCTTATTTCTGATTTAAAATCTATGGTCCAGACACTCCAGTCACATATCATTTCCCTTGAAGAATGGTGTCATAACTGGAGAGTTAAGATAAATCCCAACAAATAACCTTTACCCTACGTCGAAAACCTACCTCATCCTGTCCTCCTGTATCCTTTAATGGAGTACCATTAAATAATGTAGAACAGATAAGATACCTTGGATTTTATATGGACAAGAGACTTACCTGGAACCCTCATACAAGATTGAAAAGACAAGAAGCTGCACGTCGATTTCGACTATTACAACACCTACTTGACAAACGTTCAAATCTCCCGATTCACTACAAAAAACTCATATATATGACGATTATCAGACCTATTTGGACTTACGGTATAGAGTTATGGGGATCCACCAAACCATCGAATTCTTCCCGCATCCAATCACCCCAATCCAAAATCCTTCGAAAAATGCTAGATGCTCCTTTCTTCGTCACAAATTAACTTATCCACAATGACCTTAATATCCCATATGTTGCTGATCTGGCACGAACCATATACCTCTCCTTTCATAGTAAACTCACTGCTCATCCAAATCCACTTGTTGCACAACTTGCTTCCCATTCCATTCCTGGCAATCCTCCGAGGCGTCTGAAAAGAAGATGGCCTCGTGATCTTCTTTTGTAAATATTCATTAGAGTGTTTTGTACTCATATAGATGTGTTTTGTAATACAGTTGTAAATTTCTATTAATAAAAATATTTAAAAAAATAAATAAAAAAATAAAAAAATCTGGTTTTTAACACGTAGCTGTAAAATGATTTTTTTTTTTTTTTTTTAAATAGTTATGTGTAGTTTAGAATCGATATTTTGGTATCGACGCGCCATTATTTTCAACTAACCCGCCACATATTTCCCTACTAGACAGAAGCCCCTGGATACTAATATTGTAGACACAACTAAATAGCAGGTGGTGTAGAGAGATGGAGGACTGGATAGCTAGAAGATAGGAGCGGCGGAGAGAAGATAGGATGAGGGGATGAGATAGTGGAACGACACCCGATAAGGGCCTTAGCTCCTGGTAAACATCGCCTCGCACCTCCACTCAGGGCGGGTCTTGATCGTGTTAGCCTTGCATGTTCTTTGCGATAGTATTATGTATCATTATGTTATATTATACTAATATATATAGCGTATCAACATATAATAAAGTTGAGTCAGATACATCAGGCATTGTAGTATATTGTATAGGAAATATATAACATACATACATCTTAGTGTAAAAAAAAAATAATTGGGTGAAAGTAAATCAAATATGTATTCCAATCCGTTGCAGATATACGATAAATCAAAGACTTTTTTAGGTAACCACAGTTTTTACCATAAAAGCTCCATTTTGTTTAAATATCAAACCTTGACCACATTTTTGGATTTAACATTAAATTTTCTATAATAGCTGAGTACCCGTAACCTTGAATTTTACAAACTCAGGACCTAAAGAGCAGCTTGATCTTCACCTTATTTTGGGAAATTACAATGTCTTATATTATTTCAACGCTCACCTTTTTTCGAATTAAACTACGAGGTGTGATCAAAAAGTTCCAGGACTTTTTATATACTATGGGAATGCAATGTCTCACAGCGATGCGGTTGGCAGCATTGTATTGCCTGACTCAACAGGAACACAGCTGTGTTTGCAGATCAATCATAACATCACTGAAAGTAACATTAGCACAGTTTGTTTGAGGTTAGTTTTATAGAGTTTGGCTATTTTATGAAAATGAATGTGAAAGAAGAGCAACGTGTTTGTGTGAAGTTTTGTGTGAAACTGAACAAAACGTTTTCTGAAACCTTTTTGATGTTACAAGAGGCTTTTGGTGAAGGATGTTTAAGCCGATCATGCTGCCATCAGTGGTTCAAGAGGTTTAAAGATGGCCTTTTTGTGTAAAAAACGCAATGACTGTCATTCCTCAGCCCCCCTACTCACCTGACCTGGCTCCAGCCGACTTTTTTCTTTTCCCGAAGCTCAAGAGACACCTGGAAGGACGAAGATTTCAAACAGTTGACAAAATTAAAGAAAAAACAACGGAGCTGCTAAACACCTTTACAAAAGAAGAGTTTTCTGGGGCCTTTGATCAGAAATCTCACAAAAACTTGCAAATTTAATCAGCTTTCGAATGATATGTAAAAAGTAATGTATCTCTTTCGATTTCTTAGAGAAAATTACTTTTAATACTGAAAAAAAATAGTGTTCTCATTTAGAATACAAATCAGTTACTTGTGTTTTATTATTACTATATGTGTTTTATTATTATGACAATCCTTAATAAAAATATGGATTTTAAAATAATAAACTCTTCATTGCAATAAAAAGCAAAGACAAAAATTATTGTTTAATAGAAAATAAAAGAACAACTGCCCATAACCAGATCAAAGGATCTTATGTTATTACATTTATCTATTTATTATATAAAATCCAATGATAATGAACATTGACCTCAAATTTGCCGTTAGCTTCTGTGTTGAAGAATACTACTTTTTGAGGTGAATTTTATGGGCAGATTAGTCTGTTTTTACAGGGGAAGGCATTTCTACCTTTCCATGTATGTCATTGGTTCATCTTTGTATAGCTGTCGAATAATGTTGAAAAATCATAGTTTTCCCAACTGATTGAATGATGAGAATTACTAAGTTTTGTTACAAAATATCCTACCACAACTTCATCACGATATTCCACCTGAAGTTCGGCAAAATATAATTTTCCAACACCATGATGCTCCACATTATTCGAAAGCAATACAAATATAAACCAAGGATATTCATGAATAGGTAGAAATCCCTTCCCTGTAAAAACAAACTCATCGATCCATAAAATTCACCTCAAAAAGTGGTATTCTGCAACACAATCTGCATTCTGAAGGTAGCGGCAACATTGAGGTCTATGTTCATTATCATTGAGTTTTAAACCTTACATTGAAAATCTAATTAAATAAATCCTTAATAATAATAATAAATAAATAAATGCAATAACATAAGATCCTTTGATCTGGTGTCGTTTTATTGACAGTTTTCCTTTATTATCTATTAAGCAATAATTTTTTTTCATTGGTTTTTATTCCAATGAAGAGTTTATTATGTTCAAAATGCACATTTCCATTAAAGGACTGTCATAATGTTTTATTTACACAAGTAATTGATTTGTATGCCAAATGAGAACACTATGTTTTTTCAGTGAATTTCTCCATGAAATCGAAACAAAATCGTTACTTTTAAATCGTTGGAAAGCTGATTAAATTTGCAATTTTTTGAGAGATTTGCAGTTTGGTGGATAGTTTAATTCGAAAAAAGGTGAGCGTTGAAGTAATATAAGACATTGTAACTTCCCTAAATAAGATGAAGATCAAGCTGTTTTTTAGGTCACAAGTTCGTAAAATTCGTAAAATGTACTCTGCTCTTATAGCAAATTTAATGCTTAATCCGAAAATGATGTCAAAGTTAGAAAAATATTTAAGCAAAGTTGAGATATTACAGCTTTTATGGTAAAAAACGTGGTTTCCTCAAAAAAGTCTTTGATTTATCGTACATCTGCTACGGATTGGTATAGAAAGGTGAGGTCTGCAGCATTTGTCTACATTTTTGATCTAGTCTCACACAATTTTTTTTTTTTTTTTTTTCACACTAAGAGGTACTCACCCTGTGAGTATGTGCATATATTTTTGACTGTTACTATAAGATGTTTAATAAGGTTATTGAGGTTTAGTCAATAAATAAAAACAATTTATTTTGCCGACGTTTCGAGAAAATATTACAGGGCTACCAGTAAAACCAATCGGAGAAGGCATGACAAGAAAGAGGGTGATTGAATGGAAATTGTGGGAGAGGCCGTCTCGGCAGAGCGCGTTAAGGAGGAAGTCTTAAAGCACTTAGTATAGCGAAGGTTCTGGGTTCGATTCCCACCTGGTTCGGTCGATATTGATTTCGTAGTAGTCATGTCTGGGCTGGAATAGGTGGGTACTCGTTATTGATTTTGGATGCGAGCATTCATCATAGTTTCCAAATAAAACGATGAGTCATGGTGTTTTAACACCGAATGACAAATGTGAATTGCCACTCAGGAAGGGTTGAACTCTCTTCTCCTGAGGACCAGGGAACACATTTATATTGGACTATTCTGGAACTCTAAAGATGATGTGGTCAAAAGTTTATAAAGATTGGTTCTGTAGTTTTCACGGTTAGTGATCGCAAACGAAAAATGGCTTGCCCTTTTTTAAAATAGTATAGATAAACTAAGATTTTAAATATATATATACTTATATATTCATGCAATTCATGAATTGCTTCATCAGGTTTGTCTTCGGAACGTCGAGATGTTCCCATGTTTCGCATCTCTACACTGATTTAAATTGGCTTTTCCCCTCCTTCCGTGGAACGTACTTCCTAGGCTCCTACCTATTCCAAGTTATCAACACCCGTCACCCTCCCTTTATTTACAGTAACCTGAAATTCAAGTCTGCTATCAAATCACTGCATACAAGATCTCTTTCCGATCTCTATACTCCATCCCACAGAAGTACTGCATTCCAACGTTCCTTCATTGTCAAATCCTCTACTCTTTGGAATTCCCCCCCCCCCTGTATCCGCAATGCTTCTTGCCTTGGAACGTTCAAAACACTACTCTTTCACCATCTTCTTTCCCTCCAACTCGACGCTCTCTAATTATAAGGATGTATGTACTATGTATGTAATCGTCTAATTTATTTACTAAGATCATCAGACATAAAACATTAGCCAAAATTATAGTTTGACTATGATAATGTTTTGATTTCTTGTAATGATAATTTTTGATTTTCTATCTTTTATTTTTCTTTAAGTTTTTTTTTGTTTTTTTTTTTTCTCTTCTGCAATTTTGTTTACAATATTAACCTCTTTATTTGTACATTTATTTTTTCACCCTCTTTTTATTAATAGTTTTTTCTTTTTCTAGTTTTTCTCTGTATTTTTTTTTCATACATATTTGTATTTAATTTTACCTATGTTGTTTTATTTTTAACAGCCTCTCGGCCAGTTATGATCTTACTTTGTATTATTTAATGTTATTCTTAAGGGACTTTGTCCCAGAATAAAGTTTTCTTTCTATTCTATTCTATATATAGAACTTAATATATATCTATATCAACTATAATTTTACTGTAAACATGATTATATAACTGTAATTTCTAAAAAAAAAATGTTTTTTTTTAAACTAACAAGTCAAATGTTAAAACGTGATATCATATGGAATATGTATAAAGAATCATAAATGATCTTCCGACCGTAGGGATTCATAAAGAGAATAATTACGAACCAAGCCGTAGATTGGCTGGCTTCAAAGAGGAAATATAAGGGTCGAAGTGGGCGAAAAAAATCTTGATCACTTTTTACTTTAATTAAAATCCAACTGTCGAATATTGGAGCTTTTAGTCTAGAAGGTTCGGAGAATTTCACGTAGTTTTAATATAAAATGTATAGGTTACAAAATTTTGTTTAAATAAACTTAAACTCATTTAGGGAAAACAAAATATATATATATTCTTTATCAGAACTTAATATAACTTTATTGGTTAATATATAACTGTTAGTGCAAACAAATAAAAAAAATAATATAAATATTTATTTTACAGTATTATTGATTTCTTATTATACAGATCCGTTATCTATGACTCCATGTAAATTCATCATACATGGCTAAATTAAAAAAAAAAAAGTTATCTGTGTAGTAAATCTCTCATTTAGTAGAAAAACCATCTAAGATGGCAATAAATTACAAGAGAATCGTTTATATGACATTAGTTAGAACTATTTCGACATAGAGAGATAATGTTTGGAGCTGTACTAAACTACCGAATCTCAGTCATATCCAATCCATTCAATTACAACAAAATGCTTTGTCAGATCCTTTGCTCTTTGTGATATCACTATTTTTTTTTTTAAATTTCAACTATTTATTGATATTTACAACTGTATACATTATATACTACAAGTTAATTTAAAGTTAATTATTACGATGACATGTCAATAACATGATACCACTAATAAACGTATCCAGGATAACTGTAACGCCCCGGTTGTTGTTGATTTGCACAAATCAGATATCCCTTTTTTCTTAATTGAAGGGTTTAGAGGATGAAGGGGTTATGTGACAAAACAATATTTTGAATTTATGTTTAATTTTTTTTTTTTTTTTTTTTTTTTTTTTTTTTTAATATTTTCCTTTTAAAGACTATAGCGTCAAGAAACTGCTCGTCGTTACAGACTACTTCAACATTTATTTGACAAACTATCACAGCTCCCAATTTATTACAAAAGACTTATTTACATGACTGTGATTAGACATATGAAGTTGAGCTTAGACCCATTTGGACTTGCGGAGTTGAGCTTTGGGGCTCTACTAAACCATCCAATTCATCTCGTATCTAATCCTCACAATCCAAAATCCTTCGAAAAATCCTCAATGCCCCTTACTTTGTCACCAATAAACGTATCCACAAAGACCTTAATGTTCCATATCTTGCCGAGTTAGCCCAAACCAGATACCTATCCTTTCATAGTAAGCTCCATAGCCACTCAAATCCATTAGTTTCTCATCTTGCTTCCCACTCCATTCCCCACGTCTTGAAGAAGATGGCCCAGTGATCTTCTGGTGTAGAATCTTTATTGAAGTGCTACTAATGAGTAGTTCTTTTCAAGTTTTGACAAGCTATTGTAATCGTTATCAGCTCATTTACTTGATGTATATATTTGTACAGTTGTAAATTTCAATAAATTAATATAAAAAAAAAAAAAAAAAATTCTTTTAGAGGGAAAATGTTACATAGTCACTTCATCTGCTTCATAAATCTTTATATTTTGAAATATTCAGATTTTGCTACCTAACACTTCTGCACATAAATCCTTCATCCAATGAACTAGATTGTTTTTAAAGAAAATTTTGACATAACCCCTTCATCCGCCAAACCCTTCAATTACCTCTGTACTAGCTCGAACCCTAGGATATCGACTTGCTTCACAATCGATTATCGTATCCTAAAGGTGGCTTCAGAGCCAAGATATCGATTTTTTTCGAAGGACTACTAATGGAAAGTATCTCTAAGTCATGGCTGTGTCATTAGATTGATAACTGCTTATATGTTTTTTTATTGTATTTTGTTTAATATACTTGTAAGATTAATAAATAATGAATGAATATTTTGTAAACAAATACAACCACCATTACCCAGAATTCCTACGAGAACTCACAATAAACAGCTGTGAATTATGAGAATTGGTTGTTATTATTATAAACAATTAACCTTTACTTTTAACAATTTACATTTATATGAACACCTGAAATACAAAGTATCTTGAAATAAGAAATTTAAGTGTTATTTATTTTGTTTTTACATGTGACTGAATCTCTTATATTAATAAATAATGTAATTGTTTAATAGTTGTAAATATGTATGTTAAATAAAACTTTTGTTTTTTTTAAAGAGGAACGCAATTATGTCTTTAACTATCTAAGTGTGTAAGGATGGGTTATTCTACAAGTTATCAAATCATACTCTATCATCAGAGATTCATTATTTTCCGTAACGAAATAAATTCTAACTCTGCATCTCAGAAATCATGAGAATGCTTAAGAGACTGACACTCAAGTACTATCTCTCTTGTTTATAATAAAAAAGTTTTGAAATAAAATGAAGAGTGCTGCTCCCTCATTTTTCTAGACCAATGTAGCGCAATCATTTGTTTAATATTTCAAGTCAAAATTTATATTTTCTTGTAACTTTTTGCCAAAAACTTTAGTGACTACTAAAATATACAGCTAACAACGCAAATTTACAAATCCAAGAGGCATTGGCAATATAAATTATGAGAGGACAGCTGAAGGTTAATTGGAGCTGAGTGAGGTCTGTAATTAAGCCTTTATTGTTACATAAACTGTTCCTTCCTTGTTAGTTGGTTAGTTGGACCTCTCCTCTGTAGTCTGGTCTACATTAAAAATAGAATCTTATTTCACAGCCACATGAATATATGCGCTGTATTTATTTAAGCCCTTCACATTTATTTTCTATTTGACACTAGGGAAACAGGATAATAAATAAAACCAATATCACTAATTAAGGAGTTTCTAAATAAAGAAAAAAAAAATTATAAATAATGTAAAAAATACTTCTGAGATTTGGTAAAAAAAAAAGTCGGTTTTAAAGTTCGAATTATTCTAACATATAAAAATTTGTAAATTATATGGTTAAAGTTTATATTATACACTAGTTTATATCTCTTAACCGACCTCGGATTAGCCGTTCTTTCTCATAAACATAAGTCAGTCGGTCAAGATGATTGTTTATTTTTTTTTTTTCTACTTCAATTTGTTATTAAAACCTATTATTTAAGCAACAATAAGTGAATTAGCTGTAAGTGTAATGATACAGGCCATATAGACGTGAGGGAGTGTTGCACTCAACATTACTGCACAAATTTAAAAAGGATTTATTTGAGCAGATCTCTCATCCAGATTCTTTTTAGCCTTGTTAGAGTATTTCCAGTTATGTCAGTAATGAGTATACTGTTATGTCCATGATGTCTGTTGTGAAATCGTCTATAAAGGTTATGTACCATATATGTTTTTTTGCTGCGGGTACAAGTAAATCTGAGAGAAGTGTGTGGTTTATGATGAACCAAGGTGTTTTCTTGGTTAAAGTAATTGTATTTTATGCATTCTTGTATTAGTGTAACGTATGTTCATATGGATTTAAATATAGCTAAAGATCTCGTGTCTCGTGAAATCCGTTTCAATCTTTAGGGAATATGATAGGTATGGGCCTTAAAAACTACACTCGAGTGCAAAAAAACCGGCGCACCTTGAATTTCATTTAAAAATATTAACTAACGGAATAATGGTGGGATTGAACCAGCATACATATATGCCGGGGCATAATTGATAACACTACATTAATCCTCTCTAGGAATAACAAAGAAGGGCATAAGTTTACAGGTAAACATATTGTCAGTTAGTGTTCAATTCTATAGAAGAGTGCAGGGAAAACCCGTGTGTAGTTTTTTTTTATTTTCTTTGTCCCACGCTAATCCAATTCTACCCAATATGGTGTTGGATGCAACAGTAGTCACTCAAATCGTAGCGTCAAATGGGAAAGGAAGAAGTCAGCGATACGCGGCCAGCACTCTCAGGGTACCGGAAACGAGGGTTCGGCGGGCGATCCAGAGGTACCGGAAGATTAGCAGCTACTCGAGGTCGGGATCAGGTCGGCCGAGAGTAACAAACTAGGCTGACAATCGATTTATTAATTTGGAGACTCTCCACACATCTGTAATGGCTTGCCACAAGCTTCGTGCTGTTCGAGGTGTGGATGTCTCCGTGCATACAATAAGCAGACACATGGCTGAAATCAATCTACATTCTAATGTTCCTGCTACCGGCCCTCTCCTCTCAAGAGCAGCTCGACTTCGTTTTGTTCGAGAACATGTTGCCTGGACTGAAGCTGATTGGGCCTCTGTTCTCTTTTCAAATGAGTCTAGAATTGACCTACATGCTTCAGATGTTAGAACTAGAGTCTAGAGAAAATGAAGAGAACGCTACGCTCAGTGCAATGTTGTAGGTAGAGTACAGTTCGGAGAAGTGTCGGTGATAGTTTGTTTAGAAGCGAACACAGACCTCCATGTGTTCCGAAAGCCCTCTCTCAATGCACAAACTTATATAAGAGACATCCTTGAAGAGTATATAGTCTCTTTTGCGGCGCTCACAGGCCCTAATTTTATGTTTATGCATTATAATACACGGCCACACGTCGCCAATATTGTTAGTGACTTCCTTGATGACTTCGGTATCCGAACCTTGGAGTGGCCAGCTTGCAGCCCGTATCTCAATCCTATAGAGCATCTCTGAGACCATCTTAAAGAGGTCATCCGACAGCAACATAACCCTCCAGGAGCTGAGAACTGCCGTAGAAGATCAATGTCGATCATCACGAAGGATGCAGAATGTTATTAAAGCAAGAGGATGAAACGCTCGATATTAAAGCCCATTAATTGTGTGTTTTTAGCATATTGTAAACAAATTTTAGAGGTTTTATTTTTTTTTAATCATAAAATCAATAAATGTTTACTTTTTTGTTTGATAGTGTTATTTGCTTTAAATTGCATGTTTTATTACTTGTCCTTTTGTGTAATATAAACAGAATATATATTAAAAAAAATGATCAAATTTTATTAAGTTGTGAAAGAGAAAAAACAAACAATATGCGAACATTCAAGGTGCGCCAGTTTTTTTTTTGCTGTTGAGTGTAGGTAGGATTTTATTATTGAAAATTTTAAAGGTTTTTTGGACAGTTGGCGGGAGCTGAGTTGTTCTGCTACATAAAAATTACTAGGATTCCTAGTCCCTAACCTTTCCTTTATTTCCTCTTTAATTTAATTTTTCCTTGATATCTTATCTCCTAAATACTTAAACTCCTTACATCTTTCCTGTTAGGAGTGCATAAGGACACTAAACCCCATTACGATAAAAACATACTATGATATAGTCAAATATGATAAAGAAATTAAAATAGAAAGATTACTACCAAGAATGAGTAGTAAAAAATTAAATAAAGAATTAACTTTTTTTTTTAAATTTATTAATATTATTAAACTTGTTTTAGTTAGTTTTTCTACCTCGTTCGTATCTTATATTATCATATTTATTGTATTTATTTTTGTATTGTTGGTTATATTCCCTCTATTTCTAGTTATCTTTTCAATTGCTTTTTTATTAGCCTTGATGAAGCTAACCTCGAAAGTCAGATGTTTTCTTATTTGCATTGTTGTTCTCATTTAAAGAACGAAATTTTGTCTAGGATTATCTTCGGATGAGTGAAAACATTAGGCTAAATATTTGGTTTGAGAAAGGTTTGGTGTATTTTCTTTGCGTGTTCCTTTCAGTTTTCCCTCCTACCAAATGTCAACCCTGAGTATTTTACTGAGTAGTAGTGTCCGTCTGCTACTGTAGGGTGAGCTGCGATCGATGTGTACGGAGGTCAAGTGTCATGTCTGGCTGTAAATGTAACCAGTCAACATTGTCATAGTTTAACCTTGTCTTCCTTGGGCTCAACTATTTTTAAAGTTTGTATAGGTGATGTAATAGCGTCAATGATTCCTTATTAGATTTTGTTGCTTTATGGAATTGCCGAAATTTAGTCTCTTAAATGAAGAGAAAAAAAAATACGTTGGAATGAAATGTTTGGATAATAGCGAAGTATTGTTTGAAGCAAGTAGGGTAAAGGCACCAGTAGTACACACTGAGCCTATCCTTCTCCCACAGCTTAAAGATTTGGACATTTTCTTCTCCCCGTCCCCAATAGCATAACGAGATGTGTTTTTTTCTTATTTTTTATATATGATAATTTTAATTAATTTTAAACTGATTTAATTCAAAATAAGGGAATAAGATTTTGTTGCTCGCATTAAAAAAATAAAAAATAAAAATGGCTAGTTGACCAAGTTTGTATATATTAACTGTTTATTTATTTTATTGTGCCTGTCAGTGAATAAGAAAAACAATTTTATATTTAAAGAAATTTATAAATAAATGAATATCAGTCTTGTTAGAAGCCAAGATATGCATTGGCAGGCAGGGTGACGTTCTCAGGTACTCTACCTGTTTCTGGTTAATCTTGCAACATGCATGTCAGTGTGTATTACAGACTCTGGGACTGATCTGCAAATGTCTTAACATTGAAATATCTAAACCATTAATATGTTTAGAATCCTTGTAGATGCTAACAAAATAGATTTCAAGTAATTAATATTTTATCTTTTTATAAATGTAATGAAGGCTTAGTGAACCCGAAAGTTCGATTCCGACATCAACAACCGTTGACCACACACTTCCCTTTAATCCACTCCCTCAAAACACAAATCCCTCAGGTCGGCCCAGATGATATCCTCCCATCTACGTCTTATTCTACCCTTCGGTCGTTTACCGCACAGTTCAAAACTGATCATATTTTTCGTAATTCGGTTATTATTAAACCCAACGACTTTACATGTCCATTTCTTTAGGTTTTCTAGATTCTTTATTAAAACAATCATTGTTCCCCTGTTTTTGTAGTTTTTTTTTGTAATGTTTTTTTATTTGTAATTACCATTGTTGCTTCAATATAATTGTAGTAATTGAAGCAGCCGGGTACTCCATATTAATCGGGCAGTTCCACCATCTTTCTTGTCCATCAGGGTGACGGTGATGGAAGCTCCCTAAGAAGCTGAGCTGACTCCAAGATGGATGGCCTGACTAAATCGCTCTGCTCTAGTCCCGTCCTTCTTAAAGAGGGCATTTGGAAGTGGCACTAAAATAGAATATTCCAAGAGATTCTGAAGAAGGAATTGAACAAAAGAGTCAGCTATGAAAGTCAAATTTTATAAATAAAATACCTCAAAATATGCATACAAGTGTTATCACGGTTAGAACATTTATCCCTACAGCATGTACAACTATAACCCATAATGGTTTGGGTTCAGTACTATATTTGTATGGTACCTTGATTAATGCCTGCAGAATGGTTAGAAATATGGTTTAAATTTTTATGTCAAGACTAAAACGACAACAAACTGCCCGTCGTTACAGACTACTTCAACATTTACTAGACAAACGTTCAAAGCTCCCAATTAATTACAAAAGACTCATTTTAAATGATTGTGATTAGAACTATTTGGACGTATGGTGTTGAGCTTTGGAGCTCCACTGATCCATGCAATTCATCTCGTATCCAATCCTTACAATCCAAAATGCTTCGAAAATGCTCCTTACTTTGTTACAAATAAACTTATCCATAAAGATCTTAATGTTCCATGCTTTGCTTATTTGGTCCAAACCATTTACATATCATTTTATAGTAAGCTCCATAACCACTCAAATCCACTAGTTTTACAACTTGCTTCCCACTCCATTCCCGATAATCCTCCGAGGCGTCTGAAAAGAAGATGGCTTAGAGACCATCTAGTGTAGAATTTTTATTGAAATGCTATTCATGGGTAGTTCTTTTCAAATTTTGACATGCTATTGTAATCGTTATCAACATATTTACTTGATGTATATATTTGTACAGATGTAAATTTCAATAAATCGATATAAAAAAACAAAACATTTTATGTATAATTTTTTATTTATTGATATTCACTACGGTTGTGTACATTATATACAAGTAAATTTGAGGAAAATTATTATATTGACATGTCAATAACAAGTAAACAACTACTCAATAGTAGAACTTCAATCAAAAGTTCGACATTAGAAGGTCTCTTGGCCGTTTTTTTCCGATTATCGGGAACTGAGTGTGAGGCAAATTGGGGGACTTGTGGATGCGATGGGTTATCGAGTTAAATAAATATAGCAAAAGATCTCGTGGCCAAATCCGTTTCAATCTTAAGGGAATATGATAGGGATGAGTCTTTAAAAACTTTAGACAGGATTATAGTATTGAAAATTTTAAAGTTTTCGGACAGTTAGCGGGAACTGAGTTGTATAAAATCAATAAATGTTTACTTTTTTGTTTGATAATGTTATTTGCTTTAAATTGCATGTTTTATTACTTGTCCTTTTGTGTAATATAAGCAGAATATATCCAGTACATATATATTTTAAAAAAATTAGCAAATTTTATTAAGTTGTGAAAGAGAAAAAACAAACAATATCCGAAAATTCAAGGTGCGCCGGTTTTTTTTGCACTTAAGTGTAGGTAGGATTTTAGTATTGAAAATTTTTAAGTTTTCGGACAGTTAGCGGGAACTGAGTTGTTCTGCTATTTAGAAATAACAAGGGTTCCTGGCCTCTAACCTTGCCTTTAGTTCCTCTAATTTAATTTTTCCTTGATATATTATCTCCTAAATACTTAAACTCCTCTACTTATTCAGATTTAATTCCTAATATCTGTATATCTATATCTCCGTTTCTAATAGGCTAATCATATATTTTGTTTTACCGCCATTAATCATTAGACCAATTTCTTTACTGGATTATATGAGCGTTGTGTCTAAATTAATAGTTTCCTTATCTTTCATCCAGCATTACCAAATTATCAACGTAGCCAATCTTGGTTATTTTATCACCCATATTTAGTCCTTTTCTCATATGTATTACCTTTCTTATGACGCTTATTTTACATTACGAATATTACAGTCAAGATAGAGAAATAATTTTTTCATGAAAAATTGTAGTTTTGTATGCTATCTCTTTACCACAACGAAAACCTGATAAATAATTTCTTTAATAATAATATCAGGTTTTGGTTTAAACATAATATCCTGTAATAATCTCCGGACAACGGGATTTGGTTGTGGTAAAGAGATAGGATATAAAACTACAATTTTACATGAAAAAATTATTTCTCTATCTTGATTGAGAGCTGAAAACGTGATTTTCATATTTCATTTATGCTTATTGGTGGCTATAACTCTTTGCACTATCATAGCTTCCTACTACCCAAACAATAATCGACATTCAAATATGTGAGTTACAAGTCAAAACGCCTCCTGGTAAGATAATTTTGTCAAAGTTCTTTTTTATTATAATCAACATCAGCTATAGTTTCCAGTATGTAGTAGGTAAATAGTATATCCAGCTGTTTGCTATTAACACGGCCACATTATATACTAAATATTTATTGTATACACGATATCTTGCAAACTCCTTCCGATGTTGTCCTTACAGTCCGTTGAAGCTGTTGAGAGGGACAGTAAACTCACTAAAGACCAATACACATTTACTGTTGACAGGACATGAACACGCGAACTTGTTGGGCTATTAAGTTCTCTCTGTCTCTTCAGTTTATGTCTTTACAGGACAATTCTCTAATGGTTTTGCTCCTGGTTCAACTTTACCTTTAGTGCAAAGTTGTCCTTATATGTGTAGGTTATTTTCATTGGATTGCGAAACTTGGCAACAATTTACGTATTAGTGCATCGTATAGTTGACAATGTATGGGCACTTCTAGTGGATTCGATCAATTTACAGTTTAACATTTTAGTATTTTCCTAATCCTTGTAGAATAGATCCTCTACCAAAGATGATTGATTATAAGACAGTGAATGATATCAGTGATAAATAACTTATTACATTAATAATACATCGATAAATATTCAAGAATAAACAATTATATTGTAAATAATTAAAGTAGTGCTAGCAATGCTGTGACTGTTCAAAACAGTTACTTGTTTTGTTTCATGTTTAAATAAAAATAATTTTTAGAAAGAAAAACAAAACCGACTTCAAGATTAAACCTACATATACAAACTTGAACTAAAAAATAAAAAATAATATTTTAATTTCTTCGAAACAAAAACCATTAAATGACAATCAATTATCAATACTTATATACCAATTATATATATCAATTATCAATATATATATATATATATATATATATATATATATATATATATATATATATATATATATATATATATATATATATATATATATATATATCAATATATCAATTATCGATACTTATATACCTATTCACAATTTATGATCAGTTATTTTTAGAGTCGGTGCCAGCCAAGAAGGGCAGTTTAATCTTGCCTTAGCAATAAACTTTTGAATGGCCGGAGACAGCGGTGTGGCGGTGATGTAACAGTGGGAGCATCTTTACAATTACCATTTCTTTTCAAATTCTGTTTTTTTTTTGGTTGGCACCGACTCCAAAAATACCTGATCATAAATTGTGAATTGTTTTCTATCTGAAATCGTCACTTTGAGGTGAAATTTAAGTGTAATGTACTTCCGACCGCTTAGGTTATCGAAGTACGAAACATCGAGAGTTGACTGTATATGTAAATTATTTTTGTTAATAATAGATTTAGTTACCATCGAGATTTTAGATTATCATAACTATAAATATGTTTAAAATGGAAGGTTATATAACAGTTATTTATAAAAGGTTATATAACAGTGGGAACATTGGAAATGAACTAGCCGACAAGTTGGCTAAGGCTGCTTCGAGAAACAGTTTCCTCCCAATTACATTTGACAAAGTCCCTATAACCTATATCAAGAGATGTATTTTGAATGACGTGATAAATGTTTGGAATCAAAACTGGCAACAAACTACAAAAGGACGACCTCTACACAACTTTAATCCAGATATCACAATTACCAATTACGATAAAATTAAAAGTGCACATTACAAAGTGACCCAATTCTTGACCGAACACGGACAAAGTAATGCCTACTTGAACCGATTTCATTTAACTGACTCACCTACATGCCACTGCGACAGACAAACACAACAGACTTTTCATCACATTCTATACAACTGCCCTCTATTTGACAACAAGAGAGTATACCTAATAGAATCCATACTATTAAAAGGAGACGATTAGCCGCTTCCGGAGAAGGATATTTTCAAAAAATATCTCAAGGAAATGAAAAAGTTTATCACTGAATGTGATTTAGAACTCCTCAAAGAAGTAAAGAAGACGACCATCGACGTGGAGCCGATCTCATTGATGTTTATAGTTTTGTTTTTATTTTTTTTGTGTTTATTCACTTATGTTTTGTATTAGTTATGAAATTTTCACTTAATTTTGTTTTGTTTCTTTTTTTACATTGCTTATTGTACCGATTCAAAATTCAACATAAATACTTAAATGTAAATTACTTCTAAATTTAAAATATTTTATAAAATACTAAACATGTTAGATACATGTAATATGCTAATTGCATGGACCATGTACAGATATCTAAATACAGACCCCTCTTACAGGGTTACTGTAAGAGGGACACCAAGAAAAAAAAAATAATAACAGTGATTTTTATTAACTGTTTTTTTTATTTCTCTTAAAAAGTGGTGAGTTGATTTCAAAATATTTTGAAATACCGCTGTGTGGCGGTAATGAAACAGTGAAAGGATCTTTACAATTACCATTTCTTTTTGAATTCTGTTTTTTTTTGGTTGGCACCGACTCCAAAAATAACTGATCATAAATTGTAAATAGGTACATAAGTATCGATAATTTCGTTGATTGTCACTTAATGGTTTTTGTTTCGAAGCAATTAAAATATTATTTTTTATTTTTTAGTTCAAGTTTGTATATGTAGGTTTAATCTTGAAGTCGGTTTTGTTTTTTTTTCTAAAAATTATTTTTGATTAACTGTTTTTGAAAAAGTGCTGAGTTGATTTCAAAATATTTTTCATGGGACTACCTCTGAAGTATGCCCTACCGATCTAAAAATGAATCATCAAAATTGATTTAGAATTGACCGAGTAATCGCGTATCATACACACACCCCCCCCCCAAAAAAAAAAAATAATACAGATGAGTTGAGAACCTCCTCTTTTTTGAAGTCGTCTGATAAATAGATATAACTTAAAAAAAAAAAAAATAATAAAATAAAAAAAAAAAAATAATAAAAAAAAAAAAAATAAATATTCCTAATCCTTGAATTTAATATTTTATTTTATTTTAAGAGTGGGACGTTTAATTATATTTCCTTTATTAAAATGCAAAATTTAATTCATTTTAGGTTAGTAACTATTTATTTTAAAATTATTTTGATTCTTAAAAGTGCTTTTCCCTAAATTTATTTTTATAATATATATTTTTAAAATATATTTTCTGAGGAAAGTATGTCAACAAAGTTGTTTTACTCAAAACTAGTGTAAGATGTGTTTGGGAGAAAAAAAAAAAAAAAAAAAATCACGAAAAAGTCACTTGAGGTACGCAATTAGGATTTTGCGATTATTTCCCTTAGTTGAAATCTGAAATTTGCTACCACGGTAGCGTCAGCCTCATACCCAAATCCGCCCAAAATTCGGGTTATTTTCGGATTTTTACTTTTAACACGACAACGAAACGTTTTTCGCTCAGGAAATAAGACGAACTGAAAAAAACAACTCCGAAATCTGACCATTTTTCGCGAAGTTGTGGTCTTGGAAAAAATAGCCGGTCAGTTCCACTTCTTCGCGTTAACACGTTTGTCGTACTATTTTCGCTATAACTCCGAAGGAATTTGTCCGATCCAAAATTACTTCTTTTGCATCTTAAAGCTGGTTAAGTTTACTATTAGAGTATTATAAATGAATTTTTAATCAACTTCCTTAAAATGGATATGCCAGGACACGCTAAAAACACCCCACTCTTGTCAAGTCCAAGTTTTTTTAGGACATTTTTCACTATAACTCCAAAACCATTCATCTGTTTCTCAATTTCGTTTTCTCATCTAAAATCCAATTAAATTTAATGTTAAACTCCTTATATGAAGTTTTAATAGGGTTCTTTGTTTAAATATTTAGTTTTAATAGTTTTTTAAATATTCTTCCTTCAGATATTCTTCCAATTATGTAAACTATTAATTCTTTGGTAAATTAATTTACTTTTTATCATTCTTTTTGTATCATGTTGGTCACATCCATTTTTTTATTTTATCCCTGAAGAAGACCTGCGAAGCAGGTCGAAACGTCAGCACTCCAAATATAATGTGTTTTTTTTTTATTAAAAAACTTGAATTTGTTAATTATATCTGGCCGCATCCCTGACCATTTCTCTAATATGAAGGTTTAACATTCGGAACTAATCTTCAATACAAAGAATTTCAATAAAATTGGTTAATTATTCATTAATCCTAAATGAAGAAAAAAATCATGGGTAGGAAGTTTACATCATTGACTATGATTGATACTGTTTATAATCTTCTGTTTTGCTGCGTTGAGGAAACATATGATGGTGAACACCTAAGTTTTTCGCTTTTCTGTATCTACAGGGTGTGTCACTTTCAAATTGTAGAAGTTGCTATTGATTAATTTAAAAAACAATACAGATATATATGAAAAACTGTAAAATGTGGCGTGGCGCGCCATTAGATGTAACTTTTTATGGTAATGATTGAATATAGTGATGATAAATAATATAATAATTGATTTAGTGTATTTATAGTTAAAATAATAGTTTTCAATGCTTGAGAAACAGAAAACAAGTTTGTGAATGAATAAGAGATATTAAAATGAAAGCAGAGTTGGAAGATTGAAATGGTTCGCGGAATCCCTCAAGGATCGAATTCCTGAAGGAGGTAGGAAGAATAATGAAGGATTTTCCAAAGGAGCTACTTCGCTGAAAGGTTGTATAAAGGTCATACTGTAGTTTTTCAGGTATTCGAGGTTTTTTCGGGACAAACAGTAATATCGAGAAAAATGGGATGGTTTTGAGTAATAATGAACTGGAACAAAAATTAAATAATAATTTTTATCAAATTCACTTTTTTTTTAGTTATAAAAATAATAAAACATTTTATTATACCGATGGTTCGACTATAACATTCATTGGTGGTGAATATCAGGGCTCAAAGAGAATATGACAAATACAGATTAGGAAGTATAATTAAGAAATATAATAAATTTAAAAAAAAAAAAGAAAAAGTAAATAGTAAATAATATGTAATCTAAGCTTAAGAACAATATATGTATGTAAATGAAAGCAAGGAAATGATAAAAGAATGGTAATTATTCTAAGATTAGAGAAATTTAAGAAAAAAAAATGTATATTATTATTATTGTTTAGTAAATATTCCTTTTTATTTGTCTATCCTTATTTTACTTTTATCTGTAGTACACCTCAGGTGTTTCTTCCTACATCCTTGTATTCTTAACGTAGCACTTTTTTTTTGTTTGTTTATTTCGTTTACCGTCACTTTATGCTGCTATGGCTAATCGGACGATGCTACGGTGGGAGTCCTAAATTTTGCCTATCCAAGTATAATTAGGATAGGGATCTTTCTGACATCGCACAGGCTCGGGACCCCCCATTTTACGTCCCTTCCGAAGGACGGCATAGCTAAGGATTTTTTACTCCCTTTAAAAAATCCTAAGGTCATCTGCCGGGCTGCGAACCCGCGATCTTGGGTTTAGTAGTTTGCTATGCTAACCACTACACCACAGGTGACCCCACACTTTTTTTTTTGTTCTCTCTCTACAAAAATTATTCATCTTCATGCTTAACTATTTGTAACATATGTGCTGCAATACAATGCGGCAAAATCATGATGGACTTCGCCTAGCAGTAGATACAGTCAGAAGAAGATTGGTACTGTGTATGAGAGTAGAGGGGGGACATTTCGAACAATTATTGTAAATTTTAATTAAATTATCTTAGAAGTTTCTTAAATTGCAAATATTAGAATAAGATAAATAGTATTAATAAAGCATAATAAAACTATTTAATATTTCTGAGCATTCTCGCAGTATTTCCCAAAACGACGATGTCGCATCTCCCTGTTTTTTTTTTGTAATTAATAATCGATTTCAGTATCAATTTTAAACATTATCACTATTCATGGTATACCATTCGAAAGATGTTCGATTGTAGAAGTTTTTTTCGAGTAGTGCACGTTTCTAACATATGTAATATTTTTGAGAAAAATGCAGTCAAAGTTTTGGAACGAAATTTTAAACTTGTATTTCTTATGTTTGGATCACAAAGTATGCGAATATTTCTTTCTAATGAGTATATTTAAATTGCTCTATCTTTAATCGTTTGGGGAAATATAGACAATCATTTGTCAAAAAGTAGAAATTTGTTGAAAAAATCATAAAATTAAAAATATCTATAAAACGAGTGAGAATCGAGCTATAGTTTATAGGGAATTTTTGGTCGCAAATTTTGCCCAGAATCGCCTCCCGAAGTTATTGCAGTCTTATGCTGAACACCCTGTATATAAAATCGGTAAAGGAAAAAATATTATATACAAAGTTGGTTGAACGATAGATTTTTTATGTTACAAATAGTTAAGCATGAAGATAAATAATATTTGTTGAGAGAGAACAAAAAAAATGCTACGTCAAGTATACAAAGATGTAGGAAGAAACAATGAGGTAATAACAGATAAAAGTAAAATAAAGAAAGAAAGATAAAAAGGAATATTTACTAAACAATAATAAAAATATACATTTTAAATATAGACAACTATTTGTCAAAAAGTAGAAATTTCTTGAAAAAACATAAAATTAAAAATATGTGTAAAACGGATGAGAATCGAGCTATAATTGATAGGGAATGTTTTGTTGCAAATGATGCCCAGAATCGCCTCCCGAAGTTACTGCAGTCATATGCTGAACACTCTGTATAGTTGATGTATGTATATATTTGTGTATGTGTTTATATATATGTATAGATTTTTTTATTTTTTTTATTATTACCTATTTTATTGTAAACTTGTATTTACTTTTAATTTTCTTATTTAATTTAAAATCTCTTGGCGAAATATAATTTATGTTATGTCATGTAAATGTTATTCTTAATGGACTTAGTCCCAGATTAATTTTTTTTTCTATTCTAATGATGATGTACAATGTTATGGCCGAAACGTTGGCATAATAAAATAATGTTTTGGTATATTTAACAATGCTTATCGTCCTTTGACTGATCTAATAGATATATCTAATAGAATACATCTTTATCTATATACCTCTTTAAATAAATAAAAGTATTTTCCTTCTATTTATTGCTTCTTTTATTTATTTTCCTTCTTTTATATCCCGATAAATTATTATCTTAACCCAACCATCACAATTGGAAACCCGCCTCTAGGTCGCCATTACACCAAAGCAAGCAGACTCCAGGGCCGTAGCAGTTCCAATGTTTATCAACAGCGTTCTATTATTGAACGCCCCCTGTATCCAGAGCTCCAAGCATTCCTTCCAGATGTTCTCTGCACCTTCTGCCGTTCTCATCTTCTAATATGTCTACTCCTTCTGGCTTCATTTTGGGTAAATAGGGCACGCAAGGTGTATCAAGTACGCTGGTTGTCTCAGTTACGAAAATCCAATCTCTAGAAATCCGATGTATAATATAAAAATTACAAAAAATAAAATTAAAATAATTTGTGAAAATGTTTACTTCTTACATTACAAATAAAACAAATTTGATGATTTATTTTCATTTCATAACTGGAAAGGTATTAATTGGTTTTATCAATTGAATCAAATTATAATTCTGTGGGCCATGTATTAACTGGAGGTTACCTAAACCTGCTGAAATTATAATTATTCTTTTGGATGACGATACATTAAAGGGATTCACATGTCTCTTCTTAATAAATATAATGAGATATACAGGAAACCTGTTGAAATTAGTTTGGAATGAGAAAAACATTTTTTTTATTTTTTATTCGTTCTTTTTTCGAAAGGACACGCTCTGTAATTAGAAGGACACGACTCGCCCTGATTAGGACCGTACCATCATTAATTTTTACATTTCTTTTCCTACGTAAACTAAAAAAAGTTCCCTTATTTACTTTTTATTATTTATCCTTAAGGATCATTTATGTTTATGCTGCTCCCTGTCGATGTTCGATCCCTGTTCACAAATATTTGCCGCCCATTGTGCCCCTGTCCCTTTTGTGAGCGATGTAAATAAAGCTTTCGATTCAGTCGGCAAATGGAACTCCTTCCGCATCGTCTGGGTCCTTCTACAATATTATTTGGTGTTTTCTTTCGTTATATATGAAAATATATGAAGGATCAGTGGAACAAACCTATAGAATCATATGGATTAGTTGCATTAAAAAAAAAAAAAAAAAAAAAATAGTATCACAAAATATGGTCCATGTCAGACACCCTCTATTAATTATTTTATAATATATTATTTACATAATAAAATCCATACTTACTTAAACCCACTAGCTTCTCACCTTGTGCCTCATTTGAGCATAAGTACATTTAGCCCCAACAACCTAACAATAAACTGGTTTTCGGCAAATTAAGGAAATCAGCTAGAAATGTAAGACGGCCGTCTAAATGTGATGTGAAGTGAGCGTGTTTTGTTTCAAACAGTCTTTTTTTTAATTTTTTTTTTTTATCCTATTATATTCTATTGCCTATGTAAATATTAGAAAAATATATCTAGAAAATAGAGAAAAACAGGACCGTCTACAAAACAGGCAGGGACTGATTTTTTTGGTGTTAAAACGTGTTTTATTGTTTTTAAAAATTGCTTGATCATTTCGGAAGAAACATTGAAACTCCAATTATTCGATATCCGGATATCGGATTGATTTGAAGAAAAATATACTTTTTTTATTACATTTTTTTTAATTTGACATTGTAGGCGTAGTTCGGAGTTCATGTAAAATACGATAGGTCCAGTCTTATTAGTTTTCATGACACAATAAAAGACGTGGAACTAAATAGACCAAGCGGCAGCTACTGGAACTGCGTCTTATAATTAGGGGCGGAGCCTTCACACCTCATTCATAACAGTCAAGTTCTAGATAAACGTTCTTAGTGAATTTATAGCAGCATTGTATATCCATCCTACAACGGTTTTGTATCCTCTTTGGTCCGTTTGGTCTCTGCATAAACTTAAATAGTTATGGCAACCTAAAAGAAAACGTGTTGTATTAACTGTGTCCCAATAACTGTCCATTCTAGAACGTCAAAAAAAAAAAAAAAAAAATGTCACATAAGTATAATTTTATAAACAGCCACATTTTTAATTATTCAACAAAATGCATAGTTAAAACCAGGGTTTGAAATCAATAATTATTTTTTCCAAAAAATCATATAATAATTATGTATTTTATTTGATTTTTTATTTAAAAATCATTCCTGATTTATAAATAAAAATTTCAATTGATCTTTGATTATTGATTTGATTAAAAATTATGATCACTCACTGTGCGGTATTGCATAAATAATAATGATTAAATTGCGATAAAAAAAATGTTGATCAGAAAATAAAAATTACCTTTTACACACAAGTTTATTAATGTGTTTATATACAAAATACATTTGAAGATAATTCAAAAAAATTAACTGTCTGATTTAGAAAGGAATTACTCAAAAATTGTTATTATTGTTAATTCTAAAAATATTGTTCAAAAATAATGATCAGAATTTGATTTTTATCACTTATGATCAAAAATAAAAATCGATCTTAATAAAAATCATCAAATGATTTTAAAAATTCCAGATAAAAATCTTGATGGGATTTGATTTTTATTATTTTTTTTGATTATCGATTTCTAACCCTGGTTAAAACATTACCTATGTCTGTATTTTTCATTTCAATACCCTAGTTCAATAGTAAATCTTATTATCCGGATTTTTGGGTTTCCGGATTAATTTCGGCTCCAATTTATCCGGATAATCAGAGTTTCAACTATGTATGTTTTCGGAAGTTCGCGTTTTTTATTGTGAAACAAAAAATGAACGTACAATAAAAAATATATTACGATTGTGCCGAAAATCGCCTGTTTTTTGTTTGTTTTTTTTTTGTTTTTTTAATAGAATAATCCTTCTGTCTGTAAGAAAAGACTGTTGTGATACCCATTCTCTATAGATCAAAACAACACACCCTTTGTCTTACTGAAGACTAGAACTAGAAGAGGCTTGGGCGATAAAATGGCGAAGAAGAAGCTCATGAAAAGTTAGTTAGAGGAAGCTAGAAGCTAGAAGCTAGAAGCTAGAAGCTAGAAGATATACACATTACTCAGAGAGGAGGATGGAGGGATATTTGTTGGCCGTGGAGACGCAATAAAACCCAGGCTTGGCTCTACCACAGCGCTCTCTACAATATTGCAGTATTTTTTTTATTCTACTAACCCCTTCTCCCCCCCCCCCACCACAACCTTTCATCGGGGGAAATATTTGCGGTTCTATTATATACACGTCATTTTCATTTGTGGAATATTTATTTCGCAATATTGGTCGTCAGTTTGAGCGAAAATTAACCAATTTGCAGGATTTTACTTATTAATAACGGTTTCGTCGAACCACAATGACGTAGAAATTGGTATTGTTTTTTGTATTAGTAAACCTGACCGGGTTTACCTAATAGGGTAAACCTGACAGTTATTGACACCCTATCTTAAAAAAAAAAAATATTTTGACCATTCTAGATTTAAAGTAGAGTATATGCACAAAATATTATCTGAGAGAATATTATTTCGAACGTAAATAAAAATATATTTATGATTGAAAATAATGAAAAACAAATTTATAACTAGATAAATTTTTATTTACAAAATTACAGTCAAATATAATTATTTGCATTATTTGGTTGTTTTTATGATCAATTATCGTAAAAAAAAAAATTTTTCAGGAATAATTTTTACAAATAATATCGTTCAAACCTCCCGATTCACTATAAGAAACTAATCTATATGATGACTATCAGACCTATTTAGACTTAAGGTATAGAGTTATGGGGATCCACCAAACCAAATCCTTCCCGCATCCAATCCAAAATCCTTCGAAAAATCCTTAATGCTCCTTACTTTGTCACAAATGAAGTAATCCACAATGACCTTAATATCCCTTATGTCGCTGATTTGGCTCGAACCAGGTACCTTTCCTTTCATAATAAACTTACTCCTCATCCAAATCCACTTGTTGCACAACTTGCTTCCCATTCCATTCCTGGCAATCCTCCGAAGCGCCTGAAAAGAAGATGGCCTCGTGATCTTCTTTTGTAAATATTCATTAGAGTACTACCAATGGGTAGTTCCTCTACAAGCCTTAATCATGTTATCATATTGCATTGTATACAGCATATTTACTGGATGTATTTTCTAATACAGTTGTAAATTTCAATTGATAATAATATGAAGATATCCCCTGACAAGCGGGTTTACTTAGGTTTCTGTATCACGATCTAAAACATTTTATATTTCCACTTCAATCAATTCCAAATTTTTATTTGATTTCCGGTTCTTTTTTCTTCCTCGTCTAGTTCTACAAAATTCGAGAAATATATTCCAATTTTATAGGTTTCCTCCTAATCAAAACATTCCAAATAATTAATACTTCGCTGACTAAGATAAACAAAAAGTAAAAAATGCAAAGGAATCCTACTTACATTAGATCTAGTCTAGCTGATAGCCAAGAAAGGGGCGAGAAAAAACCAAGTCCAGTTTTGTACAGAATACAACGGCACGGCCGGTGGAAGGTTAAAACTTAAGGTGTGGTTCCGCATGGAGCAGCCAGCCGCAGCAGCTGCAGCGTTCAGGGTGGTTCCGCATGTAGCTTCCAAACGCGGCAGCTGGAAGTTCATCAGTTCGTTTTCTGGTGATTATTTCACAAAATATAGAAAGAGAGTTAAGAAAACGTGCTGGAACCACAATTTTATTATTTTTTCAGACGATGTATAAAGTTTAAGTTTTTTGCTGTGAATAAAATTTTAATTTAAATTAATAAAATTTTAATTTTATCATGTAAGATTATTGATAACTTACACTTTTATTATCTTACATAATGAAAATTATTTAACGAAAATAGGGTTGTCAATAAAATATTTACAGTAAAATACTGGAACTTTAGACATCGTCTGAAAAAATAGTAACATTGTGGTTCCAGCGACTTTTCTTTATTTTCTTTTGTCTTTTTTTATATACTGTCTTTCTATATTTTGTGAAATCATCAAGGGGAAAATTTTATATATATATATATATATATATATATATATATATATATATTGGTTCCAAAGTTTCTTGTACCATTTTAGACTTTTTTTTTTTTATATGGTATTTTTGAAAAACAATGCTTAAAATACATTCCAGAACACAATTTTTACATTTATAAATAATTGGATGAAACAGGTTGAAATACCACAATTTATATATATATATATTTATAAATTTGTGTGTGTATATATATGTATATATATAAATTGTGGTATTTCAACCTGAGGTTTTTTTTCCAATTATTTATAAATGTATATTAAATATACCAAAACCCTAAAATTGTATTCTGTAATGTATTTTAAGCATTGTTTTTCAAAAAAACCACATAGATCGGTATGACATTACAAAAAAAGAAGTCTAAAATGGTACAAGAAACTTTGGTGATGTGGGTTAGCATACTACAGACGCGAAGGAGTGCGTCTGGACTGGTCCCTAGAGCAGTCCGAACGCAGCAGCCAGCTTCTCAAATTTCTGGCTGCAGCCGCAGCTGCTCCCTCTTGCAACACTTCTATTTAAACCAACTGAAGCAGTGCTCAGCTTCCAGCCGCTGCGTCTGGCAGACGCAGCTGCTGCAGCTGGCTGCTCCATGCGGAACCACACCTTTAGAAATAAATAATATTTAGCCAAAAAAAAAAAAAATCATAAAATTCCGTTGAAATCCTACAAATCAACTGTGTAAAAGTACTTTCAATTCATCTGTATTTTAAAAGATATCCATAAGATGTCAATAACTGATTTTACATTACGAGTATTTATTGTCACTATCTTGTAAAATACATTCCAGAAATAATGTTTGGTGTGAACTTTCTTGCTTAGCTTAAAGTGTAGTAATTAAAGAAAAATGACTGCAAATTTCAACTTTAATGGACTATTCTTTCCATAATTTTTGTATAATTATTTCCTAAGGGTTTCAATAACTGTCTGGTTTACACCATGAATAAATAACCATGACAAGGCAGTTAGTTTTAATGAATATGCTTTCAAACGATCCTGGACTTTTTCTGTTCAAATTAAATTTTGTTCTGAGCAAATCTCTTTGAAAATTGAGAAAGGAGTAGAGGAAGTTACCTTTTCTTCAATTTTATGTTTACCTTTGATAGATTAAGATATGTGTTCGCGTATTAAATTAATTATTAGTTACCTTAACACTTTTCCTCGCAAAAATAGAAAAATTGGGATTTTATTCTACTGGTAACTTAACACTACAACAAGCTACAACAAAAGCTGGAACAATTTTTTTTTTTTTTTTTTTTAATTTCTAGAAGTTGTTTTTCAATCATTTCAATCACATATCACTAAACTCCAGTATGGTGTCAACAATAGAGACTTTTTTATTTTTTTTTTTTATTGAGACTTAACGTCTTTATGTACCCCAACTACTAGACTATCAACAATGCCGGGTTATCCTACAGGTTACCAATCTATTATAGTGTAGGGTGGGAAGGTCAAGATCCATATCCTAGGTGCGCCACAAAATAAATTTTCCTGCCCATGTGGGATTTGAACCTACTATCTTCAGTACCGAGCGCTGAGACCCTCATCCCAACTCACTCTTCCATCGAGTTCTCCAATAGAGTATTATAATTAATACAAATGAATATCATCAAGTGACCTATAACCCTTTATCGCAAACTTAAAACTTCTTGTCCTACAGTATCCTTTAATAATATTCCAATAATCCATGTTAAACAGTTCTCCTACCTTAATTTTCATTTTTTTTCTCCAAACCCCTAATTAGGAAAATATTCATCTTGGGATCATAAAAAAAAAATCATAGGCAGATAAAAAGTGGCCTTTTTCTTTATTGGTAGATACACTCTAAGGCCATCTTAAATTTTTGGTTATCTTAAGATGGGGAGGGGAGTCAGAAAGATAAATTTGTAGGTGTTGGGCCACACCAAAATATTATTTTGGTCTTTAGCTCTAAAACTAAATTAAATCCTGAAGTATTATACAAGAACTGAATGACTTGAGGTGCGCATAATGGTATAGAAGGATCAATACAATTAGGATTGATGAATTAATTGCCACTTCTATTGAGATTATTTTAACTAGTTTTCTAATAATCTCAATAGAAGTGGCAATTAATTCATCAATCCTAAGAAGTGAATGTCCTTGTAGGTCGCATTGCAGACCTGAAATTCATTTGCTATGTACTTAATTATGGTTCAGCTGTTTGCTGCCAATGGACTGGAGGTAAGGCCGGAGTCATTGTTTTAAATAATGGACTTTCCAGGAACTGCAATGTGTCCAAGAACTTTATGTGCCTTCTTCTAATGATTATGGAGACTGTAGGAAGATTGAAGAGTTGATGGAGAACAGGGGGCTTCATCTTCTTCAGAGATGCGGTCCTGACCATCTTCCTCAGCATCGAGTCCTGGAGTTGTTGCAGATGTCTCTTATTGTCTACAAGACCTGTAAATAAAGTTCTTGTACAGACGAGGACCTCTGTACAAGAGGGCAGGGCACAGAATAATTTTATATATACAGAGTTTGAGGTGAAGGGAAAGTACAGGAGAGGAAAGGAGATGGTATAGGTGGTGTAGAATATTTTCCTCACTTTGTCGTGTGCTTTGTAGAAGTGCGATGAAAACTTGAGGCCTCTACCTAGAGTTACCCCCATGTAGACTGGAGTTGGAGGGGGCAATGGTGGTTTTTGCCACTTTGGTGGTCTTTGGTTCTCTTGATTTCTTCCCACTCTGATGTGAGAACACTACGCAGTCTATTTTAGCTGGATTTACTTCAATAAATACCTTTAATTCTATCTCGACAAACGTGTTATTTTCAATCCGCTCACTTGAATAAAATGACATGAAACTGCTCATGTTTTTTGGACTAGTTTGAAATTTACTATACAATCACACTGTTTCCAATTAATTATAAAAGACTCATTTACATGTGAGTTTATTAGTCCTATTTGTACATAGGTAGTTGAGATTTCAAGCTCCTCTAAACTATCTAATTTATACTATATACAATTTTTACAATCCTAAATCCTTTGTAAAATCCTCAACATATCATATCACAAATAAACATATCCATAATGATCCATAAACCAGATACCTATCCTTCCATGATAAGCTCCATACTCCCTCGGATCCCTTTCTCTCCAAATGAAATGAAGAGAAGATTGTCTTTGGGTCTTCTAATAGTGACATTTTATGGGAGTGCTACCTATGGGTAGTTCCTTCACAAGTTACTGACATGTTATTGTAATAATTTTTCTACATTAGTTAGTAATAGTTTATTTAGTTTATATATATATATATATATATATATATATATATATATATATATATATATATATATATTGTACAGTTGTAAATATCAATAATTATAAAATAAGAATTGAATTATAATGCAATATTATTTTCTGTTTCAGGGGGCCTTTCAGTTTAGTAAGAAGATGTATCCACCGGCAGACAGGACATCAGTTTGCCGTGAAGATTGTAGACGTAGCAAAATTTACTTCCAGTCCTGGCCTCAGCACTTCAGGTAATATAACTTATGAACCATAAATTTTCTAAAAAAGTTATTACAAATTTTCTTCTTTTTTTTTCTAACTTTAGAAACCAGAATATGGTAAGGCCCAAAGGCCTTCAATGTAATATACTATAAAAACCAATATCTTATATTAATTTTTATAGTATATTATTCAATAGGATTCAGTTAGCAACTTATAAGATTAGCCTATATTAGTAGAATTTAAATTAGATTAAATTAATTAATTAAATTCAATTTCCTCTTCTATGATATTTAGTTTATTAGACTAGTTTCGAATATAAAACATTCATCTTCAATCCCAAAACCATTCAAACATTTAAAACATCAGCCGCCATTTTGTATTCACATTAAATTACAAAAAAAAAAACATCAGCCGCCATTTTGTATACAGATTAAATTACAATAAAAACATCTTACAATTAGTGAACCCAATCTATGCTGGGACCAGCAACTTCTGACCACACATCCCACTCCATCAAAACTTAAATCTTCAAGATCAGGCCTGATGCAATACTCCCATTTACTTCTTTAAAATTATGTAATAAAAAGAATGAGGTAGATACTCACAGGTAAACGGGAATTTCTTTTCTTATATTTTTAACGTTAATAAAATAAATATTATCTGTGTGTAAAATGAATTGCTGATGCTCTCAATGTTAAAGTATATATATATATATTTTTTAAATGAAGATGGATGCCTAACATTTGAAACTAGTCTTCTAATAAATTTAATATCACAGAAGTTGCTAATAATTCATCAATTCCTAATTGTATAGATCCTTCTGTACTATACTATCATGCTTGCACGAACTTGTAGAATTTCTAAATATTTTCGGTATAGTTGACACTGGCACCCAGGACTACTTTACTAGCTCCATAGATTCCTTCCCTCAACGTACTTCCTCATTATCCATTCCTATCTTAGCGATAGAACCTTCAAAGTTAATCATAACTTTTCCTATTCTTCTGTCTTTACTCAATCTGCCGGTATTCATCAAGGTAGTATCCTAGGTCCTATCCTCTACACAGTGTATACAGCTGACATCCCAACTCATCCTACCACTGTCCTCACCACTTACGCTGATGACACATGTGTGTTATCAGTAAACAATGATCCCTTTATTGCCTCTCAAACACTTCAATCCCATATCCTAAACCTTCAAGAATGGTGTCAAAAATGGAGAATCAAAATAAATCCAAACAAATCCCACCAAATAACGTTTACCCTATGTCGTAAACCTACGACTTCCTGTCCTACTGTATCCTGTAGTGATATTCCACTAATCCCTGTTGAACAGATCCGCTACCTAGGACTCCACTTGGACAAACATCTAACTTGGAATCCACATACAAGACTAAAATGACAGGAAACTGCTCGTCTGTACAGATTACTTCAACATTTACTTGACAAACATTCAAAGCTCCCAATTAATTACAATAGACTCATATACATGACTGTGATTAGACCTTTTTGGACGTACAGAGTTGAGCTAGGGGCTCCACTAAACCAACCAATTCATCTCGTATTCAGTCCTTACAATCCAAAATCCTTCGAAAAATCCTCAATACTCTTTACTTTGTCACCAATAAACCTATCCATAAAAATCTTAATGTTCCATATGTTGCTGATATTTGCCACACCAGATACATATCCTTTCATAGTAAGCTCCATAATAACTGAAATCCGTTAGTTTCTTAACTTGCTTCCCACTCCATTCCTGATAATCATCCGAGGCGTCTGAAACGAAGATGGCCTAGATACCTTCCAGGGTAGAATTTTTGATAAAGTGCTACTGATGAGTAGTTCTTTTAAAGTTTTAACATGTTATTATTATCGTTGTCAATACATTTACTTGATGTATATATTTTGTACAGTTGTAAATTTCAATAAATGTATATATAGTTGAAAATATATCTTAAAAATTTAATGTTTCAGATTTGAAGAGGGAGGCGACAATATGTCATATGCTCAAACATCCGCACATTGTGGAACTTTTAGAGACTTACAGCTCAGAAGGAATGTTATATATGGTTTTCGAATAGTAAGTATCCTCAATATCTTATATTTTGTTTAATTTATTTGTATTCAGTAGATTCTGTATTTTAATACAATTATGATTAGTTGCATTAAATTATTACATGATTTATAAATTCTTTAAGGCTTATTTAATTATTTTTAACTTGTGGTAATTAAATTTTTTTTTCCAGTATGGACGGCTCTGATATTTGTTTTGAAATTGTAAGGCGTGCAACCGCAGGTTTTGTTTATAGTGAAGCAGTAGCGAGGTAAGATTTAAAAATTTATTATGTTTATTAATGTGATATGTTTCAAGTTATCACAGTTTTAAAAATCAAACATGGAGTGTATTTGCAAACCATCCATTTCTATGTTTCTGATTATATAGTATTGTTTGAGGCGTTGAGATGAGATGGCTACCTCTATTCATTTGTCATATAAATTGCATTTTTGTTTTTCTGTGGTGTGTTCTTCATTAGTGTAATTTTGCAATCGCAGTCCTAATGAATCCCAAATTGGTGAAGCAATGAATGGTTAGTTATTAACTACAGTAGAGAGATTAAATGATTTTATTTAAAAACTAAACTCTTCATAAATAGAATCGACATTCGGCAGATTTCCTATTAATAACATTAAAAATAAAACATCTACCGAATCTCACATCCATGGCCTTTTTAATCTCCTCTTCATGTACTCTTGTATGAAAATTCAAACCATTTGTTGCAATAAACTGTTTTGGCATCCCAGTAATTTTTCAAAGAAATGTTTTTAGTAAGTTGTTTGTTTGTTTAGTTACTTAGCTTAGAGAGGGCATTTAACAGCTAGGTCATCAACGTCTGTGTATTAAGTTGTCTTTAGTTCATCAACGGTCAGAGAACATTTGTCAGTGTGTGAAGATTACTAAAGAATATACCATGATAATATAGTGACATCGTACTGACTTTAGAATGTTTGTAGTGATATGCGAAATTGTTTAGATAAATTATAGATTTTTTATGTATATCGCCTGTTCAGAATCGTAGAGAAACTTCATAAAATTGATTTTGGGGTTTAAACTAATATGAAGAGACTTGGAAGTAAAATCGGCCAAACAGATGATTCAAGGTAATTGGCTATGGTAGTTTGGCCATTTCAAGAGGAAACATGAGAAAAGGATGAATAAATCACATATTACACAAAAGTTGAAGGGAGGGACAGAAAAAAATGTACAGAGCTGTCAAAGAAGCATTAAACATAAGAATAATGGAATGGAACTGTCCGGGTTTTGGACTACAGAATTTGGATTTCCAGTATAGGATATGTTTACAGAATAGATTGTACAGGATTTGGACCAGCCAGCTGTTACAGGATCAGGATTTTTGGGTCAGACTCTGCAGGCTGGCCTCTCACGCTGCTCAGCCGTAGAAGAGTGCATGATTATAAGTAGAATTAAGACCAAATGTAATCTGAATTTATTTTTTTTTTAATGCTAAAAATAGGAGAGTACATCTTTATTTTTTTCCATCCAGAGTGGGATGTAAATAAATTGAACAGTGAAAAGATGACCATATCTTTTTTTACAAATAATTTTTGTGATTTCGATAAGTGACTTATGTGCGTATTGAAGAATACTGTCATTGAAAGAAAATAATTAAAAAAGCTGGAGTATAATTTTAAAAAGCTCTTATCTATAGATGATGGTTTTTGGACCTTATTTCTCTATAATTCTCAACAAACTATATGTCTAAACTGATTTTAGTTAGTGATGAAATTAAATGAAAAAATAATCTTTATTTTGAGACATATTATCCCCTAAGATTAGTATAAATGTACTATAAGATGGTACAATAGTTTACAACCAGTGAGGAGTTATACAATAGAGCAATCTCGAGTGGAGTGGGGATGGGATTCGTTCCCCCCTCCACTCTACTACCCTAACCTCCGAAGCGTACCACTTGTGTGCTGCATGATTTCCTTGAAGTTAGAAGTGTTTGCTTTTAATTTCTTATTTTTTACTTAAACCTATTCTCGTTGAGTTTTTATTTTGTTATAAACTCATTCCACATTAAGTATGCCTTCTTGTGCTGCAATTGAATGTAAGAACAACAACAAGACTGGGGCTAAAAATGATAAGCAGCTTAGCTTTATAGGTAAGTACCTAACACAAAATTCTTTCATTATACCTAGTCAAATTTAGTTTGCAACGTTACAATAGAGCAATCTCGAGTGGAGTGGGGATGGGATTCGTTCCCCCTCCACTATACTACCCTAACGAACGTACCACTTGTGTGCTGCATGATTTCCTTGAAGTTAGAAGTGTTTGCTTTTAATTTCATTTTTTATAAACCTATTCTCGTTGAGTTTTTTATTTTGTTATAAACTCATTTAAATGCTTAGCTTTATAGGTAAGTACCTAACACAAAATTCTTTCATTATACCTAATTAATTTTTTATAATAAACTCCACTTCAAAAGTATCACAATACTTTAAAATATTTGAATTTTTATTAGTGATTATAACTTTTATATTCAATAAAAATCCTTTATATTAACAAAGTTTAAGTAAAAAATGATACACTGTGTTTGAAGGAATTTTGTTACCAATACCTGGCATCAGCAGCAGTCTAAAATAATGTTGGTGAGTTGGGAACTGAATTAACTCTGGGTAGTATAGTGGTGGGGGAACACTGGTCCCACCTGTCTGTAGCTCCGCCCTATCTCAATAGCAGCTCTATTTGTATATCTCCTCACTGTTTACAAAAATATTCATTATTTTGTTTTTTGACTTTAGCACTTTTATTAAAAAATATATCAATACTATATTATATATATACTTGTGGGTTTAGTGTTAAATTTATTTTCATATTTGAACATACGAAATACAAATTATAATTTAAAGGGAAATGAGTTGTCATATGATGTAATAAGTATAAAATATATAGTGCTAAAGATTATTATACCTCCTGTAAGGTAACAATGATGAAATTAAATTGATTAACGTATTTTTATAATTATTTTAATTATATGATTGCTTTGTGTTGCTAGTCATTATATGAGGCAGGTGCTAGAAGCCCTCAGATATTGCCACGACAATGACATTATCCACAGGGACATTAAGCCTCATTGCGTCTTGCTAACCAGTAAAGAGAACTCAGCTCCTGTCAAGCTCGGTGGCTTCGGTGTCGCCATCCAGCTTCAAGATGGCCAGGTGCTCAACGGAGGTGAGGAAATATATTTTTTATTTACTTCCATTCATTTATATCAATTCTTATATTTGTTTATATAATATCGAATGGATGATTCAGTATGATGATTTTAAAAATTTAATACTATTTTTTTTTCTATACATAATAAAAATATTTCCTTGTTGACTGAAGGATATATTGTATGAAGAAAATGGTCGTGGAAGAAAAATACATGATTTACTTTTTTCCAAAAAAATTTAGAGAAGTAGATTGTTGGGATATGCAGTCATAAAGATACACAGCAATTAAAAAATAAGTTTTTTAATTTGTAATGCCAACGTTTCAACTTGCATTGCAAGCCTTTGTCAGGGCTAGAAGTAGAAAACAAATAAAAAGGTATGACAAAATTGTAGAGAGTATAAAAAACAAAGGTATGAAAAGAATAAATATATAAGAGTAAAGAGATTAACATAAAGGCAATATCTAAAGGTAAAGAAGACAATACATAAAGACTATTGACATAAGATTAAAATTAAATTAAATTAAAATGAGTGATAGTTCATTAAAAAATTAATGAGTAAATTCAACAATATAATTGGTAAACATAAAAAAAACTCTGAGCCCTGATGAAGGCTTGCAATGCAAGTTGAAATGTTGGTATTTCAAATTAAAAAACTTATTTTTTAATTGCTGTGTATCTTTATGACTGCATACCCCAACAATCTACTTCTCTAAATACTTAACAGTCAACTATAACTCATCAATATAAAAAAGTTTATTATAATAATTGTTTCCTTCTATGATTAAAATTGAACTCAGTTCCTTGTAGCTTCATCTCAAAGTCGGCAGAGGAAGAGTATGTTCATCGGTGAAGCTCCTCGCTGATCAAAATATCGAAGTGTGCCTTCAAATGCTTTTAAACCTTCACTGTGTTTTCGGTTCTTCCTCCTGGTTATCAGGATCATCGCTTTCAGAGTTCTTAACTGAAGCTGAAATTCTTTCCGTTTAAAGGAATTCATGGAGTCGCTGAGATAACAGGACTGCCTGCTTATCAAGTACTGTACTGTATAGCATAAAATAAAATCAATAATAAAACAATATGTAAAAAGTTATCCGTAAATATTAGAAATTACTTGATTATAATAAATTTTAAAAGAAGAAAGAAAAAAAAAAATCATTCTTTAGTGACAAAAGTAAGTTACTATTTTTGCAAGTAAGGTAATAAAATTCTTTAATAGCCCCTGACTTTTTTTATTGTACTTGCACCTATAGAAAATAGTAACAATAACGATATGGATGAAATATTTAATAAATTTAATAAAATGAATAAAAAAAATTGAATTTACCAGAGAAAATATGATTGAAAATAAAATTAAATATTTGAATATGTTAATAGTAAAAAAAAAAAGATAGTTTTAAACACAAAATGGATAAAGAAGGAAAATCAAGCAATAGATTATTAAATTTTTATAGCCACCACCCACCCCCTCCACCAAAAAACTAAATACCATAGAAAATTACATAAAAAAACAGCAATAAAATTAACAGATGGAATTTACATTAACGAAATAAAAAAGGAAATATTTAAAGATTTAATAGATAATAATAAATAAAAACTAAAACTAAAATAATAAATGAAATGTGGGTATAAAAATGTACATATTGTAATAAATAATCAAAACAATGTAAATAATAGAAAACAAACATTCAAAATGATATAAAAGATGATAATAAACAGAAACCAAACACAGAAAATAATAAAAACACGAGAATAATAAAACAATGAAAAAAAAAATCATTCTTTAGTGACAAAAGTAAGTTACTATTTTTGCAAGTAAGGTAATAAAATTCTTTAATAGCCCCTGACTTTTTTTATTGTACTTGCACCTATAGAAAAGCCATGGGGCATTGAAGTTAGGGCATTTATTCTTCTCATTTGCTCAGCACAAATATATGTTATTTGCAATCTGCAGTGGAAATTAAATGATCATGGTAAAAAGATTGAATTTGTCTAAGTTTCATCGCAATATGGAATAGAGAAAACTGAAAAATACTGTAAGTGCACCATATTATAAGGAAAGTGTAAGGAAGACAATTCATTAATATATAAATCATAACAGTCAAAGATGTGATTTGAAATTCTTGTGCCGAGTGGGAGTGCAACTCGAAAAAAAAATTAATAGAAATTATCAGTAATCAATTTATCAGTAACAAAATGGTCCAACAAGTTTTTGAAACAAAGGGACATTATTATGCAGGTTATGCATTGACCATGCTGAAAATATAATTTTTAGTTATAAATTGATTATACTCAAAAATTCAAAGTATAAATAATAATAATTCTAAAAATAATTAATTATTATAACAGTTAATTATAAGTAAGCAAGCATCATATATACTGAATCATTCATTATTGTTTTAGTGTGTGTATATGAATGCATTGTTTAAGCATTAATCCTTATAAGATGAAAATAATTCAATTTTCTGTCATTAGAGAATAAATACATATTATTGAATTTTATTTGCATCAATTATTATAAATTATTTTTGATTTTTGATTGTTTGGTTTAGAGAATATTACTACTGCACAATTTATTCATATATTTATATATTTTCTAAATGTGATGTGTTTGTGGGTATTTTTTTTCAGTTTATTTAATATTTGTTGTTTAATTTTTAGTATCAATTATTTATTTCAAATTTGTATCTAGCATTAATAGTTGAGTTTAAAATTCTTTGAAAGATTTACTCAATAATTCAAAATTTCACTGCGGGGAAACAGTTTTTGAAATTTTTGCATGATAATGTTTGCTTGTTTTCATTTGTAATTTTTATTTAAAATAAGTTTATGAAAGTAGGAATCCAGTTTAAAAATATTTAAGGTTATAAATTGATAATTACATGATGTCCATGTATTTTTTTTTTTTTTAACTGTAAGCCTTTGATGCCCTGGAGTTATTGTCATTCAAATTATTTCCTTGTTATATTATTTACATAGTTGCCGAGTTTGAAATTTTGATGTCATATTCTAATATGATCATTTCCTAATTAGCTTCCATCTTATTCATTTTATTTTTGCTTCTATTTTTTGATGACGTTATTCCAGTATATATTTTGGAAGGATATGCTTATTTTCAAAGGTGATTTATGTAAAGCATTTCTTAACATATGATCATAAAATGAAGAGTGTTTTCATGATAGTGATAGTATATCATAATCATACAGGGAAGAATGAAGAAAAAAAATTTATATAGTGAACAGAGAGAATATACGAGGGTCATTCAATAAGTAACGAGACAAATTACTACTGCTCAAAACCGGTTTATTCAATCAGTACAAAACTTTGGTTACTTTTCAACATAGTCCCCAGCAACACTTATATACTTGTCCCATTTTTCTAATAATTTATATATGCCCTTGGCATAAAATTCTTTGGTTCGATCTCGAAGCCACTTTTGCACCTGATTTTTGACCTCTTTGTTGGATTGAAAATGCTTTTTCTTGGACTTCTTTTAGGGGTCCAAACAGATGGAAGTCTGATGGGGTGAGGTCGGGGCTGTAGGGGAATGTGGAATGATCTCCCACCCCAGTTTCTGAAGTTTTTCTTTTGTCAGCTGTGACGTATGTGGATGGGTGTTGTCATGAAGCAAAATCTGTGTTTCGTTCGAATGGCAGGTCTTATCTTGTTTTCCAGCATATCACTGTAGTACTGGCTGTGAATTGTTCTTTGGCCTTCAAGAAATTCACAATGAATTGGCCCTGAAAAAAAAAAAAAAGTCTTCGTTAGAAACTTTTGTACAGCCACTTTGAAACTGTTTGACCCATTTGTAAACATTTGAATGATACAAACAATTGTCTCCATGCACTTCTAACACCCATTTGTGGATTTTACTATCTTTCTCACCTTCCAGGGCTAAAAATCTGATCACAGCCATAGTTCTTTCACAGTGCGATTCTCGATGGGACTGGCCATCGTTAAGTGCGTAAATTTGAGGTTGTGTTTGCAAAATATGATTGAACAGCTGATCAGATGTCATCGCAAGGTTGCCAACTTTATGCCCTGAAAGTTTCATTTGGATCATTCAGCCGTTTTTGAGCAGTAGTAATTTGTCTCATTACTTATTGAATGACCCTTGTAGCTTACCAGCCAAACATGCCTCAAGATCTCAGTTGAAAAGAAATAATTTATGACTAATATGAACGAATATTACTTGAAACATGGTTAGGGCGGATTGAAAAGGTCTAGAGGTTCAAGTACCTTGATGGGGCTAGAAAGAAGATTTGGTTAGAAAAAGTATCTGTTGAAGAGTAAATTATTAAAATGGAAAGAGCATATGGATTGATAAAACATATCTATTATTAGAAGTACATCTTATGGAGCGCCAAAATAAAATAATATAATGTTGTAAACAAAACAGATTGCCCCTTTGCCAGTGGACGTCTCTCAATGAAATATAGCCTCGAGAAGCTAGAGGTCTTGGAATGGAGAATCCCAAGAAACATCATGGACACAGTTCAGGCTGTAGATGGATGGAGATTGTGTCGATTGACTATTCTTTCAATCAAATATGAAAATTATAGATGGAATAAGCCAATTTTGAAAAGATATACAAAATGTAATCATTAGCAAAATTATTTTAATTTTTAATCCTCGGGCTAATGGTTTTATTATACTAAAAATCAGGAAGTCCTATCGTCTAATCTAACTATCGCTGACTAAAATATATCTCTGGGTTACCTTTCCCAGGAAGACTTAATGTTGAGGAGAATAACTTTGCCATAAATAGTCTTGAGTATAGGATATCTGATTAATTTAATTAATAAACTATGGTTGATTCAAAGTAAGAAATCGTACCTCACATTTTGAGTAATGTAAGGCTCAACTTTTGTCTCAAGAGGCACAATAGAGCTGTGAAAAAAGAAGATAATGATTATAAAAGAAAAATTTTATTTCTTTATTTTCTTAAAAACTTATTCATTCAATTGAAATTGGAGAATTGTGAGTCTTTCAAGGAATTGTTGCACTATGTATAGTTCATTTTTTACTTTATTTTGGATTTTATTTATTTTTATATATTTTTTTAGTTCTTTTCTTAAATTATTTATTTATTATTTTTTTTATTTTAGTAATTGATAAAATTGTTTCGTTTTTCCTGTTCAGAAAGTTTCAGGTCACATTTGAGGCCAGGCCTTAACCGGAGCGGGCAGGAGTACCTGAAGTCCGACAGAGAGGGTAAGGGAGGGGATCACGCTCGAAAATCTTAAATAATATTCACTAACCCTTAACGTTTAGCGTGGGCATCTTTTCATCATCACTAAACAAAGTCACCATTAACATTTTAGCCACACTGTCACTTTAGCTGATCACCTGCGTATTAATTTAAAAATTGGAAATATATGTGGAAAGCTATTAACCTCGCATTAGATTTGCTTCAATAACAGGAAATTTGTTTATATTCCTTTTGTTGTTATGTTACATCTTTATGTTGTTGTTGTGGTTGGTGGAAGAGATTTTGTTGGAGCAAAAGAGTACTTTATTTTTATGTCAGGTTTTATTCGTCCTTCCTTCTCCTTCCAAAGTTTTAAATTTATTATAAAATTTATATTTTTTATTTATATTATATTGTCACAGAAAAGGTGAAGGTTAAAATAGTTCTAAAAATTATTTAGGTAACAGTACATACCTAACAAAGTATTAAACCCAAGTCCCATCATGGGTTGTATTAGAATAGTTAATCTAAAAATAATCTGTAATGCGACTTTATAATCTTTGTTTTCCTCTTATTATCCATTGTATGCAATCATTTGTTGAATTCTTTAGCAATTTTGTTTGTCTCAACACAAATCTCAACTTTTTTTATTAAAATAAAAATTATTTCTTTCATTATGTAATAATAAAAGTAATAAAATTACCAGTATTTAGATGCATTTTTAAGAATAATTCAACGAATTTGTAGATTTGTTCTTTTTTTTATTAGAATTTACTTCCCCTAGAATGTTGAAATTCTTGCTTGCTTTTTTTTTTTATTTTTTTTTTTTAATATTTTTTTAATCAAATAGATTTATTTTTTTAATGAGATTTTTATATTCCTATAATGTTTATTCCTTTTTATATTCATAATTTTTTATTATTTGTATTTCCTGTTATAGATTCATCTGCCATATATAAATGGTCTTAATTGTTGATTTTATTGTATTTCTTCCTATATGTTTAAACAAATTTAAATCAGCTGTTCTATTATCAAATCAGCTGTTTTAAATTAAAAAAAAAAAAAATCAGCTGATATAAATAGCTGCATGATGTAGTATATCAGTTAATTAAGCGGTGTGGCTGAAATTGTATCATCAATAATTTTTCCCCAAATGAAACGATGCCCATGCTGTGGATGGTTTATGGATGTTGTTGACCCACATTTGAGACATGTGTGATTTATTGTTTTTGTTTTATTGTATGTATTCCATGTGGGTCTCAGTAGTGGAGGCTTGGGGACCTACCGCCTCCTCTGACAGAAGGAGGAATGTTTCCTTTGGTAAACACCGACATTTTCCTATTTTCATTTTAACACGGAACTCGTTTTTTGACTCACGTGTGTGTTTTTTTTTGTTTTCTCTCGTTTTAGCACCTAACTCCCTTTCATATGACCACCTACCCGATTTGGAGAAAATAGAAGCTGCCGAGAACAACGGTATTGAATTGATACAAAACCGTTTTGTCTTTAGAGCATTTCTCTTGTAGATAAATAGAAAGCTCGGTGCTGCTATAGTTGAAATAGATGCACCACGTGTTTCCAAACGGCCAAAACTTTTTTTGTGTGTGTGGTTGTGATTGACTTCATTTTTTATTTTTTTTTAACTTAATGTCATTTTTTACTTAATTTCTTGACTTATAATATTTTTCAAATTATTGTTTTAATTATATTCTCGATTGAAGTCACTCACACCCCATTAATGTAAAGTAATATGGTTCAATAGGAAACAAGCGTGGCTCTTTGCCGCTTCTTCTTGGCAACTGTAAATATTTTCTAATGCGCATGTTGAGGTATATATTGAGATTATTATTTGCACTATCGCAAAATAAAATGCAACATTCATGAATTGTTTTTTAAGTGAGAGAGTTGATTTATTTTTTGGAACGTTAAATAGCTTTACTAGAAGTGTTTCGCACATCACTGGGTGCTGATTACACTTCTGTAATTGTATCTTGGTTTTTTGCCTTCATGGTTTTATTCTGGCTGGTTTGCATGAGCATGTCCCTGTTACTCACAATATAATTGTAAATATTCAAAATTCGATATTTCTTGAAAGAATCTTTTGATGATAAATTGTTTTAGTTTAATTTTTTTTTATTTGGTCTTGTTTTATTTATTTATTTATTTTTTTTTTGAATTATGAAGTTTTTAGCTAAAGAAAGTAATCACAGTTTATAAATTTAACATAATTATTAATTATTTATATTAAATTAACTAGTGATGTGTCGTTACCAAAATTTTTTCCATTCTCAATACCTATATCTTTGTTCAAATAAATCAAATCTATTTTTAAAAATAATTATTATGAATAAATTTAAAAAAAAGCAAAAAACATTTATTATCTACAACATGCGATATATAAGTTAAATGAGATTCAGACAATATATAAAAAATAATTTATTTTAGAAATTCTTATTTAAAAAGAAAATTATCCCAAAGTTCTGGGATTCATTTATTTAGAAATTTCAAATAATAATTAAATCTTTCACTAAGTAATGTAGTTCGTAGGATGCACTGATATTTCTTTGGATGTCTTAATATTGTTCTACTGCTTAAAAACCAGTAAAAACAAAAAATATAAAAATAAAAACTGTCCCCTTGAGCCTGTCGGCTAAAGAAAGATTAACATGGAACATGTTTTTGGGGTTGCCATCTTGGCTGTCAACGCTCATATGTTTTCTATCTTTTTTTTTTTTTCAAATTAAATAGTTTAATCCTGCTGACCGTCTATGCTCTTATGTATTTTATTTTTTTCTGCTTACTTGTATGATTGTATTACTTATTTCGAAAGGAGAGTAATTATCAAGCATAGGAGCATATCAAAAAAAGCTCCTACACTTCAAACGTGGCTTTTTTTTATTCAAACTACAATTTTGAACAGCTTAAAGGGATCGAGCATGATCGGTCAAATCCAGGTTAAAATTTTTCATTTTGTATTAGGAGAAACAGAGTTCACTCATTAGAACCTGCCTCCTAGTCAATATAGTTATTTAGTATGAGAGCAGTTGATATCCTAACTGCTCCTACCCTCCTATTATCGAAGAACTACACGTAACGCCCTCGCATTCCCCAAAAGAGTTCTTGACCGATTGAAGAGCAGAATCACTGCATCAGAAATGAAATATCTAAGGAGAGTTGCCGGCCGAACACAGAGGGAACATGTCAGGAATAGCAGAATAAGAGAGGAGCTAGGGGTGAAAGCACTAACAGAAATTATAGAAAAGAGGCAGCTGAAGTGGTTCGGACATGTGTGCCGAATGGAAGATCATGGACCACGCAAGTTCTTCGAAGCCAGACCAACTAGTAAAAGACCAAGAGGCAGGCCAAGAGTGAATAGTATGGCTCAAATAGGAGAGAAAAGAGGAAAGCGGTTGGATCCTATGAAGACATTGGCGAAGGACCGGGATAGTTGGATTTCTTGGATCGAGGCACCTCCTCGCTGAGAGGCACTGAGGAGGAAGGAAAAGAAGAAGAAGAAGAAACAGAGTTCACTCATTAGAACCTGCCTCCTAGTCAATATAGTTATTTAGTATAAGAACAGTTGATATCCTAACTGCTCCTACCCTCCTATTATCAAACTACACGTAACGCTCTCGCGTTCCCCAAAAACTTATCGCTTTTGACCTACTAGGTCACAGGTAAAACATGTTCCATGTAAAATAAACTTTATTCTGGGATAGTAAAAATCCTCTATGAATAACAAAACATTATTTAAAAAATGTCGGCTGCATTTATTTTTTTACTGCTTTAGCAGTTTGAAATAGTTAGACTATTTCTTTTTTCTTATTTAGAAAATACATATCTTCAATAATTTGACATTTGCATTGCGTTATTAATGTAATAAACAATTTTTGATTGAAAATGTTTTAAATTTTGTAAAAAGCATATTTCATACATCTTATTTCTTATGATAAATCTATTGACATCAGCGTTTTTGATCGCTTTCTAGGAATTTGGATCATCGATTCTTGGTACTGATTCTTTTCTAAGAATCGGCAGTATCGAGAATCGACATTTGGAAACGACATATCCCTAATTAATATTTTTTAATTTTTATTTTATTGAGAGAAATATTGCTTTTTATTTTATTTTTTCAAAAATGTTCTTCCATTTTGTCGCAATGCTGCTGTAATATACCTTGGAGGCAATAAGAATGGGCGTTGTTCGATTAAGCAAGATTAGGCAAAAGATATTTGAGTAGGAATTGGCAACTTCTTTCTGGCAATGTTTGTGCTCTAAGCTTGGTCTAAACTTCTAACATACTTATGTATATATTTTATATTGCATTTGATTTAGTCCATCAAACATTAATTTTTTTTTTTAATTATTAAACTGTAGTCGCTGTGAATTTATTGTTAACTGGAAAACTCTTAACTTTTCTCTTACATATGTAATATTCATCTCCCTACAACTTTTATTTCAGAGCTACCTTCTGATGTACAATGCAAATTTTTGCTTTCATCTATTATTGAACTTATTACTTTTTTATATATATATATATATATATATATATATATATATATATATATATATATATATATATATAAGACAAGTTAACCATTTGTTCATCGAGATTACGGAATTATAGATAAGTATAACATTTTTAAAAATATTAAAAAAATACATTTTAATGTAATTCATTGTTTGATGGACTATTGTACCTAGAATGAATCTTGATTAACAGTACCTTACAGTAAAACAAGGTCACAAGTACATAAAAACATCACTTAACAGTGCATTTAACATTTTAAAACTGATTGATATTTGATATGTACTGATTGAAGTTTGTGTTTTGGATTGAAAATTTACTGAGGCAACTTTTTTTTTTGTTTTTGTTTTTGAATTTGTTTTTTTGTACACTCGCTGAAGAGTAGTTGTAAGACAAAAAAAAAGTTTGAATTGCTTGAATTTTGTTTATTTTAAAATTAGTTACTTTTAACATTTAATTTTAGTGCTAATTGAAGTATAGGTAAGTTTAGGTTTTATATTATCTGTAGATTAGATAGCTAGTTTAAGATAGTTTAATATTTATAAAATTATATTCTGTTCTGGAAAAGACAAGATGTATATAATATATTAGGTCTTCCCATTATACTTTTAAATTTTGAATTAATGTGTATTGTTTTATTAAAAAAAAGTTCAACTAGCTACAGTTATTGACAGCCATATTTATACACCATGGTAAAAACACATTTAAGAAAAACTTAATTTTATGTTTAATTACAATAAAATTATGTTGATATATTATACTAGAAACATTGAATAAATAATAGTGTTTGTAATCTATAAAATTTTCATTTTCATACAGTTCGATCGATTATTCATCATTGTAATAGGTAAAAATAAAATCTAATATTTTGTTATCCACTCATGAAGCCGCATTGGCATTCATTTCACAATTTTTTGTCTGGATCTGGAGTTTGAAAAAAGTTTGTGGAAGTCGAGTGACACTTGGATTATTTTACTTATCTGTTTAGTAAATAAATTCTCTCTCCTACTCAACGATTAGCAATCCTTATTAGATCTTTTATCGTGTATATAACATTGAATATATATTTATAGAAAAGTAAATGATAAACATGCAATGAACAAAGATGTAGTGTATTAAAATTACTATCGCTGAGTGTTTATTATATATTTTATCTCATCTATGGAAAAATCCTACCATTAATTTATTTATTTATTCTATTATTTTTTGGTAGTTGCTGATTCTTACACTTTTTTCATTGGTTGATGGAATGAATTTTCTATCTTACCTTTTCCGTTATTTTTTCAGTACTTCAGCTGAATTCTCTTTTATTGACTTATTTTCACTCATTAATATTTTATTTATTATTTAGCTCTTATAAAATATTAAGATGTCTTATACAACAGTTCTGTTAGAGCTTGTGTTGTGTCTGTTGATTTTTTTTATTACACTTTAGTTAATGCGTAATAAAAAACTTGATACTCATTTCCCAATGTATTGGTCGCACTTCAACTATATGAAGTACCAACTAGGAAGATGTGTTTTTAAAAAATATGGATTTATAATAACTGAGGTATAAAAGAATTAAGAGGGTATACATATTTAAAAAAGGTTCACTGATAAGAAATTGAACATTAAACATCAATCCAAGAAATTGGTAAGCTGATAGATTCAGTTGTGGTATCCTAAGAAGATTTTTGATTGGTAGAGGGTTTTGAAGAGACTAGGTTCGTGGTAAATATATTTGGAGGCTGTATATGCGCAGCACACTGAATACCAAAATGTGATGTTATGTAGGATAAACCTATTCTTCCTACCCTGTATGGAAGAAATAAGGGTTTAAAAAAATATAAATAAATAATACTTATAATGCCAGTAATGAAGCTTTTAATATCCTGTAAAAGCTGAGTAATTTCTACCTGAAGAAGAAAACTCGTCTTATTTATTGGTAATCAAATCATTACTTCATGATTATTTGTTTTTGTCATTTATAGGATAGGTATCAATGTAATAAATGTCATTACTTATGGGACTTGTTTATAGTCAGTTAAGTACAAAAATTGTATTTTAGGAAAAAAATAAATTTTTTTCACAATGATTTACGAATTAGTATTCACCTCTGTAATAGTCTCATAACTAAGTTCATTAGACAAAATCAAAGAGAAAAATATTAGTTTTCTTGTGATATCCAAAACCCAAAACTCACTAACTAACTTAACACAAAAAATGCACCTAACCGACTATTCACAAGGGCCACAGATATAGCCTTTAATGCCAATTTGTAATGGCCGAGGGATTAGAAATAAAAAAACATACATCTTATCAATTTTCCCATTTCAAAATATAAGAACAAGCTAAGGATTTTGTACTTATATAAATTAAATATTATTGGTAAGCAAATCATAACAGCATGGTGATTTGCTTTAGTCATGTATCTAAATAGGTATCGATGAAATAAATGTCATTACTTGTAGGATGACCTAATATATTTACATATTCTGTAATTTTTTATTAACTCTATATAATGATTAAAAGTAATACCTAAGTTTTTTTTTTTTCAAATTCTAGAGTTTTTTTGTTTGTTTTTTTCAATTACGTCAAGAAATATCAACATACTAAAATATAACTGTACCTCAGAGCTAAACTGTTTTATTCCCAAGTTGATTTAAGGATTTTAAAACAGTGGAAAAAGGTCGTATGTTACAAATTCAAGGTAGTAACTTCTTCTATTTTGAAATGGAAAGTACATTCAGTAACTTATCTCTTTCATACATTGAAAAATCTTTCATAAAAATAAAAATGTTAAGTTAAGAATCATAGGTTTTTTTAATCAAATAAGCTTGTGTTGCATGGCAGAGATAATCATACAACACCTTCAGTCATAAAAAACCAATATTCCAAAATTTGTTACATAGTTCCTTCATCCACTTTGTCGTCATCTCTAATAATTTGGCAAATTTACTATTTTCTAATTTTAAATTGCCAAAAGTGTATAATGGATATCAACCAAGACTACCTATTAGGTTATCTATTATTTTTGCAGGAATGCATTATGCTAATGAAAATAATCAATATTCACAATATTTAATTTTAATACATTCTTTTATTGATATGGAACTTTATAGGTTAAAAAAATATAAAAAAGACCTTTGTTGTAGCTGTAACTTACTTCTGAGGTATTGAAATGAAATCAAAGTAATTTTTATGCTAAAGCAGTGTGAATTACATAGATTCCGTGATTACAATTTAAAAAAAAAAAAATAATAGATTATTATTTACCAACAAAAAAAATATTAAATAGATTTAGAATAAAGTCAAATTCATCAAAATCAAGTAACATTCACTATGTTAACTTAAGTGTACATACCATGGCTATTTAATGTAATCTATCGTTATTAGATGAATTAAAAAATTTGGTAACTTTAATTTAAAAAAAAAAAAAAAAATAATAGATTATTATTTACCAACAAAAAAATTATTAAATAGATTTCTGGATTATTTTGTAAGTAATCACCATAAAATTTAAAGAATATAAAATATTTAAGATGCACTATAAAAAAATAACGTAAATAACTGTGGGTGTTGTTTCCCCCCGCCCCGTTAATATATCATCATTAATGGAGGAAAAAATTAAACTTTGTATTTGCTAAAATTTCGTGTATACTACTGTTTTTTATTTTTTTTAAGTTTTAAGAAAAATATTGTATACAATTTCGATATTAATATAATATAATTACAATAGTTATATGGCATGATGCAGTAAGTAATTAATTTATACTCAACTAATTGTAAGTATTAAATTCTAAAGGCCGTGGGATTTTCAAATCAATCAAAATTCTTAAACATTGCATTTGCCCCCCCCCCCCCCCCTCCGTGTCAACCATTCTTTTTATAAATTTTACTTATATTTTTTGAAGGTGTTTCTGTTTGCTGAATGTACTGATTAGCTATTCATTTTTTATTAAGAATCCACTATGGTTATAATTGTGATTTTGTGCTTAATGTGCTTGTAATAATAATCGTACATAACTTCAATATTATTTCATATTAAATTATAATGTATAAATGTTGTGATTCGATACTTACTGATTTTTTGTTGTTGTTTTTTAAATTTTACGTATTTTATGTAAAATCCAACGTTTCGTTTTGAATTATTATCATTTTATATTGAAATATAGTAGCCGTAAGGTTGGTAACACTGAGCACCTGCTCTTACTAGTAACTTCGTACTACTTTTGAAGTGGAAATTTCCGTTGAATTATATTCTGAAATCGTATTACGTTTTTCGGTTTATCTTTAAAATATACTTGCTTTATTTTTTAAATTAATCATAATCGATCAAATATTATAATAAAAAATGCTAGAGTAAGTTATTCATGATGTCCATTCCTTATTAATGTTTAAAAACGTATTGTTGGAAGAAAACTGTTGTCTCATTACTTGGGCTATGAATTATATGCAATAAAACTGAAAAAATGTGTACATATCTATATAAATATATTGGATAAAATATAGTATTAAATATCGAAAAAATGCAACTTTCTACATTATTTATAGAAATCAAAAAATCTCATTACATACTTATGCCTAAGTACAATCTTATGCAATAAGTACAAGTTTTAGTAACTGATTTTGTCGAAAAGGGAAACAATAGAAAGGAGATTATTAAAAAAACAAAAAGAAAAGGCGAAGACTAAAAAAGAAAAGCCGTTATAGAAATATGCAAATTCATATTTTCACACCCCTACTCATCACTATTAAGTCTAATGTTTAAACTCTTTTCATAATATTCATTTTAATGTTAGTTTACGCTTAAAATACTCTTCTGAAATTGTTTTAAATTGCAATAAAAATGAAATTAGAAGTAAAAGGGAATTTTAATGTTTTACAGAATTTGAATTAAACTTGATTTGAGGGATTACTTTTTTTTGTCGCCATCTTAATTTTATTTCTTACATTTTATAATCTGTTTAAATTGTTGTAAAATAAACAACAGATACGTTTTTTTCCCTCCGTTAGGTAGGCACTTTTAATTTTAAATGCCCTTTATATTTCTATAAAGAAATAACTAAATTGTTATTAAGTATTTGACATTGTGTTTTTGTTGCTATTATTTTAAACAGTGATTCTCAACATTTTTTTGCTCTGCGACCCCCAAATGGAAAAAATAAATGAAATTAATATTTCCTGGCCTTCCTTCTCCCCCAATAGAGGGATGTTATCACTTGGGAACAGTTTTCTTTTATATGTTTCTAAGAAAGATCTACATTAAAAGAAAATTTCAAATGAAAAACATTACGTTAAATTATTGTACTTATTGCTTGTAAATTGTTTATAATAAGTTATTTTTTCTCATAAAATGATTAAATGATTTCATTATTGTTTCTGGAATCCCTATAAATCACCAAGACCACCAGGTTGAGAACCGCTGATTTAAATTTTACGAAAAATCAGTGTGAAAGGAACAATTGATTGATTGTTTACTCTGATCTTAAATAATACCCTTTAATATATTCTTAAGTTGATCATACATAACTTTAAATTTTAAAATTATAATAAGAATGATTGGTTTTTTTATATCAACATTTTTCTTTTTAATATTTGGCTATAGATATGTAAATTAGATATACAGTTCACAGTTTAAATGTTTAAATTATATTCTTTTTAGACTTTAAATTGTGACCTTGTTTGACGCATTATGATTTATTTTGCTCAATTTTATAGATCAAAGATAGTTTTATTTCAGAATATTACTACAAAACTGATTAATTGTTTTACTTTTAGGCCGCATTGGAACCCCTCAATTCATGGCACCAGAAGTTGTCGACAAGCAGCAATATGGAAAGCCAGGAGACATCTGGTCTGCAGGGGTGCTTCTTCATATTCTCCTATCGGGTACCCTCCCCTTCATCGGAACAAGGCATCGCTTGTATCATTCTATATGTCAAGGAAAACTATATGTGAGTAACTAGTTTATATTTATATTCATTTCTCTAATAAAATAAGAATTCCATATTTGAAAATATAATGGAATTTAGTACACTACATTTAAATCTTGTAAAAAAAACAACATGAATAAAGATTCACATTTTACTAATTGAATTATATTCGATATTGATCTTTATATTATTGACATTTTTCTCAGTTGTTTATAATTCTTAAGTGTCATATGACTTATCATGACTGTGAAATTCTGAACTTTTTAAGAATGGAAATTATCATTTTTAATAAGACTTTGAATAAGTTTAATTAAATAATAAACCCATTCAAAGCATTCTTTCTAAAGCTATAAATCTTGAAATCATGGAATTGAACTTTATATATGTTTAAATATACTTCTATATTAGGTATCGTAGTTGTCTGAAGAGAAGATTTGGTACCAAATAGCATCTACCCAAATTCCAAATGGGTAGTTTCTCTACAGCTTGATGTCATCTTATTATATTTCTGTTCAGCTGATTTACTATATGTGTATTGTTATGCAGTTGTTAATTTCAATTATTGAATAAAAAAATTTTTATTTTCTAAAAATTGTTCTGGTAAAATAAAGTGTTGACCGAGGGAAATTTTAGTTCAATCAAACTCTACTTTTAATAAACTTTATTATTTATTATTATTTCTACTTCCATAACAAGTGACTTAGTTCAGTTTATATTATTAATGATTATTAATCGATCACTTAATGAATACACCTAATTACAATTATTTGTTAGTTTAAAATCTCTCTCTCTCTCTCTCTCTCTCTCTCTCTCTCTATATATATATCTATATATATATATATATATATATATATATATATGTATATATGTATATATATGCATATGTGTGTATGTATATATATATCTGGCTATTGTGAATAAGCGGGTAAGTCAAAATTGTGCACTTTTCACAATAGCATTTTTTTAGTTCTTTTTCTGACATTGTATAATGACTCTAAAAATACCATTTTTCCCAAATAAATGTTTTAAGACCTTATTAAGAAGTTTAACCTAACCAATTTTTCACAATGCAGATAAATATAAAAGTCCTGTTTTTTTAAAAGATGATTTGACTTATCCACAGCTTCACGACAATTACCAATACATTCTCATAAGTATAGAAAACAAAATCTATAAATCTGTTTATTCTTTTAAAGTATTTACCAATGATTCTTTAAAAAAATGTGCAACAAACTTACAACTGTAAATTTAGAATTTTGGTACTTACTTGCTTTGTAATAGCTAATTTAAGCATTTCCCCCCTCCCCCTGATTTTGATAGTACTTTGCGACATTGATTTTTTATTAATAGTTTTGATTTCTGGAAAACGTTTTGAAACTGGTGGATTGATTTTTATGTTTATGGTCAACCTTTATTCTTGACAGTATAATATTTGATATTTTTTTCTGATAATAATAAAGTTGGTCTACTCCTATAAATAAATCTAGTATGAATGATTATTCATTTGTTTATGATGGTAATGAATGCCTATGGTTTCAGATGGATTCACCCCTTTGGGAGACCATCAGCGATGGAGCTAAAGATTTAGTTAGAAGAATGCTACACATAGACCCTAACCAAAGGATAACTATACAAGAAGTTCTCAACCATCGCTGGCTCAGAGTAAGTTACGAAGTTAAAAATATTATCATGGTGTTTTCTATATTTATTTGTTCTGGATCTGGACCTCCTCAATTAGTTTTCTCTATCCATCTTTGTCCACGACCATGTGGCACGGTTCCATCCTTTTCTCCTCCCCACTACACTCCTCCTTGCAATTGTAACCATTTTAGAGCTTAATTAACCTTTGGCCTTCACAAAAAAGATAATTGTGCTTCTGAAAATCAATTTAATCAGTTAATCAATAAATTTTCAAATACCGATACAGATGTCATTCCATACCCATTGAATTATAAATAGTTATTCAATAAGAATAGTTTCAGATTATTTTATCGTTTAATTGTGAGTGACTAAACAACCTCTACTATACTTTCTAATACCCTTAAGGTGCGTTTTCTATGAGGTGTCTGAAAGCGGTATGCTGCTACTATGAAATGTAATACAACCATTGCCTTAGAAGCGTCACTGAACGCAGAGTGGCTAGAGGTGGAAAGGGCCAGGGATTACACACCCAAGTTTTAAAAAAAAATATTGAAAATAAAAATAAATAAATAAGAATAATTATTAAATAAATATAAAATAAAATAAAAATAGATAAGTAAATAAAAATAAATCAAAATACATACTAAATAAAAAAAGTTTTTTCTATTTTTTATTATTTTAACTATATATATATATTTATTAAATTTTTGTCATCCTGCAGTAAATGCTGATTGATAAGTTTTGCAAATAAATCTTTCCACCTGATGATTTATGGACCACTGCATTACTCTCAACCATTATTTGCTCTAATAGAATTCCTTCTTTAATTTCTTCAAGGATTAATAGACGTAAAAGAATATACCGATCACTCATTTTAAAAACATTTCACTTTGAGGAGCCGCAGACTACTGATCCATCAGAGGAAACAGTCAAGTACATGTCAGACGCTTCAAAGGAAACATACCTTTACAATGCTCACAAAAACAGAAATACACATAGATCAATCTGTTTCTTGAAGTAAAAACAATGCAGATTTTTTACCTATTTTTAAAATGAAATATTAACATTTGCGTACCTGTTTATATTTAAATAAGTCGGCATGTGGTTTCAATTAAAGACATTATTACATCTTTGATTAAAACCTTATCATTATGTTTAATAATGAATTACTAATTTAATATTCCTCAATACTAAAAGACATTATGGATATTTTATTTTAATTTCTGCTTTTTTAAAATATTATGAATATTTACTGTTCGATTAATTTAACATTATGTTAAATTCTAAGAAATAGAATTTGAAAACAGATTTTATTACATTACTTGAACAACTTTTATTTTATTTTTTTACCTCTAGTGCCTGGCATTTCATGTCTAAAATGTGTATTTTCCTTTAGGACCGAGATAAAGCAGTAAGCAAAATGCATCTTGGAGAGACGATAGAAGAAATGAAGAAATTAAATGCTCGAAGAAGACTGAAAGGTGCTGTGATGGCTGCTGTGGCGTCTCCCAAGTGGTCCTTAGATCCTTCTGATCCTGACCACTTCTCTGATTATGGTGACGATGATGCAACATCAGCTGGTAAATAATATTTATTATAGTATTGCCTTTTTTTTTTCTTGAATGGGCCAGCAGAGGACCGCATATCAATTTCAATTCTTTTTCCCTTGTTATCTTTTCTTCCAGTATGCTTTCATCTGTTCACCACGTTTCCTCTTTCTGTCCTCAGACCATTTTGCACCAGTTCTTTTCACATTCCTGCCCTGGAATCTCTCCATTTTCAATACTTTTTGCCGAAAGCCTTCTCTATTATTTATTTATTTTATTTTTATATTGTTTTTTGTAAATCCCTTTTTACTTTATTGACTCAGCTTGTTGTTGATTTCTTACTCCACAGATATCTGAAAATCTTACTTGTCAATCTGCTATCTGGCATTCGATATAAGTGACCAAAAAACATCAAATTTCTTTTTCTCATTACATCTGATATATTTTCTGCATTACCTTGTAACTTTCAACCTTCTACTGTGTTTTGTGGGCCTAATATTTTCCTCATGATTCGCCTTTCTTGTATTTCTAATTTAAATTAAATTATAGTTTAATGCCAGACATTCACTTGCATATAGGCATCCCGGCATATAGGCTTCACTACTGTGTTGTAATGCCTTATTTTTACATTGCCAAATTCTATATTATTGTATTGTCGTATTTTAATTTAATTTCATTTCTCTTAATATATAAATAATGGTATGAGTAATAGGGCCTGTTTCCTAGGTCCTTCATTTAATGTTAATTTTTCCTTTACAAAGGGTTAATTAGTAATGTATGGAGTAGTTAATTAAGTTAATTAGCATGGAGTAGTTGAAATACCATTACAAACCTCCATTCCTAGGCGATAGTTCTGATTAGAGGAACACTTCAATTTAAATAGTTGACAATTTTTAAATGATTAAATGAAATTGTAATATAAATGATAAAACAGAAAACAAACTAAATAAAGTTATTTCTATTTTCAGATTTGTTTAAAATTTATGCACAAAATAGTCAATATTTGTTCATACTTCTTTCGAAATCGGCCTTCTGTGGACCACGTTAGACAATTTATTTCTTATTCTTCTGTTATTTCCAATACCTCTTCATCACCTCTGCCTAATGTTTCCTCCTTTCATTTGACCACTGTTTATTAATTTGTGTTTTTTAACTACTTCTGGAAATTTGATCTTGTTGACTGCTCTCCGAAAATTGTATCTGTCCCACATTGAATCCTGTTGTATATTTGCCTCTATCATATCTTCTTTTACCATTCGTCTCCATATATTCATTTTCTGTTTTTGGAGGCTGTGTTGGAAAATTTTCTTTGTTAGTCTTCTCTAATCCATTCTCATTAAATGTCCATAGAATGTCAATTCCTCATTGCATCACTTAATTTTTCAATAATTTCTTCAGTCTTTCTTGGTCCTAATATTTTCTTCAATACTTTTCTTTCCTTCTTTTCCATATTTTCAATTTCTCCTTTTTTGTTTAGAAACAAACATTCCGAGGCATATAAGCTTTCAGGTCGAACTACTGTATTATAAGAACACAATTTAGCTTTATAAGGTATCATGACTGTTTTGATAAAGTTTTATTGAAAAAGTTAATAAAATTTAACATCTAATTACAATTATTTCCAGTAAAATATATCAATAAATATATTTCATTATGTTTATGTATTTTACAGCTGTTAGTATGGTGCTGGATTCATTAGATGATATACACTGCCTCCAAGAACCTCCTCCTGGCGATCGAGATTTCTTGCATTCAATTCTCGAAGATAGACAACTTCATGCTCTTCTAGAGGTGTGTATTATTTATTATTTTAATTGTAATAACACTATTAAATAAATTGATAATGTTTTTTAAATTATTATTCGACAAGCTGCTAAATGCCCGCGTTGAGAAAGGAGGAGGGTTGAGAGGAGGGCTGACCCCCCCGCCTCTTGTTAAAAATTTCGTGGTTACTCAAGCTCTACAACAAGGCCTCGGATATTGGACGGATAATCGGCAACGACCTGGCTTTCGGAATAAGGACTACAAAATTGGAACTTGGAACGTTAGGACGCTATACAGGCCTGGAGCATTGCATGAGCTAGATGTGCAATTGCAGAAAATGAAAATTGATGTTGCGGCTGTGCAAGAGGTAAGATGGACTGGCCAAGGTATCCTAAAAGGGAAGAACTTCGAAGTACTATACAGTGGGCATAAAGAGCGTCACGAGTTTGGTACAGCTTTTCTAGTATCCAGCAAGTTAAAATCTGCCCTATTGGACTTCAAGCCAATTAATGAGCGTATATGCAGGTTGAGAATAAAAGGGAAAATATGTAATATCTCAATTATAAATGTTCATGCACCGACAGAGGAGAAGAGCGAAGAGGAAAAAGACAAATTCTATAAGGAACTCGAGGATGAAATCAGAAGATGTCCAGGTTATGATCTGAAAATGATTATAGGGGACTTTAATGCACAGGTCAGCAATGAGGAAGACGCATGGCCAACGGTTGGTAGGCATAGTTTGCATCGCGTGACGAATAATAATGGAGAGCGCATGATCAACATGGCAACAACTTTTTCATTTGCAATTATGAGCACCTTCTTTCCCCATAAAAGTCAGCACAAGCAAACATGGTGTTCACCGAACGGATTTGTCTCTCAGATAGACCATGTGTTGGTAGACAGCAGACATTTTAACGTAATCAACGATGTAAGATCTTTTAGAGGTCCAGACGTGGATTCGGATCATTTTTTGGTCGTGAGTAGGGTCCAAACAAGTTTTATAACTTATAACAGAAAGAAGAATGTCAACCACAAATGGAGTAGAGAGAAACTTAGGATAGAAGAAAACAGACAACGCTTTGAGGAACGAGTTCAAGAAGGAATAAACAACATTCCAGCCGTTCTTGGGGGGAAGTCAGTAGAGCAAGAATGGGAAGATTTAAAGAAAACCATCATAAAAGCAGCGGAAGAATGTTGCAAAGCAGACAAGAAGCAATCAGTGCCCACATGGTTTGACTCTGAATGCGCGAGATGGCGATCAAAGACCGCAACGAGAAGAGGAATATATTTCTGAATAGGGTAACACGGCAAAGTTGCAAAGAATATCAGGATGCAAGGAAATTTACCAAGAGAATGATAAAAGGAAAGAAAAGGCAAGCCCTGAACAGGAAGATAGAAGGCTTAGAGATGTCTCGGAGAGACAACGAAGCACGGAAATTTTTCAAAGATGTGAAAGAAATCCGAATCAGATTCCAAGGCAGTAATGCGGTCAAAGACGAAAATGGTCAGCTTTTAGTGAGAAAAGAAGAAATAGTAAGCAGATGGAAGAGGTACTTTCAAGGATTGCTTAACCCGGCCATTGGAGATTTGTCAGAACAGAGCGTGAGTTTATATGAAGATGGTGACATGGACGAGATACTTCCTCCTGATGAGCTGGATATAGAAATAATTTTACAAAAACTGAAAAACCACAAAGCTCCCGGTCCAGACGGAATAGCGGCTGAGTTTTTGAAAGCGGGCGGAGATGCGTTGAAAAATGAAATTCGCTCTTTGATATCTAGCATTTGGGAAGTAGAGGAGTTTCCTGCTGAGTGGAATGAGTCAAACATAGTCCCAATATATAAGAGGAAAGGAGATAAGACAGAGTGCAGAAATCATTGGGGGGATAAGTCTACAGAACACAGTATATAAAGTTTTCTCAATAGCCCTATATAACAGGATCATCGCACATGTTGAACCTAATTTGGGTGAATACCAGGGAGGTTTCAGACCCAACCAATCGACTGTCGATCAAATTTTCTCACTGAAGCAGATGTGCGAAAAAATGAAAGAGTATAACCAAACTATGTGGCTGATGTTTGTGGACTTTAAGACAGCATACGATTCCGTCAACCGTGATGAGCTGTATAAAGCAATGAAAGACATGAAAATACCGAACAAGCTCATTATGAAGAGCACATTTGCCAGGATTAAAGTGAAACAGGCAAGAAGCGAGCCTTTTCCCGTAGATGTCGGACTCAGACAAGGAGACTCGTTAGCACCTCTCCTTTTCAATATAGTTTTACATGCAACTGTAAAAAGAGCGGGGTTTGACACCAGAGGCACAATTTTTAACAGCCCCATTCAGATATTGGCGTATGCGGATGACGTAGTTATTGCAGCTCACTCTATGCGATACTTAAGGGAAGCTTTGCACAAAATGAACAGAGAAGTTAAAAGAATGGGATTGCATATGAACGAGGAGAAATCCAAAATAATGGTATTTAGAAGAAAAAAACTTGCTCGTCCACAGCATTTTTATTATATGGAAGGCTACACCCTCAAAACCGTCACAAGTTTCCAATATTTAGGCGCCCGGATTAACGAACACCTCGATGAAAATGAGGAAATTAAAAGTCGGATAATATCAGCCAACAGAGCCTTCTTCTCCATACAAAGCATTATCAAGAGTAGACTCACCAGCCTCGCAACCAAGATAAGACTGTACAAGACCCTAGTGCGACCGGTAGCCTCGTATGCCTGCGAAACATGGACTATTAATAAATCAGTAGCGACAAAACTGGACTGTTTCGAAAGGAAAGTACTGAGGCCTATATTTGGTCCGATAAAGGATAACGGCATGTGGCGGCGAAGGAAGAACCGGGAGCTATACGATTTGTATGGTGACTTGCCATTGACGATATACATAAGAGTTCAATGGCTAAAATGGATGGGGCATGTATACCGGATGGGTGAGAACAGAACATGCCGAAAATTGTTATGGGATAGACCGGATGGAGTGAGACCTCGTGGAAGGCCGAAGAGAAGATGGTTCGATGGCCGAGGACTTAAAAGTTTCTATAATATATTTAAGGCGAGCAGCTGATCGGAACGACTGGAGGAGGGCTGTGGAGCAGGCCAAGGACAGCTTCATGCGTCTGTCGCGCCAATAAAGAAAGAAAGAAGAAGCTGCTAAATGCTTGAAAAATATTTAGAGTATTTTTTTTTTTTTTTTTTTTTTTTTTTTTTTTTTTTTTTTTTTTTTGTTTAGTATATATCCAACAAAAATACTTTTTCATTTAAAACTGTATAAAAGAAAATACATCAATTAAATGGAAGGAAATTACAATTGTAACTTTTAAACGATTAAAGAAACTAGCTATTGACAGCACTTAAAAAAAAATTCTATATTAGAACGTTCGAAGATCATTTTCTTTTCAAAACCTTTGATTACAGAAAGCAAAAATATGCATTTTTTTTTTTTTTTTTTTTTTCCTAAATTTCACCAGCATAGGTAAACATAAATTTTTTCAGTGCACTTGAGGCACACGTGATAAAGCTATAGAAAAGGATTTTATAATAAGGTTTGATGAATTATTTTCCCCTTATATAGGAATTTTTTTTTTTTCCGAAGAAGTTTCAAATATTAAACATTCATCATCAGATCTAAAAAAATACATTATACATATTAATTTTTTTTTTTTTTTAAAACAAGAAATCAAGAAATTGACTAATCTTGAAAAAATGTGCATGTCCGAAACATTTAATAGAACCCAAATCAGTACTTTTTACACCAAAAAATTTGAGGAACGTTCTGGTTTAAAACAGGGGGATTCTCTTTCTTCGGTATTATTTAACTTAGCACTAGAATACATCATTAGAAAGGTAATGCACATGGGAAAAGGATGGTTGATAGAATTCCAGTTCTTGGTTATGCTGATGATTTGGTAATGTTGGGTGAAAATGAAGAAACTATTAAATTAAACATAACTATGCTCATGAAAACCGGTAATGAAATTGGTCTAGTAATTAATACTAATATAAAAATGAAATATATGGTTAGTAATAGAAAAGGTGAACATTTTAGTCATGTAGATAATTCAATTATCTAGGATCTATCATATCAAGGAAAAATGAAATTCAAGAGGAAATAAGAGCGAGCAAGGTTAAAGCCGGTAATGCTTGTTATTTCTCGGTCCCAAAACTACACTGTTCGTGCTTACTTTCCAGAAATTTAAAAAATTAGGATTTTTAAGAATATTATACTACCAACAGTTTTCTACAGATGTAAAACCTGGCAGCTTACATTAAGGGAGGAACAATGCCTTAAAGTTTTTGAAAATAACTTCCATTTTTTTAATAATATTATATGTATTTTAAATACAAATATATTTATTTTATTTAATCATAATATTTTTACTTCTTGACCATAGTATTCATCTAATGACAAATATTTATTGCGCAGCTCTACGACCGAATATCAAGTAAAGTGATGAGCCCAACGAGGGCCCCCAGTTCTGATGCAGTGCTCAAATGGCGAGAGGTCTTAGACACCTTAAAAGATCTCGAAACTGCCTCAGCTCCCCACGGTTTGTCAGCTGATCTCAAGAGCGTCATTGATGAAATCACCCGGCTGCTTCTCAAATCACATTTTAAGGTAGGAAGCTATCTTATATTTGATTGGTGAGATGGCCGATTCTGCTGTGTGCATTTTAGCACCTTCTATGACATTAAATGCAAAATGTGCTGTGATGCACATGTGTAATTATTTTTTGAACTATAATCACAAAAGTGTTTAGTCAAAACCTGATCCAAGCTGATTATGGGTATTCGGGTTTTTACATTAGACATTTTAAAACAAAATCTGCAAAAAAACCTAAATTGAAAAAAAAAAATAAAAATGCACATTACAGAATTGGCAATCTCACCGACAATTTATTTTATTATTTTGCATGTTGATGATTATAATAATTTATTCCCTTGGCTTCTGAAAGCAGTTCCGATCTGCTTTTCTCTAATCACTTAAATTTTTATTTTATTTTCACCTTTTATTCCACAAAATAGTAACAGTAGATGGCCACTTAACTTTGGTTAAACCTTCCTGATTTAACTGGGGTGATACCAAAAAATGGAGGAAAAATAAATGAATAAATTTTCATAATTACTACATAACTACTCATCTTTATATGTATGATCGTATATTTTATAATTATATATTATATCCCATTCTATTCTATTTTATGTTAGAAGAATTATATGATTTTTTTTTTTTTTTTTTCAAACTAGCCTAATGTAATTTTTATTTGTATTGAATTTCATTTTGTCTTGAAACTCTGTTGCAACATGGTACTAAAAGCCTGAAACATTAACAAAGTCTGGGGTGACGGCATTGTCCATGAATTCATTGTTCAACGATGGTTTAAAAAATTTAAAAAAAAAGACTCCATCTCTTGAAGAAGGTGTTGAGAGCTTTTGTCAAAGAAAAAACCAAAACTTTTTTGTTCTTGAACTTGGAGAGAATCTCTCATTCAGGATTTTGACATTCGCTGGCTACTTTAAAGCAATTGGAAAGGTAAAAAAGCTGAAAACTTGGGTGCATCATGCATTAACTGACTGTCAATGTCTCAAGTATGACTTCACAAAATTTTTTTGAATTTGGTTATGAGATTCTACCTCATTTACTCTACTCTCCAAACCTCTTTCCAACCGACTACAATTTTTTTAGACACCTGGACCACCTTTTAAGAGATGCAAAAATTCAAAATAGCTATCTGTAGAAAATGTGTTTTTAGATCTGATTATACCAAATGCTTAAACTTCTATTCACAAGGGATAGAAAAGTTATTAACTAATTGGCAGAAATGTATTGAGAGTAGTGGAAAATATTTGGATTATTTTGTTTTTGTTTTTTATATTATAAACCTATAATCCCGCATTAATATCTGGACAAAACAATAATAATAGATGATTCTGGCCAAACGTTGGTCATTTATATTATCATTAAGTTAGGTCAGTCCCATAATATTTAAAATTTATTTTCATTTCATTGTCTGTTCATTAAAAGGGCCAGAAGACCCACCCACATGTTCTTCTTGCACCCACTATATACCGAACTTATACTTTTCTAAATTACACTAAGAATATTTGCCATGAGTAGTCAAATTCCTTAGAGCCCTGAGCAAAAAATCCAGGAACACATAACCCTTTTTAGAAATAGACAGCAGTTTTTGTGTACCAATCCCTTACTTTATAATATTCTAGGTAAACACTCATTCCTCACAAGGGATGTCATTCTTAATGGTAAGTCCATCTGCTGTATCATGACCGTGTCAGCATTAATCTAAGGGTGGTTTTCCACTAAACGGACAAAACACGAACTCATGTCGATTAAAACAAAACTGTAACTTTTCACAGACGTGTTTTGAGACTCGAGTCTTTTTAGTGGAAACGGTCATGCTGTATGTTCTATTTTCGCCTCGCTAGTCTGAATACTGATTTTGTAGTAGGTATGTAAAAACGTATTTTTCTTTCTTTTTTTTATAGGTAAGCAATTCGTTTTGATATGCTGGATAAATTTATATAAGTATGTATAGCAGAACATACTATATAAATAAGGGTGATATTTACATTATTTATTGGTTATTTCCTAACATGTCTGAAGGTGTAAAGTTTCCAAAAAACAGTGTACTTTAAGAATAAAAAAATTATTCTCTAAACATATTGGTTGGTTACTGACATCCTCGCGACAAGTAACAAAGGAGTTCATTTTAACTCCTTTATTTCTTGGTATCATGATATCTTCTCCATAAAAAGTGAATACTTAAAGTTTTAATGGATTTATGTACAAGAACATAAATCCTAAGGAATTATTAACACTGATAATAAATTAAACTTCCTCGAACATAACTACACAACTATAAACTGATAAGGGTTATGTTCTATCTATGAAGATGATCCTTTTGAAATTAACCGTAACTTATTGCTTTTGTACGAACCAACTTTCAGTTCCGCTGCTATCAACTTCTCGTATGGTTATGTATTATTTTACCATCATGCTGGCTCGTAAAATTATTACTCGTATAGTGTTTTATAACCTGAAATGATTGTCTAATTTGGGAATGTGTGATTGTCTATTTGAGTGGAGATAATTTATTTATAGAAGTTGTCAAGACCATCCACTGACTACTAAATTTGAATAAAGAATTAAAATAAAATTGAATGCTATCCTTTTAGGAGCTGCTATTTCCCATATTACAAATTTGATGGGTATCCTATTTAAATTTGTGATTAATAATAATAATTTTTTTTATTCCCTAATTTATACTTGCAAACACTGTTTATACATTTATAGTTATCATACTATATCTTTATAAGATCAATGATTATTGAAATGACGATTAATTTTAACATAATCATATTATTCTTAATTATCTAATACCAGTAGAAAATATTCGGTTGTACAGAAATTAATTCAGATTTATGGTTTTAAAATGTAATAAAATAGCATCTCCCTTTTCGCCCACCCCCATAAGTAAAGAACTTATCTAATTTTAACTAATGATTGGTTTTTTATTTATCGATAACGATCTTAAAGCTTGCAATCAATAAGCATTATGCCCTCAATAATATTTTCACACATTGCAGTCTTTTTTTAAACTGGTTAAAATAGCACTGATTATGTGTTTGAAGATTATGTAAAAGCATAATTACACATCCAATTTTTAATTTTAATTTATGAGTTAGTATTTCAGATGGACAAAGACTATTATATTAATAAACTCTTACAGAGTGCCTCCTAGTTTTTATTTGAAACGAAACAAGTAAAATTGATAAAACAAAATAAAATGATAGGTAAGTAATGAAGTAAGAGAAAAAACATAAATAGAGATAAGGAGAAAGAAAGATAGTTTATGTACATATTTAGCTATATACATAGTCTATGTACATGTTTTATGTGAATATATGATGGAATTGGTGGGACCTGCTCTGCTATCTATATAGGAAATGAGTAAATCAAAATTTAAATATAATAAGATATTGAGTGGGATCAGTCAGAAAGAAATATAGGCAATGTTTGAAAATTAACAAACATATTTTATTTTACAACGTTTCGGCCATATCATTGATGGCCATCAGCAGGGCTAAAACAAATAATAGTCGAATACAGAAATAAAAAAAAAATTGCTGCCTGTGAATTGTTTATCATGGTAGATGCATTGTCTTATGACTTCTGGGAGACACCCTTAGGCTCCCGGTCAGCTCAGTTTAGATGAAGGACCAAAGCAAGGAATACATGATACATGTTTTTCGAATAGCTATATATTTACATTAGCATGTACAATCATTTAATATTAGTTTACATTAGACTCTGGTGTGACCTTGAAGTGGGAATGCAATATTAGAAATATTAATATTAATTAATAATATCACTTTTTTTTTCTACAAATGAATAACAATAAAATAATTGTTAAGAGAGTTAATGGATGGATGGTTCCACTCTTGAAACCGAGTTAGTTCTTGTAAAAACATGTTATAAAATAAAGGAAAAATTATATAAATAAATAAAATAAAATGAATAAAAAATAAAAATAAAAATAACATGGTTAATAAACAACTTATATGATCTATAGAAATTTAGATAAATTATACAATGGTAAAGAATATAAAAATAAAATGAAATTTAATAGTGTTAATTAACAAATGAATTATTGCATGTAAATTTATTGTATTTAAGTTTAATTGTTTCACTGTAATTTGTTTTTAACCTCTTTATAATGTCGATTCTTTAGATACAATAATTCATCTGTTTATCAGTACTGTTATATTATATTTTGTTGCGTGATATATGGCGGGCTCTCGATGGTTCTTGAAGACAGATTAAAACACATCATGAATTGGTTCATTAGGTTTGTCTTCGGGACCTCGAGATGTTCCCATGTTTTACATCTCTACACTGAGTTAAATTGGCTTTTCCCCTCCTTCCGCAGAAAATACTTCCTAGGCACCTACCTATTCCAAGTTATCAACACCCGTCACCCTCCCTTTATTTACAGTAACCTGAAATTCAAGTCTGCTATCAAATCACTGCATACAAGATCTCGTCTTTCCGATCTCTATACTCCATCCCACAGAAGTATTGCATTCCAACGTTCCTTCCTTGTCAGATGTTCTACTCTTTGGAATTCCCCCCCCCCCTCCCCTGTATCCGCAATGCTTCTCCCCTTGGAACATTCAAAACACTAATCTTTCACCATCTTCTTTCCCTCCAATCCGATGCTCTCTAATTATAAGGATGTATGTAATCATCTAATTTAATTTTTAAGACCGTCAGACATAAAACATTAGCAAAAATTATAGTTTGATTATGATAATGTTTTGATTTCTTGTAATGATAATTTTTGATTTTCTATCTTTTATTTTTCTTTAAGTTTCTGTTTGCTTTTTTTCTCTTCTGCAATTTTGTTTACAATATTAACCTCTATTTTGTATATTTATTTTTTACTCTCTTTTTATTTATAGTTTTTCTTTTTCTAGTTTTTCTCTGTATTTTTTCTTTCTTTTCTTTTTTTCATACATATTTGTATTCAGTTTATCTATGTTATTTTATTTTTAACAGCCTCTCGGCCAGTTATGATCTCACTTTGTGTTATTTAAAGTTATTCTTAAGGGACTTAGTCCCAGAATAAAGTTTTCTTTCTATTCTATTCTATATTTTCTTTATCATTTTATAATTTATCTACATTTTTTCAGCTAAATTAAAATTGTTTTTAACTCTATTATTTTTCCTTTTTTATTTCATGTATTTATATAATTCCCCCCCCCCTTTTTTCTCCCCTTTCCTCATTTTTAGTTGTGTATTTGAATATTCTGTTTTAGCCCTGTTGATGGCCATCAATGACATGGCGGAGATGTTGGCAAATAAAAACATCTTGTTCAATTCATTTATTCATTCAGTCATTCAATATAGCTCTTAAAAAATAAATGATAATCATGTTTTAAGTATAAATGATTTATAAATTGAATTAATCTAATTTATTATAATATCCTGTTTGTAAAAAAAAAAAAAAAAAAAAAAAAAACCATCTAAACTCAATTCATAAACAATGCCACATAAATCGGACACGTGAATACATATCTAAAAAAAACAAAAGAATGTTGTGGGGTTAGGTTGTTTGCATTGCGTGGGCGGAGCGGTGTCGCTACCTATGATTTGGCTGAGGAAGCTCCCTCCTTCACTACACATGCGTCTCCTTATTGATTCTGTCAAACTTTTGATCCTTTTGAAACTTTCGACAAATACAATTTGCTCCTGTCAGTCTGTATGCCTCCTTCCAATTCTTTCAGTTTTCACAAATGCTATTTAACTTTTTTAAAACCCCTGGGGGTATTCATTAGTTTGTTTCAATGTTTCCGATCCCCTGGTCCAATAATTAGAATTCTTTTTAAATTTACTTTTTTTCCAGTCAGATTTTTTTTTGATTACTCGAATGTCTTTTATTACCATCCCCCTTTTTTTTCTTTTAAATATGATTACAACGTTCGGTAAAAGTAAACATACAGTTAGGTAGTGACTCAAATATTCATTCACCATGGCTTACATTTTTCTCACCTGCTAATTTTATCGAAAAAAAAACACGCCCATATTTAAATAGGACTTATTTTATATCAAATACAAATAAATTATATTAATATTTGATATCAGAAACAATGAATAAATAATAATGTTTTTAATTTATACGACTTTAATTTGTATACATTCTCAACGATACGCTGCGCTTCGGTCCTCAGTAGTGTGCCTTTATAATAACATCAAAATTAGTTTTTTTTTTTCAATGAATGTTTTCATTACATACATTAATTTTGAAGTTAATAAACAAATTAAATTTGAAATCCTTTAGAACATCTGAAATGAATATGGCCTCTTTTTATGTCATGTCATCTATTATTTAGGAAATTCCGTAAATGTATTTGTTTTACAGTTGTAAATACCAATTAATAAATTAAACAAAACAAAATGTTGAAATTAATAAAATTGATATTTTTTTAAGATACGATTAATATACTTCATTGGAGTATAGGTTAGTATGATGAATAACAAACGAACTTGGTTTAATTGAATGCTTCAACATCGGCATACTAAATCCTTTTTTGACTAATCTAATACGTAATTTTGTAACCTTCCTTTCGTTATTGGCCGATGCAAGACCGAATTTTAATATAGTTATTTAATATTGAATAAAAATGTAATATTTTAAAACATCTAAGTAAGTTATAAACATATTCCTCAAAAATTAAATTAAACCGATTCCATATTTTTAAAGGATTCATAAAATGATCTTAAAATGGTCTTCACTTTTTTTTTTATTTGTTAGACGTTCTCGTGTCTCTTGTTTTTATCTCGAGCTAAAGTGTTTTATTTATAACTTTCTGATGGCGTCTTTCCTTTTGATCCCTTAGGACCATGAAGCCTGTCTTATATTCTTGATGTTTCCTTTGCACATTTCTCTGTCCACTATTTGAATACCAGATCCAAGACTACCTGACTTTTATACCTTGTTCCATCGAGTTTCTTATTTTTACTAGTCCTTCATTATTCTTATACGCTCTTTTTTTTGAGTCTTTGTAATCAATCCTTCGATGAGTCTGAAAAGAAGATGGCGTCGGTTACTGCTGATATATAGCTTTTATTGAATCACTACTAGTGAATAATTTTCTTACCATACAGTTGCCATGTCAATTAGGTTCCTAACTAATTATATTTATTTAGTGTTTATTTGATAACACAATTTTAAATTTAGATTAATATATTTTTAAAAAAGTAAAATATAATCTTGCTCAACGTATTTCTTAATCTATGCAATTATCATTATACTGGAATCAAGCTAACACCAGAATATTGACTCAACATTATCTAGAGCTACGCTAACAGAAAAATCAGATGATCGATTTCTCGAATCTTTTTAGTTTATCTTCTTTTGTTTGCTTTTTAAAGTCTTCCTGTGCAAAGAAAATTACCCGTAAATTGTACTCAACAAATGCTATCTTGTTTAGAATTGATGAATAATTTACTACTTCTATTGAAATTTTTTTATTCCAACGTTAATTTAAAATGTTAAACAGTTCTAAAAACATACAAAAAATTGAAAACAGCAGCGCTTTGTTGTATACACTTAGTATATGATTGAATTTTTAAAAATGTAAGGCAAGAAATCAAACGTGTTGATTCTCACCTAAGGCAGCAAAATGTTAAGATCTTCTAAAATATATTAAGACCTAGAGCAGACTGGCAAGGGACACACTTAGTCTCTCACGGATCTTGTTGGCAATTGTTTCGGATGTTCCTTTTTAAAAAATATTAGACACGTATTTTGCGGTTCCGACTAATGGGCCCTAGAAGCTGAGAAAATAAATGAAATAGTCTTAAACTAAATTATTTTAATATATCTCAAGTTTAAAAAATGATATCGACATGATAATATAGCATATGTTAGGTACCAATAGGATATCCTTCAGTAACGTTGGCATGACCATGAGAACAATATAGTCTTGAAACAACACCAAAATAATTGTTTATATATGTATATGTGTGTATAAAAGATCGAAATATAGTTATCTGAAATGAAATGAAAAATAAACTTTATTCTGGGACAGACTGTCCCCTAAGAATAATTAAAGTGCACATTAAAAAGATACAATTGTCTGACTGAGATTAGTTAAAAATCAGCACATCAGTATTACAAATTAAATTATAAGAAAGAAAAAAAAAAGTAGAGAGAAGAAAAAAAGAAAATATAAATTAAAAATTAAAATTAAGTGAAAAAAAAATAATAATAATGATAAATAAAATTCAATCAACAGTAAAAATTTTAACACACTTATATACACTTATTATATATTATTTACATTTTTGAGGAAGATTGAAGATCGAGGAGATCTATAAATAAAAGATGTTTAAAATAAGTTAAGGAAGAGGCTTTGCGAATATGGACAGGTAAGGAATTCCAAAAAGAGGAAGCACGGATGACGAAGGATTTTTCAAAGGAGGCAGTTCTATGTGAGGGGGTATATAGGTTGGAAGGTTGGGATCTTGTATTCAGGTGATGAATGGAGGAACGCAGAGTAAGTAGGTCTAGGATATAGGAAGGTTTATTGGTTTTTTAATGATTGGAATAGGAAAGTGCCGAGGAAGTATTGCCGTCAAAAATCAGGAAAAAGCCACACCCCAGCTCATTGTACCGGCAAGATACGTGAGACCGTCTGTCGACCCCAAAGATGAATCTTACGAAATCTATCTAACTTATCTAACTACCAAATTCCAGATTTCCCCTTTCGTTCTATTAAATTAGATTCGCTTTAGGTCCTTTAGCTTTTAGAAGCCTTCCATATTGCCTCCTTAAGTGATTATTAACATGTTCTATTTCTTGTCATACATTTTTAAAACTTAACTTATATAATCTGGGTATTGAAGTGCTAATGTTTTGATTTTTTGGTATGATTTTAGAACTACTTTTTTGATGAAGCATATTGATATTTACAATATCATATAACATTTTTTTTAATAATAAAAAATTGTGAATGTCAAATCCGCGTATTGCTTTATTTATTTATTGATGATTAAAATAAAATATAAATATTAAAATCCAGATACCCATCCTTCCATAGTAAGCTCCATAACCACTCCAATCCACTAGTATCCCAACTTGCTTCCCACTCAATTCCCGATAATCCTCCGATGCGTCTGAAAATAAGATGGCCTAGAGACCTTTTAGTGTAGATTTTTATTGAAGTGCTACTATTGAGTTATTTACATGCCCTTGTATTCAATATCAACACATTTACTTGATGTATATGTTTTTGTACAGTTGTAAATATCAATAAATGAAAAAAAAAATTAAAATAAATAAATAAAATTCATTACTTTTAATATTTATCTAGAATTAACTAGAAATTGTTTGGAATGGCAATGGAATAAATAGTTGTTTTTTTAAATTGGACTCTTAGTTTGATTTCCGATTAGGAATCTTGTTTCTGAAGGATCAGCAAATAAGTATTGAACGACTCGAAACACAAATAAAAGAGAAGGGACACTGTTGCCTTGGTACTTCAGATCTCGTTGGATAGGCTAGTAGATAGCCTGTCAGGGAACGGTTAAGCTAGACAAAAGAAAAGGAAGGAAAAAAAAAAAAAGAAAAGAAAAGAAACCGCAACACGGTACTAACCGGAGAGAAGGATATGGGTACTAAGGCGAGGCCGGGTGGAATACTGATGAGCTTATCAGGCCAACTCCTTGGAGGCTATGGGGGCTTTGTTCTCCCAACTCCCATTCATTGAATATTAAGCTATACCGATTGTCTGTTATAATGGCATTTACACCGCCTCTACGATTATTTATTGCTATCCTAGTTTGGGTCATCAAATATAGCAGCTAATTATCAGTGTAGCAGTGAACGATCTCATCATAATGGCAGTTTACCAGTCAAACAAGCGATAAACTATAACTATAATGTTTACATAATTAAATGGTTACTAGATAATTTTGTTATTGTATACATACTAATATTATTGTCATTTTAGTGTTTAATTAGAGAAGGGTATGGGATATATCACGTTCAGTCTTGAAATAAAATGAAAATAGTCTTTTATTTATGCAAAAGATATTGTATACAGATTCAAAAATAAATATTCAGAATATAAACAGGAGGAAAGAAAAAAATATTGACTTTTTGCTTAGAGCGTTTGTTCTAGAAGTATAAATCATATACATTTTCTTTCCTTTCTTTCATGCATAGGCCTTTCCTTCCAACAGTAATAGTCAGCATTTCCCGGACTGACTGGCCCTATTGGGAGGTGAGTTTGGTCCACTTCTTCCAAACGTCTCTGTCCCTAGCAGCTCTCCACCAGAGGGGTCCTGCCAGCAGCTTCAACGTGTTGCTCCACCTTTCCTTTGTGCGCCCTTTTCCTCTTTTTAGGTCATATGGAGTCCATTCAGTGACAATTTTCGACCATCTATTTTCTTCACACCGAAGATGATGCCCAGCCCACTTCCACTTGCTCAGTCTTATCCGCCTGAATGTGTCTGTGAGCCCTGTTTCTTTCTTGATCTGGGTAGTTCTCACCCTGTCGCTTTTTCTCACCTTCATAATAGGTCTTTCCATGTTGTTCTGCCACACCTGGATCTTCCTCTCTTGAGCTTTTGTCAGAGACCACATTTAGCATCCATAGGTAACCGCTCGGCTTATGCAACTGTCAAAGACCCGTCTTTTTAGCTCTATACTTATATTGCCTTTCATAGTATGTTTGAGGGACCAAAACTTGTTCCAACCTAGTGCCATTCTCCTCTGGATTTCTTTTGCTCCTCTATCTGCGAAGGATACCATCTGACCCTGATAGATAAACTCCTCTACATATTCCAAACTGTAGTTGTTTAGTAGGCATTCTTCTTTTCATCTATTCATCATCAGTTTCGTCTTTTCGTAGTTAGGGTAAACACGTTCAGTCTTAATCGTGGCAAAAAATATTGCGCTCACGCACCATTAAGACGAGGCGCCAGCGGGAGCGGACTTGACTGGACTGGACTGGATCCTGCCAGCTGACTCCGGTCGGCTCCGGTTTGGTTTGGGTTGGGACCTGACTCAGGTCCCCCCTCTTCTACCACCAGCCAGCCCAATCTAACCTCTCTCTCTCTGTGCACAGTTTTTCTTTGCAGCTTTTAGTGATATTCCAGAAAAAATGAGTGTTGAGGAGAAGCTCATAGAATTGGTGAGGAAGCAGCCAATAATATATAATACTTCAGAGGCTAATTACAGCAATGTGATTAAAAAATCAAAAGTTTGGGATACTTCACATATTCGCATAGCCACTTCCTATCGAGAACATTCAATGCTGCTACACATGTTAAAATAAAATGGTACTTCGAATCAGATGAATCCTATTCTTCACTTATCAAACAGTGTACTGCGTTCATCTCGGCTGTCTTACACTGACTTAACTTAAGTCAAGTCAAGTCTCGGTGGCGCACACCCACTCCGGTCTGGTCCGGTCATGTCCACTCAAGTCAAGTCAAGTCTGTTCGCGGTGGCGCCTCGGCTTTAGCCTGTAAAATATATATATATAAGAAATAAAAAATTACAGCAGTTTTACTATATTTTCACACAAAAATCACTATTTAAATTTTTTATAGCCCAGTCAATGAGTGCTGAAATGAGGGACGTAAAGTGCATGGAAATATGCGATAATTTTTGACTTCATCAGGGCTTCGTTAGGAGCAGTTAGAAGGTACCATAAGTCCCCGCCTCTGGGGGATGAGCTAACAGTTGAAGGGTGGGGAGAAGGTCCCATTTTTGGGTTTTTCGTTTATATCTCGAAAACGGTGGACCTGAAAAATATGTTTCAAATAAAAATTAAAGCTAATAAAATTTCCTATAAAATTGGTTGTATACATATTTGTTGAACTTCCAACGGTTTCCGAGATCTTCGTTATTGAAAATCAAATTGTAAACTTTTGACTGTCAAAGTTTAAAAAAATTTGTGATAATTTTATAATTTTCTAAATAAAATAATTTATACCCCACGTTTCATAAAAAATTTGCTTCAAGTGCCAGAAAAATATATATGAAATTAAAGTCAATTTAATGCTCTACAACTTTGATTCTAGCATTTTTTTCCGAGAAGCGGTCGTGGAAGGCACTAGAAGCAAATGTTTGACAAAAAGTGAGGTAACAATTTTTTTTTTTGTGAAAATTATCGATTGTCAATAACGTATATCTCGAAAACCGTTGGAATTTCGACAAATATGTACAGAATCAATATAATAGGAAATTTAATTAGCATTAATTTTTATTTGCAACATATCATTCTAGAGTCCACCGCTTTCGAGATATTCGATATTTGAATTCAAAAGAATTGGAATATCGTGTAAAAAAGTCAATCCATCGATTACTTGAGTTTTGCAAACACAAACATAAATAACCTGCGTTTAGAAGTAATGGAAATGGAAACAAAATTACATTATTCTTTCTCTTTAACCCTAATTTCTGAATCTTACCTGCATGTAGCATCATCTGGAATGCATGTAGAGATTTAAATCTTGTAACATTAGATCCTATTTTTTTACTGAAAAATTTACGTGTCACAAAGCAGATACAATAACAAAAGATAAGAGAAAACCCCTTATAATGAATACAGGTTTCCTTTCGAATAAAAAAAAACAGAATACCCTAATTGCATTAAGATAACCGCGAGAGGAGAGGCGGGGAGAGAAGAGATACCTCAGAGAGCTGTATCTATGAAAGAAAGCAACAGCTGTTACTGCTGTAGCGATAATGCTCCGCTTAAATTCCCATAACCACCTGCCTTATCTTCTTTCCTCTACGCCCGCCTCTTCAATTTCTTCTTCAGGTTTTCTATTCGCGAGAGAGAGAGACACTATCAGATCTGAAGAGAATTTGAAGATAAAACAACCTTTGCTGAGATGGAAACTTATTAAGATTGAGGGGGGGAAAAAAACATATTTATGCCACGAGATTGTTAACATTTGTTAGTTTTTTTATTTTGATTGTTCCTTGTTTCGTTCGTTTTGATTTATCTTTTAAATAAAAATTATAGTTTAAAAAAAACTAGAAAAGCACGCTTTTATAGCAAACCTAACTAAAAAGCTAAATGTAATGAACAATTTGCAGTAGTCTGACCTTTTACTTTTTAAAGTTCAAGGTTCGATGCTAATTTCCCTGTACTATTTGTGATTAGTTGGCAATTTTAACAAAATCAACTAATAATGTTTTTTTTTTTGTTTTTTTACATATCTCAGAGACTCTTAAACATGACCAAAACTAACTTTTATGAAAGTTTGAAACATTTTACCATGTCTGACAATCGATTGTGGCTAAACGCTTAGTTCAAATTTTAAGGGATGTCTTTAGACGCAATATCTAGTAAACTCTAATTTTGTAAATTAAACATTATTCGATAGAATGAATTTTTCTATATGTTCTTTTCCAAAATCTTAAAAAAGTTCAAAAAGTTTGGGTTTTCTCGCCCCCCAAACATTTTCCCCTCATCGAATTTAGTTTCATTTTTGATATTTTATTCACAGGACCATATAAAAGCATAAAACCTACTACTTCACCTTTTGCAAGGCAGACCACCATTTTTGGGGGTAATTTAACTAGACTAAGTGAGAACATTAGAACAAAGTTATGCAATTGTTGTATTGTCATTGGTTCTTGAAACGTGTGCAAATTTTTAAGTTAATAAGATAACTGGAAATTGGTGAAAATATTCTGTAAAAAGATTCCGTTACATACAGGTCAAGTTAATAGAAGCGTATTACAAAAACTGTTTTAGCCTTGCCTGATTATATTTAATTAATAATGTGGTTGGATGGAAAATAGGAATTCGTTAATATGGCTACCGCCTAATCGACACAGCGTTACTAGGCAACGTACCTTTTTTCACACCAGCTGACGCTAATTAATAGGGAAATACATTAAATCCGTTCTAGCAGAAAATAATACTGTTTCAATCACAATTGCGTAAAACGTGTTTCACAACATTAAAATATGTGAAATATTCAGTCACATTACTGAATCTCAGTTTTCCGTCGATTTTGCAGTCGAAGCTTTGAGTGCTTTGAATATAAATTTTGATACCCTTTTTTTAGTCTTTGTCATAAGATTAATTGGCCAGACAATTGTACTCTTAATTGTGCATTATTTTTATTCTTAGGGAACAATAAGTCCCAGAATAAAGTTTATTTTTCATTTCATTTAAGATTTATCAAAATCCTTTTGACACCGACATTGAAACACGTACTAGGCCCCAGTACTTCAACTTAACCGATGAGCATCTTAAATCTCTTTTAATGATTAGTATAAGTAAAATTGGTCTACCATTACAAATGAATGTCGCGGGCCGGATTGATGACACTGGCGGGCCGTAGTTTGGAGACCCCTGAACTAGAACATAAAAAAATATCCTCTCTCTCTCTCTATATATATATATATATATGATACTTTATATATATATAATATTTATATATATATATATATATAAATAAACCCAGCCCCCCTGATAGGAATCCTGGTCACAAGGACTTTTTGTAACAACTTAAAAAAAGAAACACAGTAGGGAAAATGGACTGATAAAGAAAGAATAAGTTGAGTAGCTATGGGTCAAAAGGACTAAATTTTTTCCTTTCCTTTTTTTTATAGGGAGACTGATTGGACCCAATTTGTTTAGACAAAAAAATGGAATAGCGTTATTCCTTCCCCCCCCCCCCCCCAAAAAAAAAAAAATGAAATAAAAAATAAAAAATGGTTGAGAAAAAAATATAGAAGAATACAGAGATTATTTCTGAGGGTCGGATTAACGATACAGAAAACATTCTTTCTGGGTTTAGGAGTTGATGAGGTTCGTTTAGACGGGTGGTCCTAAATAGGTTTGGAATTACTTTGCCTTTATTCGTTGGAAAATGTATTTCTTTTTTTTTTATAATAGATTGAAATGCTTTTATATTGAAAATGTATTATTTTCTCTCATTCCTTAAGTATATCACTAATTTACAATTTACTAATATTACTGGTAGAAAAACTATTACTTAGTAATTTTTAAATTAATTATATTCTACTAAAAATATTTTCAAAATTTTATTATCGAAATATTAAAAAAATAAAGATATATTTTGTAGGATCTAAAATGTTCCAAAACTCAGAAATTAGGCCTAACGACAGTTTAAATTTTATAAAATCAGTTTTACTTTATTTATTAGTTTGCCGTACGTTATTCTACATACATACATAAAGTATTTATGGTACTATCTATCTATTATATTTATTATATAATAGGACTAGCCATTTTTCGTGTGTGATCACTAACCGCAAAAACTACTTAACCAATCTGTACCAAATTTTAACCACATCTTCTTTATAATTCAAGGAAGGTTTAGCAATAATAAAATTTACGAATTTTCAACTATATTTCCATAAAAAAGCGATAAATATGTGGTGCGCAGTGAAGTTTGATAATCGACCGATAGGTGGCGAACACCATTCGAGAGAGGCTACAAAGGTACTGTGTTATATAGAGCTAGAAATTTATGATAAAATTTACTTTTTTTCAAATTTTTTCAAACAAATTCAGTTGTTATTAAAAAAAAACCTATATATGGCGCTATACGTTGATCCCAGTGCAGTTTAAAAATCGACCGATACGCAACCGTTCTGCAACAGTAAAACTATTAAACCTAACTGAACCAAACTTTAACTAAAACATCTTCATAGTTCTAGGAATGTTCATAGTAATAATAAATGTTACTATAATAATAATTAAAATGTATAGTCTTGAGTGCCAGAAACGAGGTTTGCCAAACTGTTATATACTTTTATTGTTAAAAAATTAAAATCCAACCAGATGGATCGATAAAATTATTTCCGCAAAATTGGATGTCTAATTATGATTTTACGTACTCTTCAAACACCTACTCAATACAATTTTAACCAGGTTTAATACAAGACTAAAACGACAAGAAACTGCCCGTCGTTTCAGACTACTTCAAAATTTACTAGACAAACGTTCAAAGCTCCCAATTAATTACAAAAGACTCATATACATGACTGTGATTAGACCTATTTGGACGTACGGAGTTGAGCTTTGGGGCTCCACTAAACCATCCAATTCATCTCGTATTCAATCCTTACAATCCAAAATCCTTCGTAAAATCCTCAAAGCTCCTTATTTTGTCACCAATAAACTTATCCATAAAGATCTTAATGTACCATATGTTGCTGATTAAGCCCACACCAGATACCTATCCTTTCATAGTAAGCTCCATAATCACTCAAATCCGTTAGTTTCTCAACTTGCTTCCCACTCCATTCCTGATAATCCTCCGAGGCGTCTGAAACGAAGATGGCCTAGAGACCTTCTAGTGTAGAAGTTTTAACAAAGTGCTACTGATGAGTAGTTCTTTTCAAGTTTTAACATGTTATTATAATCGTTCAATACATTTACTTTATGTATATATTCTGTACAGTTGTAAATTTCGATAGTTGTATATATATATATATATATATATAACAGGTTAAGGTTACTGCCATGCGTGCGAATATCATTGAATAAATAATAATAAATTCCATACTTCAATACAAGATTTTTATCGAAAAACAAATGAAATTCAATTATTAGTTTTTATTTATGAGAGGGAGCGAAGCCGGAACGGGGTATGCTAGTTTTCATATATATATTTTTTTAAGTTGAGTTATATTTAAAAAATGTTGAATTACTATGGTTTTTTTTTATTTACTAAAATGATTGTGAGTTTGATATTGACAAATAATTTTTTATTTGTTTATTTATTTGTAAGAGCTCATTCAGGTATGTAAAACAAATGCCAGCGGGCGAACCTTAATTAAAAGTTGGGTAAGGATAAGCACTAATAATCCTAGTTTTATTAGTTTTTGTAAACATCGAAGATTTTTATCATGGTCGTTGGATTCAGAAGGCATTGTTATTTTTATTGTTCCTAAAAGCGACGAGGTGGTTCGCCAACTGTAAGTTTACTAGCAACTTCTTTAACAGCTGTTGTAGAATGTTCTAGAAGTTCTTCGACTGTTTTTTTTTTTTTTTTTTTTTTTTTTTTATTCTTTTAAGAAAGTTTTTGAAGCACTTTGCTAAACGGTGCACTCAGGTTCGTTGCTGTCACTTTTGACTTCATTAATGTCTCTTGTACGATTGGAACAACTTTCAAAACTTCTGTTGCAGTAACTTGATTATGGCTACAGCCATTTAAAGAGGATTAAAGAAGATTATAATAGAACGGTTCATTGGAAGTATCGAAAAAAAAATTAAACACTTTATTATGTATTGGGTTTCCTAGACATAAATGCAGATTTAGGTATGTTTTTAAAATATAAAAAATAAAAATAAAAATTTAAAACATGTTTTATTTATTTTAATATTTTCCATCACTCTCAATATTGTTCTTTAATTGAGCTAACTACTTTTCTATGCCTTATGAATAGTTGTGTGAGTCCTTGGTATTTACAAAGTCTAAAAACGCATTTTCTATTGAATTTCGGTTAGAAATTTTTTTATGTCTTAAAACGTGGTTTAGGTTTATCAGAATAAATATAGTTTTAAAACAATAAAAAAACACATTTTAATAGCAAACCGAGCTAAAAAAGATCAAATAATTTTTATTTCATGGATAGTTTGTGTTATGACAATGAAAAGCCAGTCAATCAACTATAAATTAATTAATTTAGAAAATCTAATGATTTACGACTTTTATTATTTTACGTTTTTTTATTGGATTGGCCCCTTATCAAATTTAATCTTATTTTTGATATTTTATTTTTAAGACCCATCTGGATTATATAAAAACATAAAATCTACCACTCTACCTTCTGCAAGGCAGACCCCATAATGGGGGTAATTTGACTGGACTAAGTGAGAACATTAGAATAAAGTTGGGAAATTATTGTATTGTCATTGGTCCTTGACACGTGTGCAAGTTAATTGCTGGTAATTGGTGAAAATATTCTGTAAAAAGATTCCGTTACATACAGGTCAAGTTAATAGAAGCGTATTACAAAAACTGTTTTAGCCTTGCCTGATTATATTTAATTAATTATGTGGTTGGCTGGAAAGTGGTAATTCGTTACCATGGCCACCGCCAATCGGCACAGCGTTACTAGGCAACGTACCTTTTTTCAAACCAGCTGACGCTAATTAATAGGGCAATACATTAAAAAATGGCTACTTGAAGTAGGTAATTGAGGATTATTTCTTCAATGATATTTTAACGCATAGCAGTCATTTTTAACATGGTTAAAATTGCACTGGTTAATTTTTTGAACGTTACGTAAAACCGTAATTGGTCATTTTATTTTATTTTTTTATACAATTATTGAAATTTACAACTGTACAAAATATATAAATCAGGTAAATATATTGACAACGATAATAATAACATGTTAAAACTTGAAAAGAACTACTCATCAGTAGCACTTTATTAAAAATTCTACCCTAGAAGGTCTCTGGGCCATCTTCTTTTCAGACGGCTCAGAGGATTATCAGGAATGGAGTGGGAAGCGAGTTGAGAAACTATCGGATTTGAGTGATTATGGAGCTTACTATGAAAGGATAGGTATCTGGTGTGGGCTTAATCAGCAACAATGGAACATTAAGATCTTTACGGATAAGTTTATTGGTAACTAAGTAAGGAGCATTGAGGATTTTTCGAAGGATTTTGAATTGTAAGGATTGAATACGAGATGAATTATATGTTTTAGTGGAGCCCCAAGGCTCAACTCTGTAGTCCAAATAGGTCTAATCACAGTCATGTTTATTAGTCTTTTAAAATTAATTGGGGGCTTTGAACGTTTGTCTAGTAAATGTTGAAGTAGTCTGTAACGACGGGCAGTTTCTTGTCGTTTTAGTCTAATTGGAAATTTAATTTTTAATTTTAATCTATGAGTTGGTAATTCAGATTGATAGAGAATATTAAGAAATTCTAGCGAATATTGAACTGCATTATCATTGCTTACAATCGGTGTATTGATTTTGTGGAAATTATATATCCTGGCATTAAAAGGTCACAAAATGGAACATCGATATTTTTTCGATACACATCCTTATCTTCAGTTTCTCGAATAACAGATTTGTTAGTTTATTTATTTTTAACAAAATTTAGATTTTATTTTTTTAATGAAATTTCCTTGAGTTTCATTAAGTATTCTGTACTCTGCAGAATTGTGCTTTTGTGTTTACAGTAAAAAGGAACCCTATACCCTCCAGCTACACTAAGGTAAATAGAGCAAACGCTAAAAGGTCGAGTGGTAGGGGAAGGGAAGGGTCTAATTCTAAGGGCCTTGTGCCTATCGGATCTGGGGGCACCCAGTCGGCTGCTCTAAGCTGCCCTTTAGCTGATTTGGTTGGTTTAACGGGATGGCTTGGGATCAGTATGGGATTGAATGGGCTATTTAACGGGATTTCTTCTTGAGATGTTCCTCAACGCCTGCACCCGCGCGGTATTAGCTGTTTGAATCGTTTTATTTTTATTTTTATTTTATTTTTTATAGTCTTACAGCCAAAGGCCGGATTTCGTGCAGTAAATATTTTAAAACGTGCAATTAAAAATTGCCAAATGTGCATTAAAAAAAAAATACTTTGACAAACGTGCAATGCAACCTTCCACTGGTGTAATGAATGACCCCGGAGTCTGTAGTATTATCTGCACCATAAAAAAAAATTATCTCAAACACTGCTGTGAACATTCTCTTGAGAAAATACGTCAACGAATAGAAAACAATTATATTTACTTAAGGTACGCATGATGGTATAGAAGGACCAATACAATTAGGATTGATGAATTAAGTGCCACTTCTATTGAGATTATTTTATTAGAATACTAGTTTCGAATGCTGAACATTTATCTTCTGTTCTAAAACACAAACTTTTAAACACATCCACATTATTCCCTTACAAAATAACTAATGATGGTAAGTAGTAGGGTTGGGCGATAGTCGATAGTTAGGACTATCGATAAGCCGTTACTATCGGTTGAGAACTATCGATTGCTATCGATAGTTTTTCGATAGTTGCTTCCTTTTTTTCCAAAGCTATTCAATAAAGAATTTCAACTAATTTAAGTAAATTCAATTATCTACTTACTATTTGAAATTTGCAGGATTATAAATTATAAGATTATATCATAAAGATGAGTGAAAAAAACTATTTTGTTTGAATTTTAAAAAAGTATTTACAAATCAAATCTTCAGAAAAAAACAATAACGAAATAGTTAATTTCAAGAGTCAAGTGTGCTCCTTGAGCCACATATTTCCCGAAAAAAACTAGCATTTCTGCTTTTCTTCGGCTTAATCTTTGAGAAAACCCTTGAGCTCTAGGAATTCTGAATTCAATGTCAAAAGAACTCGACACTGGACAGAGACAGATCAGCATAATTCCGAGAGTTTCAAAACCTGAAATTAGTAAAAAAGATCTATCGATAGTCGGCACTATTGATAGTGACCATCGATAGGCAAGACCTATCAATATATCGATAGTGCCTATCGACTATCGCCCAACCCTAGTAAGAAGGCATTGCTAGTAAGTTTAGAACTACTGAAAGGACTTGCGTTTAAAAGCACTCTCACAAAGCCACTATTAGTCCATGAACTCAGCAATATACAAACGCTTGGATGTACTGGAGCCCTGCTTAATCCCTCAAGCCTGAGTGTAAATATTGTAAATATGTAATGTGAATTTTAAAAATATTTATTTTAATTAACTTTAATTAATTTATTTTATTAACTTTTTTTTTATCGTATACATTTATTTATTTTATTTTTTGGATCATAATGGTATTATAATTTCATCCCATTGTATTATTTAGTTGATTCTGAATAAATGTTTATATTAATTGGTATGTTATACTATTAGAATTGATGAATTAATTGCTACTTCTATTGGGATTATTTTATAAAAAAAAAACTAGTTTCGAATTCTAAACATTCATCTTCAGTTCTAAAACATACGAAATTTTCAACACATGAGGATTATGTTACATAGATTATATATTCTAAAGTTTTCAAAAATGAAAGATACGAAATCAAATATTGGTACTCACCTGAGGAGATCTAACAGATATCTGAAATATATCCGTCGTGGAAAGGGGAAGGGGTCAAGTAGGTGTTAAATTTTAGGGGTTTATCTTGGGATTTACCCCATTTTTCTATTTTTATTGGAAATATATTTAAAATGGGGATATTGGAAATGTTTATCTGATCGTTTAAACAAAAATCTGGATCAGTTTAAACGATTTTATTATTTCTAATGATTCATAAATATTTAATTTTAGGCTATTTTTACTTGGTGTATTATTTTCACTCCCGAGTATTTTTTAAATTTATGGTTATTTTCATTTAGATGGATTTAATCACAGCACATAACCACCTGCCTTCATCGACAATCAACCCATACCACAAACAAACGAAATTCATTACTTAGGACTTACATTTGATAGAAGAATGACCTGGGGCCCACACGTAAAAAAAAAACAAAAAACGTCTCAGTCTAACCAAGAGATTAAAACTTCTGTATCCAATGCTTCATAAACGGTCGACATTAAAACTCCGACAACGACTGAATATATACACTTACTTACTTAAACCCATATGGACATACGCCACACAAATATACGGGACTGCAAAAAATACACACCTTAAAAAAATACAAATATTCCAATCAAAATTACTCAGACTAATTACGAAATCACCTTGGTACGTTTCAAACCAACACACTTCACACTGATTTAGAAATACCCACAGTAAAGGAACATATACATGACCTTTATAGACGGTTTCATGACAGACTTCATGGACATAACAACATACTCATTAATGACATGGCCACGACTGACATACCTGGAAATACTCTCAGAAGGCTTTAAAAGAAGCTGGATGAGAGATTTGCTCAAATAAATCTCTTTAACCCATGCCAGGAGGAGGTACTATCGAGTGCTAGTCTCCCACACACCATACAAGGCCTGTAGTATTCAATTTCACATCACATTCACTGATTGTTACCCTAATAACAGGTGTGAATTAAAATCTGAAAGAGGGGAAAAAAAAAAAAAAAAAAAAAAAAAAAAAAAAAAAAAAAAAAAAAAAAAAAAAAAAAAAAAAAAAAAAAGATGGATAGCGAAATTGGTATTTGGGTCTTATTGTATGCTCTTATATGTTCTTTTACTCTTTGATTTACCGATCATCGTATTTTGCTTCACAGTTAAATAAAGAACTAAAATAATTTTAACTAATAATTGACTTTCATTTGTTTTTCGATAAGAATCTTGTATTGAAGTATGGAATTTAGCATTATTTCTTCAATGATATTTTCAAGCATGGCAGTAGTTTTTAACCTGGTTAAAATTGCACTGATTAGGTGTTTGAAGGTTTTTTAATTTATTTCAACTGGTTGGATTTAAGTTTCTTACCATAAAAATATATGAGGGCGTGGCAAACCTCGTTTCTGCCACTCAACTCTCTATATTATTACTATCGTAAAATTTATTAATATAAACCTTCCTAGAGCTATGAAGATGTAGTTTAAATTTTGTAGAGTTGAGTTTAATAGTTTTACCATTGCAAACTCTATAATTTCGGCCGATTTTAATCTGTACTGGGATCCACATGTCGCTCAATATATTTATAGCTTTTTTAATACAACAATTAAATTGAAAATAAATAAATCTTGTCATAATTTTTTAGCTTAATATAACACCGTACCTTTGTAACCTTTCTCGAATGATGCTCGCCACCCATTATCATCAAACTTCACTACTCACCGCATATTCATCGCTTTTTTATGAGAATATAATTAAAAATTCGTAAATTTTATTGTTGTTAAACCATCCCAAGACTATGAATGTCATGTGGTTAAAATGTTTTCAGCTTTCGTTAAAATTAGTTTTCGTGGCTAGTGATCACAAACGAAAAATGGCTTATCTTTTTATTTAATAATAGGGCATATAAAAAAAACTGACCGTTTTATCAAATTCCAGAGTTCAAAAGTCTGTAAATATCTTAATGCTATTTATTATTTACCAATACTTAATAATCCCTTTAGAGCAGTCTCTGAGCTTGTTTACTAACACTGGTCTTCTTAAAAAAAAAACCTCAGTTCAGTTATTTATTTCAAAGAAGAAACATGACAGTGTCCTACGAAATTCTCGTAATTTTAAGACATTACTGGAAAAAAAATTTCACCGCCGCTGAAGCAACTCGTGAAATTATTAAATATGAAAGGGGAGGTGTCCTTGAAGAGCGCACTGCGTGGCTTTGGCTTTAAAAATTTAGAAGTGGAGATACGACTTTGGAAAGGAAAAAGAGCTCCGGGTGTGACCATTAATGGATATTGATGAGGTTCTGAAGGAAGCTGTTGCGTCAAATCCGTCCACAAGTACTCGCGAACTTGCCAGGGAGTGTGGTGTATCGAAAGATACTGTTACTCGCCATCTTTTCTCCATTGTGAAGGTGAAAAAGACCTGCTCGTCCACACACTTTCCGTCGAACCAAAGAAAAGTTTACAGAACTCCTGCCTCATCCACCATATAGTCCAGACCTTGCACCTTCGGATTACTTCTTGTTTCGATCCATGGCTCATTTTCTTCAAGGTAAAAAAAATTGATAATTTTGCGGAAGTTGAAAATGTTGTCCAAGTGTTCTTTGACAGCCATCCCAAAGAATGGTATCAGCGTGGCATCGAGCAATTGGCTAGCAGATGGGTAATGACGGTAGATAACAATGGACTATACTTTGAGTATTAGTTGTATTTTATATCAAAGAAATAATAATACCAATATTTGTTTAAGAAACGGTCATATTCTTTTTTACATCCTATTAGTATAGATTAAGACCATGCTGAAATGAAAACCAACCTATTTTTAATCGTAGAAGTATAAATTTTTTAACGGCTAATTGGCGACTACAAAAGCAGCTGACTAGTCGCCAATTAGTCGGCCTATCTCTACTTAATACTCATTCCAGGAAGATAGATCCCTTCAGATCTGAGCTGACTTAATGTTCTTATAAACTGGAAAACATTAGTTGTTCTTGAGGCAGGTAGGTAGAAGAGAAATCCTCCAAGTCCTAGGAGAAGGGTTTAATGGCCAGTCCGTCAATGGTCCAATTAGGGAAGGAACCTCTGGAGATAATCTGAGGGCTGCCTTAACTAATAGCGGGATTAGGGGGACCGGGGGGGGGGGGCAGGAGGTAGGTAGAGGTGGGAGTGGAGGTAGGGGTAGGGGGGGAGATGTTCATCCGATTTGTAGCCTAACCCCCTCCCCCCTTCTCTCTCTCTCTAGCCCAACTTTATTCTAATTAATCGAATCAGTCACCTGAGACCTAAAGGGGGAGGGGTTCGATTCCCCTTCATTGAAAATATTATATTTTGATAATAATAATTTCTTCATTATACCTTCTTTTTTGACATGCATGTGTCTTTTTGCTGGGTTCTAGAATTCTTTTTTTTAAATTATTTTTATTGAAGTAAATGTACAATCTGCCTCAATAAATGGCAATAGGCACAGAGATAACGTATTCATTAATTCATACCATATTTATAAAAACTCACACACTCACACAAAATTAATAATAATAAAAAAAATAAAAATAAAACAAATAATGTTTACAAAAATAATACTAATAATTATTTACAATTACCAAAAATAAAATGAAATTAAAATACAAAAAAAATATGATACATTCATACTATATGTACAATACAATACGGCTTCGATCAAATGCCGAGCTGTATTCCTTCCAAATACTTCGTTTGGAATGGTTGGGTCATATCATAAGAATGCTCTCTAATAGAATGCCGAGCAAACTTTTGCACAGATCTATAATTGGCAAAAAGAGAAGAGTTGGCCAACCAAGAAGACGATGGACAGGACCTTGAAGAAGATCTAGGGATCCTCGGCGTTGCAACATGGAAACGGAAGGCTAAGGATAGAGGCACATGGCGAAGCATTGTTCAGGAAGCCAAGGCCCACACCGGGCTGTAGTGCTACGTAGTAAGTATGTACAATACAAACACACTCAGCCCGGGGAACTCCGAATCGAGCCTATTCCCAGATCTCTCCGCTGCTCTCTCTGCTGCTTCACTGGTAATATCCAGTGGAGGCTGAGTGTGAGCGCTATAGCCACAGATGCTCAGTACATGAGTCGAGAGGCTGGTCATTACCAGGACTCCAACATAACTTTACATATTACAAAAGGTCTCGGGGCCATTGCCATTGCGAGCTTCTGGGAGGGTTAAGACTAGATAGGGATTGAGCCAAAGGATCGGGATGATTGGATAATCTATACTTCTTTACTGTATTTCTATCTCATTAGGACCTACCGTTTAGGAGCTCTATTGGTTTGAATGAAAAAAGTCACCTTATAACTTTTTTGCACCCTCAAAATGTGTAACGTTATATTAACACTCAAAAATGTAACATTTTGACACAGTCTAGTCCTGTTGGTGTTGCTCGAATTTAAAATTCACAAAAAGTTTCTTAGTTAGAAATTTGATGAAGAATGTTTTCTTTTATAACATTTGTCATTAGGACATGCCATTAAGGAGCTATATTGGTTCGAATGAAACAAGTCACCTTGTAACGTTTTTTTTTTTTCATCTTCAAAATGTGCAACGTTATTTAAATGTAACATGCAAAATGTTACATTTTTGAGTGTTAATATAACGTTACACATTTTGAGGGTGCAAAAAACGTTACAAGGTGACTTTTTTCATTCAAACCAATATAGCTCCTAAACGGTAGGTCCTAGTGAAAAATGCTATAAAACAAAAAATATTCTCCAACTAATTTTTGATCAGGCTACTTTCATAAAATTTCAGATTCGAGTAAGACGAACAGCGTTAGAGAGGGGCAAAATGTTATATTTTTTAGTGTGAAAATAACGTTACACATTTTGGGAGTGCGAAAAACGTTACAAGGTGACTTTTTTCACTCAAACCAATATAGCTCCTTAACAGTAAGTCCTAAAATCAATTGTTATTTATACAAAAAATATTTACCATTAAATTTTTGATCAGAAGACTTTCGTCAACAGATGAAATTTTGGAGTAACATCAACGGAGATAGATCGGGTCAAAACGTTACATTTTTAAGAGTGAAAAAAAACCTTACACTAAAGAAGTATAGATTATCCAATCATCCCGATCCTTTGGCTCAATCCCTATCTAGTCTTAACCCTCCCAGAAGCTCGAAATGGCAATGGCCCCGAGACCTTTTGTAATATATAAAGTTATGTTGGAGTCCTGGTAATGACCAGCCTCTCGACTCAGGTACTGAGCATCTGTGGCTATAGCGCTCACACTCAGCCTCCACTGGATATTACCAATGAAGCAGCAGAGAGAGCAGCGGAGAGATCTGGGAATAGGCTCGATTCGGAGTTCCCCGGGCAGAGTGTGTTTGTATTGTACATACTTACTACGTAGCACTACAGCCCGGTGTGGGCCTTGGCTTCCTGAACAATGCTTCGCCATGTGCCTCTGTCCTTAGCCTTCCGTTTCCATGTTGCAACGCCGAGGATCCCTAGATCTTCTTCAAGGTCCTGTAGCCATCGTCTTCTTAGTCGGCTAACTCTTGAAAATAACCACACTGAAAAATGTAACATTTTGCCCCCCCCCCCCCCTAACTCTGTTCGTCTTAATCGGATCCAAAATTTGACGAAAATCGTCTGATCAAAAATTAAATGGCGAATATTTTTTGTTTATAAACATTTGTATATAGGACTTACCGTTTAGGAGCTATATTGGTTTGAATGAAAAAAGTCACCTTGTAAGTTTTTTTTTTCACCCTCAAAATGTGCAACGTTATTTTCACACTCAAATGTGACATTTTTCTCCGCTCTAGCTCGGTTGGTATACTCGGATTCGAAATTCGCCGGAAGTTTGTTAGTTAGAAATTTAATGAAAATTTTTCTTATATAATATTTGTCATTAGGACCTACCGTTAGGATCTGTATTCGTTTGAATGAAACAAGTCACCTTGTAATTTTTTTTTTTTTCACCGTCAGAATGTGCAACGTTATTTTCACAATAAAAAATATTACATGTTTATTCGCTCAAGCTCTGTTAGTGTAGATTGGTTCGATAATTAGCCGAAAGATTCCTGATCAGAAATTTAATGAAGAATAATTTTTGTTATATAACATTTGTCGCTGGGACCTAGCGTTTAGGAGCTGTATTGGTTTGAATAAAAAAAGTCATGTTTTGCCTACGTAATTGCACGCTATAGCTGGTGATGCTCATATCGAAAATTAACCGATTATTTTTTTTTTTTATCAGAAGCAGTACATTCTAGATAGACATATCGATGGTCTGTTGTTTTCCTAGTTAGGGAGAATTTTTATTTTTTTATTTATTTTTTTATTTTTTATTTAGTTTTTTTTAGTTGTTTTTTTACTTATCTGTTATTCATTAATTGTTATTATTATCATGAGGTGATTAAATAAGGATAACTTTAATTGAAAATAAATTAAAATAAATAATCGGAATTTTCCTCTCTTTTTTTTTAATTAATTAAATTCTTCTTTATCCAAGAGTCATTAAAATTAATGAGTCAAATGATCTAGTTGAAACCATTATTAGTTTAGTCTGGATTTTAAGCCACAATTACGACCGACAGGCCGGGCTCGGCTGTTGGAGTGATTATTCGATATCTTTATTTAATTAGTTTTATACAAATTTAAAGGTTATTATAATATTTTGTTTATAGAAGGGAATTTCTTAAAATAATAAAAGTGTTTAAGAGTCTTTAGAGCTTCGAAAATATCTATTGATATATAATTTAAATCAAAATTGGCACCTGAGAACCTGGAAGATTTACGGGTTAGTGATCGTTGCCAAACGGTGGTTTGGAGGAAGCATTTCTTTGAATCCATACCCGTGAGTTCTGGGTCCATTGCCTTTAGTGATTTTTTTTTTAGGTCTTGATTTTCTAATTTAAAAAAAAAAAAAATCATTTATTGAGTAATTATTACAATCTGCCACAAATATGGGCAATAAGTAATATAGATGACTTCATGATTACATTCACACATTATGCACAGTAAAATAACGAATAAAATAATAACAGAAAAGAACTATGCTCTACATAAATAATATATGATATATAATACACATACAAGTGAAATATATGAATAAACAACAGTAAAAATAAAACTAAATTAAATTAAAAGTTAAAACTACAATCATACTTTATTTACAATAGACACTTATCCTAGAGATCTTCCAACCAAACCTATCCTTCCACTGATGGAGGGAATATCCTTTAATTATGCAAGTTGAGAAATTAGAGGATTTGAGTGGTTATGTAGCTTACTATGAAAGGATAGATATCTGGTTTGGCCTAACTCAGCAACATATGGAACATTAAGATCTTTATGGATAAGTAAGGAGTATTGAAGATTTTTCGAAGGATTTTGGATTGTAAATATTGGATAAGAGATGAATTGGATGTTTTAGTGGAGCCCCAAAGCTGGACTCCGTACGTCCAGATAGGTCTAATCACAGATATGTAAATAAGTCTTTTGTAATTAATTGGGAGCTTTGAGCGTTTTTGTAGGAAATGTTGAAGTAGTCCCTATTTTATGATTGAAAAAGTTTTTCTTTTGATCATTAAATAAATTCAAACTGTCGCTGAGTATTTTAGTTTTTAAATATTTCTCTGCAGTGTGCTTCAGTAGGTTCCCTCGCCATAATTCGAGACGCTTTTCCCCCGATGACAAATATACTTACCCCGGCAAACTCCGCTCGCTGAGAAGAGAAGCGTCCCATATATAAACACTGGATGGAAAATACTGAAATAGGTCATCTTGAGATCCCCTTACAAAGTCCTTTGCCCGTCTTAAAGGAGCAGGATTTTTTTTTCTTCTTTTAACTTTTTATAAAATTTCATGCTTTAAAACTTGAAAATGTTTCTACTTTATTAAAAAAAAAAAAAAAAAAAAAAAAAAAAAAATAGTAACAGATTAAATTTTAATATTCTCAACTCTATTTTTAAAAATGTAGGTTATTAAATTTTTTATGATGTAGCAGGGCGATTCTCAAACTACGGGTCAATATTACGTCCAAATGTGATTCCTCACTAACCAGTAATTATAACTTGCCCATTTTTTTTTTATTTCTTCAATTAAATGTTTAATCTACAAGAATCTATTGAATGGTTGAGTATAAATTCAGTAAAAATATGGTTTTTATGCAAACGAAGTGTATATTTGTAATTACCGTGGCTGTCCCAAAACATGATTTTCTAATATAAAAGTGTCCTTTAATATCATAACCTTGGCATGAGGATAATGAGGCATTCAGAGCCCTAAAGCAACGCCCTGGGAATGAGATGGCACTTCACATTGATTTTAGTGTGAACTACTCTTGCAAATATTTTGAAGAGCCTCAGGTCATTCATTTTGGAGCATCCAGGCAAAAATTAAGTTTACATACAGGGGTGGCCTTTTGTGGGGCCCAAATATAAGTTTGTATGATTTGAGCCTTCAATAAAAGTCATTTTTCTTTACGCATTGGTTGTTTAATATGTTGACCCAATTTTAGCTCTTAAAGCAACATGGGAGCCAACATTAATCTAACAAATAGAAAATGTAAGTACCATGCTCCAACTAGTAATTACCATGGACCCAAAATTTGAAAGTTTTGATTTTTGGAGAGGAAAATGGAGTTTGATTTGTTTGCGGCGTATTTTCTGTACAAAGGTGACTCCAGAAACATGCAAGATTTTTTTCAGATTTTTAGAGCAAAGTTCAATTATGACAGATTTTGCAATCCAAAATTGACCCGTAGTTTAAGAATAACCCAGCAGTTAAAAAATTAAATTATAATTTATAATGCCAACGTTTCGATTTGTATTGCAAGTCTTTATCAGAGCTAGAATAAAAAGAAAACAAACAAAAATATATGACAAAATTGCAAAGAGTATAGGTATAAAAGAGAAAAAAGGTATGAAAAGAATAACTGTATGAGAATCAAAAAAATTCATAAAGACAGTAATATAAAGACCATGAAGACAATACATAAAGACAGTAAATATAACGGAAATATATAAAGACCATGAAGACAATACATTATGACTATTGAATTAAAAATAAAATTGAGAAAAAAAAACAGTCAAGATATTTCTTTTGAATTATATTTTTAATGCCAACTGAACTATTTAGCCGCTCGAGCGCATTACAGCTATAGTATTTTTCTATGGTTCATTTTCTCAGTTAATTTGTATGCCTTTTGGAGTTTAGAATCCAAATTGTAACTTCGCCACCCTGGATAAAAGGGGTTTGTGATGTAAAATAACCATTCCATCTTGCATTACTTGGTGTACATTAAACGTTAGGGGCGTTAACCCCCAACAAACAAACCTAATTTCCTGCACATTATTTGTTTTAAGTTTTTTAATATCGTCTTAAACCTAAGACATCCTGCCCTACAGTATCCTTTAATGATATTCCACTAATCCCTGTTGAACAGATCCGCTACCAGGACTCCACTTGGACAAACGTCTAACTTGGAATCCACATACAAGACTAAAACGACAAGAAACTGCCCGTCGTTACTGACTACTTCAACATTTACTAGACAAACGTTTAAACATCCCAATTAATTACAAAAGACTAATATACATTACTGTGATTAGACCTATTTGGACGTACGGAGTTGAGCTTTGAGGCTCTACTAAACCATCCAATTCATCTCGTATCCAATCCTTACAATTCAATATCCTTCGAAAAACCTTAATGCTTCTTACTTTGTCACACCTAACTTATCCATAAAGATCTTCATGTTCCATATGTTTCTGATTTAGCCCAAACCAGATACCTATCCTTCCATAGTAAGCTCCATAACCACTCCAATCCACTAGTCTCCCAACTTGCTTCCTCCTCCATCCATGATAATCCTCCGAGGCATCTGAAAAGAAGAAGGCTTAGAGACCTTCTAGTGTAGAAGTTTTAATAAAGTGCTACTGATGAGTAGTTCTTCACAAGTTATTTACTTGCCATTGTATTCACTGTCAACACATTTACTTGTTGTATATTATTTTGTACAGTTGTAAATATCAATAAATGAATAAAAAAAAAGAAAAAGTTTTTTAACATAACATGTTTTACTGGTGACTTAATTAGTCAAAAGCGATATTTATAAATTGTTACGCGTACTATACAGGCGCGAGAGCGTTACGTATAGTTTAATAGTTTGATATTAGGAGAGTAGGAACAGTTAAGAACTCAACAATGATTGAGCCTCTTTTTTAATCTGTTTCTCCTAATACGGATCTTATAAGGATACGGATCTTGCTCTATCGCTCACGGCTCTTGTGTATAAAAAATTACTCTCCCTTGAAATAAACAATACAATCGTACAGGTAAGTGAAAAAAATAAAGAACATAAGGGTATAGACTGTCAGTAGGATTATGGTATTTAATTTGAAAATTTATCTCCAAAAAAAAATTGAATCACGGGTTTGTGGGGGAAAAAAAAAAACATATGGTATAGTCGGTGAGATTGTCAATTCCGCTATTTGAATTTTAGTACCTTCTATGACATTAAGAACAAAATGTTCTTTGATGCTCATGTGTAATTATTTTTTGGGCTAAAATCACAAAAGTGTTTTGCTTATTTGGGTTTCGTTTTAAAACTACGAGAAATTTCAGTTTGAAACGAAACCTGCAACAAAACAAACAAACCTAAATTGAAAAAATGCACTAACAGAATTGGCAATCTCACCGACGATATGACTATCATTGACGGTCACTATGGCAACCCCTAAAACATGTTCCATGTTATTCTTTCTTTTGCCGAAAAGCTCAAGGGTGCCAGTTTATTCTCCGAGCAACTTAAGAGAAATTAGAATTACAATGGTTCATTAGATGGAACATCCGATATTACATGCCATATGTTTTACACGGGATGAGAGAGAAACTTGGAGTTATGTTCCATGGTATTGGCCGATTACTTCGATTGTTTGCTATAAGGCCGGTTAAAAATGTTTTGGGCGATTAGAATCCTTTTTTTTTTTTTTTTTTTTTTTTCAAACCTCTGCTGGAAACTCGACTCAACACCAATCCTGACTATGTTTATACCATACCTAAACCTCCTGGATTATGGATGGAAATGATCCTTGGAAGGATATTGTCTTAGCGGAGCAGGTGGATGTAGCCTGAAAGAGGGTTCGGCTTTGGAAAACTGATTTATTTTTCCTTACAATACTCTTAAGGTAAATAAATGTGTCAGTCTATCCCCCAGCGACTTAGAACCGTCTAGAACTGTTTATATTCCCTTCGCCTGTTGCCTTCAGATATTCCTTTTATTGAATATTAAATGCGAGCTCATCTGACTTTTCAATTCGGCCTCCGAGATTGCTCGTTTCTGTATCGTCAGATATCGAAGTGATGGTATTTCCTAAGCAAACAGAGAGGCCATTCGATATGCTGATACGTTGTCGATACAATTTACTTATGTATTCCCATGAGGCATGAATCCTAATATATGAATCGTTTGAATCATAAAATACGCTATTCATTTTAAGTTCTAAAAACATACATCGAAAATTTAATATATAGCTTATATTTAATACATTAAAGTAGGTAAAGAAACCTAGATTTAAATACACTAAGGTATTCCACTAATCCCTGTGGAACAGATCCGCTACCTAGGACTCCACTTGGACAAACGTCTAAATTGGAATCCACATACAAGACTAAAACGACAAGAAACTGCCCGTCGTTACAGAATACTTCAACATTTACTAGACAAACGTTCAAAGCTCCCAATTAATTACAAAAGACTCATTTACATGACTATGGTAAGATCTATTTGGACATACGAAGTTGAGCTTTTGGACTCTACCAAACCATCCAATTCATCTCGTATCCAATTCTTACAAACCAAAATCCTCAATGCTCCTTACTTTGTGACCAAAAAACGTATCCATAAAGATCTTAATGTTCCATATGTTTCTGATTTAGCCCACACCTATATTCCTATCCTTCCATAGTAAGCTCCATAACCACTCCAATCCATTAGTTCCCAACTTGCTTCCTCTCGATCCCTGATAATCCTCCGAGGCGTCTGAAAAGAAGATAGTCTAGAGTCAAAATTGCGAGTTTATTTGTTGTTACAAAACAAAAGAGTTACATATGGTGTTAAACTTAACTAAGGAGTGGCTTTGGATGTTGAAGCGTGGCACTGCATGTCCTCAGCATACTTTTCATAAGATGGTACGTAACCACTGAGTGCTAATCTCAAGCATGATGACATATGATCGTCAGTTAGTCGATTGCGATATTTTGACTTAATTATCTTCATTTCAGAAAATGCAGACTCGCACAAGTAAGTTGACCCGAAAAAATGCCGTCAGTTGAAGGGCGATTTGCCTTACATTCGGATATTTATCTTCAGATATAAAACACCAGAAATTTGTATCAGATGCTGTAGCTTTGAGATGTATATCTGATATAATCTGCACCAACTCATTTTCAACAGAACATGAGTTCATATTAAACTGACTTGCTATTTCAGTAGCTAATTCCTCAATGTTTTTACATGAAAAAGGATAACTCATAAATGATGCTATATTTTCCAATTTACTGGAATCATAAAAACGCATTTCGAATTGTCCCAAAATATTTGATAATTCAGCCTCATACGTATCATAATTCAACTGAGGAATCCTTGCTTTCAAAGACGGAAAATGTTTCAGATCCTTTCTTTTCAGTTGATCTATCATAAGTTGCAATTTACTTTTGAATGCGTTTACTGCGCTAATCATCTCAATAATAGTTTTTCCTTTACCTTGAAGCTCCAAGTTAACGGTGTTTAAGTGCATTGTGATGTCAGTCAAAAATGCCAAATCATTTAGCCATTTTTCGTTTTTCAAAATCTGAGTGTCATCACCTCTTTCGTCTAGAAAAGCTGTTATTTCGGGCAATAATTCTTGAAACCTTTCTAGGAATTTTCCGCGACTCAACCACCTGACGTCCGTGTGAAGAACTAAATCAGTGTGTTCAGCTGACTCCCTATCTTCCAACTGCAACTGAAAGAGCCGCCGTTGCAAGCTACGTGCACGGATGGAATTCACAATTTTTGTTGCAATGCCCATAATTTCCTCCGTGTTTAAAACTTTTGAACACAAAACTTGTTGATGTATAATGCAATGGAATGAAAAAAATGAAGGGAATTCTTCATTAGCTCGACACAATGCCACAAAACCGTTTTTGTTTCCAGTCATTGCTGGTGCTCCATCGGTTGTAATGCACACTAATTTATATATTGGTAGCTCGTAGTTTTTTACAAAATTGAAGAAAACGTCATATATATCTTCGCCACGGGCCTTCCCCTTCAGAGGAATGATTGTCAAAAATTCTTCCTTAGCCAACATGTCATTGAATACCATCCGAATAAAAATACACAGCTGGGCAGTGTCTGTCATATCGATGGATTCGTCGAACTGTAAAGAAAAGTATGTACATTCCATGATATCATGTTTTAGTTTATCTGCGATGTCCTGACTCATGACTTCAATACGCCTTGTGACAGTCGGACGAGATAACTGAAGTTCTCTAATAGCAGACATGATTTCTGTTTTATTTTTAAAATCTCCAAATAAAGTCTCACCCGCTTCAATAAATGCTTCCTTCACCACCGATCCATCTTCAAATGGTTTCTTGTGTTTCGCCAAAATATGAGATATTTTAAATGACGCGATCGTAGCAGCTTTTTGATTGTTTGGCTGGTCTTGTGAACATGGATTGTTCTTTTTTCAAACAAGATATCAAATCACTTACTTTTCGTTTTCTTAATTCACTCGGTAGCGGAAAATCCTTTTCATAGTTTTTATGAACCGTTTTATGATGCCTCTCTAAGTTACCACGCTTAGGTATTGCAACTGACGCACGACAAATAACACAAATGCACTTACCCTTCACCATACAAAAGAAAAATTCTTCCTCCCAATCCTTATTAAAATGATACGTTTTAGATTTCTTCACTGCACTCATTTTCCACTATTTAATAATAAACTTTGTATCGACGTAGGATCGCCATCAAGTTACAATTCAGAATGACTCCAATTCCTGCAGGCGCAACATTTATATCGGCGTGAACGAAAGTCTCGAATGTTCCCGTCAAACGCGCCGCCCGAAACTAGACTGTACTGTCTCTCGTCTAGAAACAACACGGCTTTTCTTTGACAAGTGCCGCGCGTTCCTTTGATAAAGCCACCTTTTGCCGCAAGCAGTGTTATTTTATTACGTAATACATTTTTGTAGTTTAGTTACCTACCTACTTATTAAAATTTTTTTTCTTCTCGAGATCTACCCCAAAAGCACTCGCGATCGACCGTTTGAGCACCCCTGGTCTAGAGACCTTTTAGTGTAGATTTTATTGAAGTGCTGCTAGTAAGTAGTTCTCCACAAGTTATGTACGTGCCATTGTATTCACTGTCAACACATTTACTTGTTGTATATTATTTTGTACAGTTGTAAATATCAATAAATGAAAAAAAAAAAAAAAAAATACACTAAGGGAATTTAATATCCCAAACAAACTAGTGCATCTCATACAAATATCTTTGAAAGGTAACAATGCTAAAGTGTACATTAATGGCCACCTTAGTCGCAGTTTTCCAGCTACAGCTAGAGTTAAAACAGGGGATGCGTTATCTGCTACATTATTTGATCTTGGTCTGCAGTGTTGTAAAAAAGCTGAATATCAATAGAGATATAGGTGATTCTCAAATACAAATTTTTTAATAATTTTTACGGTAGTTTAATATTTTTCTGTAAATATCAACACTTTCTATTGTCGTTTAGCAGCTCTTAAAAAAACAAATGGTCAAGATCAAAAGTCATATTTTCATGAGAAATTTAAAATTTTATAATTTTAATAGGGCGATAATGACAATATGAGCTAGGTAATGATAATCACTTGAATATAATTTTTTAAACAGTATATTGGAGGTGATTAAAAAGGTATATTGGAGAAGGAGCCATTGATGGTTTTGTTATTGAGAGCCTAGGGGGAAAAATAGAAAAAAATAACTTTTCAGGCAATACTTCTAATGATTCAGTGATAATCAAAAATAATATACTAAATGTACAATTAAACTTAAACACATTTAATTCAGGAGAAAACCTATGAATCTAAGGTAGCTATACCTCAAAAATGTTCATTATCGCACAGTTCATGTCATTACCGCGCTAATAATTCGGGTAGTTTATTCAAACCTAACTAAAATAAAATTTATTTTTTCTGCCAACTGTTATACAACAAATGATATTCTTAATTAAATCAAAGCCAATAAATTAATTTGAAAATTTACTATGATAGTATAGAGCGTGGTAATGACAACAGAAAAGGTATGTGACTTATTTTACAAAGAAAAACGTGGGCGAAATCTTCTCAACTCATTGCCTGACCGTTGGTGGCAGGTCTTCAGCTACCGGAGTACTACCACTACTGGAAAATATTTCCTTGGCTGTTTCTCTAAAAAAAATTTTTTGCTTGCTAATGACATCATAATGATGGGACAAAGTTTGGAGCTATGTACTGAACTTATATTATATTATTACCCAAAGTACAAAACTAAAACATTTATGATTGTTGAGATGTCCTTTATGTGTGGAAATAAATTCTACAACCATTTACCATACGTAACGAAAGAAATGAATAATTGGATACTAGAAAACTAAGAGTAATACACACCGTGGTAATGACATCTGAGCAGCTTAAGCAATTATAAAATCAATTTAGTAATTTATATTTTCATTTTTAATATTTTATTATGGATAAATATTTCTTCTCTTTTGAAGCAGTGGACAAAAATTAAAGAAGGATTTGATCAATTGAGTAAAAAATTTATTGGACAAAAAATTGCCCATAATCTGAGAATTACCCATGTACTACATACGTCTAATCAACTTTGTGCATATGCGAATAATAATTGTTTAGTACCGATGAGCAAGCAAGCCTTGTTAGTCTTATTTGGTTTATTAAAAGCTGAAGGCGAGGTTGGTTTGAGAATAAATGAGGCTTAAACCCAGTATATATATGTTGATCCAAATAATAATTCTAGAATTAGAGAAAATCTAACCGCAGATGGATACTCCTTTTAAAAATGTAAAAACATTAAACCTTAATTAGGCCCATCGTGACATATTCTGCAGAAACATTGACCCTGTTTACCTCCACAGTAAATGCACTATTAATTTTCGATTAATTCTAAGGAAAAAAAATATATTGACCTGTGGTAGGGTTGGGCGATAGTCGATAGTTAGCACTATGGATAGGCCGATACTATCGGTTGAGAACTATCGATTGCTATCGATAGTTTTTCGATAGTTGCTTCCTTTTTTTCTAAAGGTATTCAATAAAAAAATACAACTAATTTAATTAAATTCTATTATCTGCTTACTATTTGAAATTTGCATGATTATAAATTATAAGATTATATAATAAAGATGAGAGAAAAAACTAATTTATTTTATTTTTAAAAAAGCATTTACAATTTACATGGTTACAATAATAATGAACAAATCAAATCTTCAGAAAAGAAAAATAACGAAATAGTTAATTTCAAGAGTCAAGTGTGCTCCTTGAGCCACGTATTTCCCAAAAGAAAAGCTAGCATTTCTACTTTCCTTTGGCTTAATCTTTGAGAGAACCCTTGAACTCTAGGAATTCCGAATTCAATTTCAAAAGAACTCGACACTGGACAGCATAATTCCGAGTTTCAAAACTAGTAAAAAAAATCTATCGATAGTCGAAACTATCGATATTGACATCGATAGGCATGACCTATCGATATATCGATAGTAACTATCGACTATCGCCCAACCCTAACCTGTGCTGGTGGGAGGGTATGTGGAGAATTCAGAAAAAAACAGAGTTTTATGAAATTTCGAAATATATTCGTTTAATTTAATATCTGATACACAGTAGTTTAGTAGTTACACATGGCAGCTTAATTCGTTTAATCCACTTCTTCTCTTTTTCTTTATAAAGTGTCGTTTTGTCTTGTTTATCTCTCACCTTATCTACCTTCGTGAGAGTTGATCTCACAACCAGCTCTTTTTCGTCTTGTGTTATACCTTTGAATTTTTTATATTGCCATATTGTGGTCCTATATTGATTACAATCTCGAAATTTGTTATGGTAAGTCTGAATTTTATTAATGTCACTCGTGATATTTATGTTTTTATTATCGACTGCTTTTTTTTTTTTTTTTTTTTTTTTTCTTTATATTTTATCTTTTATTGCCTAAAATTATTGTCAGTTCGGACATGTCCTGTTATGCAAAGAGAAATTATTTTGTGAATAGAAAGATTAACCTTATAGGGTGCCTTATAAGGGCCAATAAATCTTTAAAAAGCTGAATAATAGCACGTGGAATGGGGCCTGCCGTTATATTCACAATTCACAAACATGTATCCACCGCCCCAGTTATGCAATCTACGACCCCCCAGCTAGTAAACTTTTGTTCCTTGTTTTTATATTCTTAATGCTCAGTTGTAAAGTTTATATTATTGTTATATGGTAAACTTGTGAAATGTAAATATATTATTCATAATTAGTTGTTTTAGCAGTGGTACGATGAAGTTGTTTTAATTAAAAGTAGAACAGTTCTGTATAAAACATTTATATAATAAGGACAGAAGAATCCTACGCGCGTTTCTACCCATTCAACATAAATAAAAGTGGTTGAAAGTTTCTTTTTCATATATTTTTCTTTCATTATTAATTATGATTACTTTACATATATTTAAGCTGATTATTAGTATTATATTTTAAGTTGAGTCTGGTTTATTTTCTTGGTACAGCATATAATTTTGTGAATTTTAAAAACAAATTATATAAGAAACTAGCTGAAAGAGCCCTGCTCCGCTACGGTTTAATATCATTAGGATTAAGGACAACTTAAATTAGTAAAAGTTTATTTTTATAAATGACTTAACGTTGATAATTTTTAAGTTATTATTACCTAAATAAACCTAAAGAATTCCATTCTTAGAATGTTGCAATAGACTCATCTGAACTGAGAAAAAGGTATATTCTATGTTCAAGGAATGAAATTCAGAAATGCTAGGTACTACTTGTAAAATACAACTTGGGCCTGGTTGAGAAAAGCCGATTATATTGTGATTGGAAAAACGGAAAAAGAGTAGTTGGGGGCGAAGTTACTGGTGAAGCAATGTTGGTGGGTTGCTCGTAAGGAATATGTACATCGAACTGGCCTTACATGTCATCACCAGAGAACATAAGTATTTTAACCTCCTCTTTAACATAAGTCTTTTAATAGCTTCTCGTCATGGAACAACTCAAACTTGCAAGGGTACACCTCTGCAGCTACCATGAGTTCACAGAAAGTACCATATTATAAGGTTTTGATATCGATCATATTTTTGTTTTTTTACAACTATAAGGAACTTAATTTGTGATCAAAGTGTGCGGCTTAAACATCTAACCTATTTTGTGTACCATATGACAATCTATTATTATTCACCCAATAAAAATTGTAATAGCATTTTTGGCGAATTAGCCGCGATCCAGGCCGATTTTTTTAAATTCCTTTCTTAGCGAGCACCTACGGCCCTAGAGGAAGCTACATATCGAATTTCATTCCAATCCGTTCGGTGGTTTCAGAGATTTCGTGTTAAATGAGTGAGTGGTATTTGACAAATATATAGTAGATAAAGAAATTATAAAAAAAAAAACTAATGAAATTTAAAAAAAAATTTAATAATTTAGTAATATAACGCACAAGCTCTAACTTCACTTTTGTAATTACTAAGGTTGTGAATTATATGCAATAAAAACTGAATAATATGTACATATATATGCAGAGATATTGGGTAAAATATGCAATTAAATACCATAAATATGCAACTATCTGCATTATTAGAAAAATAAAAAAATCGCAATACCTGTACCTAATCACAAACTCAAGTTAAATAACTAATTGTGTTGAAAAGGGGAACATTAAGAAGAAAAACATTAAAAAGCTAATATTAAATAACAAAAACAAATGTTAAAAACCTTTATTAATGATAAATAAAACTAATTAAATGTATATTAAATAAAATGAAAAAAAATCATGACATTAGTTTGCAGAAAACTTAAACAAAAATTACAATCAAAATACTTATACTTTAAAGTGGAACAATATAGATAAAAAACAATAAGCAACGACCATAAAGAAACTCTCCCGACTTATTCACACTTATTCACTGTTGTAGATTTATATTGCAGACAACCACTTTTTCAGGTTTTCGAACAAAATAGATCGTCTATTGGGCCTCAAAATAGATTTGAAAATGGCTAAACGACCGCTCTACATCATATAAATATAAAACGTCTCATTTAAAAGCTCACCTACGTACTTTCCAACAAGATCTTTTGTCTTTGATACTTTCAGTATTTTAGGTTAACACAAAAGAACAGTTTACGAATGATATGTCTCGGTGAACACTGTGTGAGAGACTGTGTAATGGAATGATGGAAGGGAGAAGGGTGAGATGAAAAGTGAAGTCATAATATTCCACGTATTTGAGCGAAGTATAAACGAGAAATTAATCGAATTAGACAATTCTAAGAGAAGCATATACGATCTAAAGTTCGCTTAAATCGAAGAATCAGCACTTCGACACACACAAACGCATTTGAGTAGGCGGAAAAAAAAAGAATGGGAGTTCTTATAGCTAGTTTTCGTTTTTTTTTTCTATATTTTATTGTTTTTATGCTCGGAAACATAAAAAAATTCAAATGTCTAATGCTGATATGCCGGATATGTAGATAAATATGTAATTCTAGTTCAAAATTTATTCTAAATGCCTTAAAACATATATATTTTGATAATATTAGATGTTTTAGTTAGTTAGGAGAAATACAAATGAATATATATTTCACAGCCCTAGTAATTACCAACTTACTTTTGTTTCGAACAATTGAATATTTTTTTTAGGTAACGGTCGGGTTAAGATGGATGCAGCAAATTGCCTTGACCAGCGCTACACCGACCAGTTCGATCCTTACGCTTCACTTCGAGTTTACATTTATCGATAGCTCTTTCCTATAACCTCACATGTAAACAATCACTTCTAGAGTTTCAACTTGGATTGTGTTGTTTAGTATGTTATATTAATATTTAGTCTTCTTAAATGTAAATAACTGAAACATAAGTTAACAACATGAGTTTCATAAAGGATTCAGTGTTTTATCAATTCATGTTTTCTTATTTCCTTTTATCTAATGCATAAAAGTGTTACAAAACTTAAGAACATTAATTTGTACATGGATTTGGTGTTTTATATATTTTTATTTGTTGTATCAATTTAAGTGATAAAATTTCAGTATGCTTATTTTGTGAATGCATTCTTTGTCATCCATAATACTTATTGCCCTAAAGTGAGACAGATTGTATAATGATTTCAATAAAACACATCGATCTAAAAATAAATCTGAGAAAGTATATCATAGGTTTCATATTTTCTTATTTCCACTTCCCTTGAGAAAATATAGCAAAAATAACATCATCACTTTCAACTAGGATTCTGTCTTATAATGTATAATGGATTATTACAAATGTTAAATAAATGGAGTTATGACAAATAAATACTTAAGGATTCTGTCTTTTAAATATTTATAATTTGTTATTTACACTTCCCTCACATCACAAAGTTTATCAAGAATTAACATTACTGGTGGTTTAGTATTATATTAATTAATTCAAAATTGATTTAGTTTCTTATATTTTGATATTTTCTTATTTCCACTTCATTATTTTCTTATTTCTCATATTTATTATAAGGTAAAAAGTAGTTAATATTACTTTGAACAGGGATTTAAAGTTTCTCCGTAAAAAATGAGAATAACCTTTCGCCTCGAAAAGTAGCGACTAAAACACCGAAATAAATCGGAAGAAGGTAAGAATCGATAAATTTTTTGGATCTAACAATTGAAAGTCCAGGGGAAAAAAAACGCGGTAGTCCACTTATTGTTGACTTTAAACAGGTGTAGCCATCAAATTGTGAAGGAAGTGTACTTTTATTCGTTCATATTACAATCGAAAAAAAAAAAAAAATCCACATAAAATCAATAGTTTTAAGTCGATATAAGAGGGGAAAATGGAATTAACGAATTTTGGTGGCCGAAGGATACCTTGCTGGTGTCGCCATAAAACCTTTTGGGTTCCATTATTATTATTATTCACACTTGTTCATAAGTTAAACCTTTTCATTTTAACGATTGAGTAGGTACCTGACTAGGAAAAATTGTCTTTGAAAAAAAAAAACTATACACACACACACATTCACACAAACATAAATACATACATATATGGTTAAACAGGCATTTTTTGATACCCTAACTTAAAAATTAAAAAAAAAAATTCTTTAACCAAAAAAAATATTATTAAAATTCGTTTTAAATCCTACAACTCAACCGTGTAAAAATACTTTCAATTATCTCCGTATTTAAAAAGATATCCATAGGGTGTCAATAACTGATTTTACCTTATTTTTTCTCTCTATCTTGTAAAATACATTCCAGTAACAATATTTGGTGTGAACTTTCTTGTTTAGCTTAAAGTATAGTAATTTAGGAAAAATAACTTAAATTCAACATTATTGGAATATTTTTTCTATAATTGTATTATGAATATTTCCGAATATTTCCTTAAGGGTGTCAATAACTTCTGGTTTACCTTATATATGAAATTTATAATCCTAATTGGTAATATATATTATATGTAATAGTGTGTATAATATATAGTATGCTGAAGGAATATGTTTAGAATGCTTTTCATATTATCACCTTTAAGAACATTGTGACTCAAAACAAATACATCATGAAATAAGTAACAATATTGGTGAAGAATAACGTACACATTACAGCCCACACCCTACACCCTACACTACACTACATAAAGGGGACTCCTAAATCTGGGCTAAATAGGCAAGCTAAGAGATATGTTGCCAGAAAGCCAATAACCTCATTTCTACGATTTGTGAGCGGAAACGGGGAAAATGTTTTCTTGAATTTACTGCTAATAGCGCCGTGTTGGAACTGGACAATTCCATATACATTTTCTTCTTCCTTCTTTTGTTTTTTTTTTCTTTATTCATCTCTTTCGGATTCTATTTTGTATTTTTTGTATTTCATTTGTTTGTACAGTAGTGTTCAATTTACAGGATTTTTTTTTCAGTTACCGTTATTTAGTTGTAGAACCGTTCTGTTTATATAATAAATTAATTTTTTTAAAGGCTTGGTGTTAAAATTATTTTTTTCTAATGACCCTTTAGGGCAGATACTTGTAAAATAATTAAATAAAATTATGTTCCTACAAACGTTCTTGTACATAATTATAGCTTTATTTCAGATCAAACATTTTGGAATTACTTGCGAAGAGGTGTATTACTCCTTTTAACAGTTACTTTTGGGTAACTCGTTACTGGTTAACCGGCGCGCATTCTAGCGGTAGGCAATCGAAATGAAAACTTCCAAATTTCGTTCCTTTCAGATTCTATTCTAGAAGCAACTAGAATAGAAATCACACCAGATGCTTTTGTAAATTGTACTTCATCGTTTAAAATTTTATTTTATTCAATAAATAAAAAATTGTTATTATAATATTAAATAGATTTTAAAAACAGCCAGAAAAGAAATGAATAAAAATGTTTAAATTTATTTTTTATAAAAAGTCTCTACATGAAACGAACATCAATTTATAATAAAATGAAAATAGTAAAAAGCCTGAGAAGCCATAAATAAATGGCTAGGTGTGAGAATGATTTAATTAAAACTTACAATATTTTATAATTGATATAGGAAGTGTATTATTTATATGGATAAATATAGTGTATTATAATATAATGTAGTAAATTTTACGGATAGCAAATGAAGGGTCTTGGGTTCAGTACTTCGGTATCTAAGCCAACGGTTTGTAGGTATTTGGCCAAAATTACGCTCAACCGCCATGGTTTTATCCCATATGGTATATAGGAGGCTATATATACCTCGAATCCGATCCAATATAAATTTTCTGCCTTCAGTCGGACTCGAACTCGGGCCCGGGAGCTTGGTAGTCAAGCGCCTTACCCACTGAGCTACCGCGCCTCCATATATATATACATAATATCGATATACAGGTTCAATATTCGATGGCCACCCCTTTTTTTTTCCCACAGTTTTTGAAATTTTGAAACGTAACTCTCACGGTCTTAACTGTGTCAAATAAAGTTTCTTTTCAGGTTTTAGTCTGCTCTCCAACCTTCTCTAGTTCTTCTCCAGCAACCCTAACTCTGGAATGCCCAATGGGATGTGGTATTTTTTACGACGGATTTCGATTGAAAATAAAATTTTGATTCGGTTTTATACTGGTGAATTTTTTTTATCCGGGGCCAAAACTAGGATTGCAAAAATAAAATAAACTTTGAACGAAAATATGAAATTAAGGCCTTCCCGCGACTGGTACGACGAGGAAGGTTTCCCCCGAGAGGCTCAAATCGTCGAAAAGCCCGTCATGAAACTATTGGGTTGTTTCACATGAAATGTCCGTTTTCAAGGTAAAGGGATTTTAGTAAAAATACAATATGAAAACAATATAATTTTATTCGAAGTATTTACCTTCTTTTTCTACACATTTTTCCCAACGTGACAACAACTTTTTTATCCCGGATTTGAAAAACTCTGAGCTTTGAAGTGAAACAAAATCTGAAAACGCACTTTTGATTTCAGCATCATTTGCAAAAATTTTTCCTCTGCAGAAGTTGTCTAAATTCCTGAAAAGGTGATAATCTGTTGGAGACAAGTCGGGAGAATATGGTGGGTGCGGAAGAACTTCGTACCCCAGCTCTTTCAATTTATGCATGGTAAGTTTTGAAACGTGGGGTCTAGCGTTGTCGTGTAGGAGTATAGGGCCCTTCCGATTTACCAATCCAGGTTGTTTTTTCAATAATTTTTCGTGCATTTGGCCAATTTCATTGCAGTAGGTTGTAGAGGTAATGGTCTCACCTCTAGGCAAAAAGGAATAATGTATGATTCCAGCCATGGACCACCATACTGTAACCATCAATTTTTTCGGGTGCAAATTTGGTTTTGGCATTTGTCCTGGGCTTTCGTCGATGTCTAACCACTGCCCTGACCGACGCTGATTGTCATAAGCAATCCAGCTGTCGAACGACCTAGTTTAAACTCATAAAAAAATATTACACGAAAATCACGTGTTTCCATATTCATATTTAAAGGTATACTTAACAGTGTGTAATTGATTGGGAAGCTAATGTTTATAAAAGAAAAGTAGAGGATTAGTAACTGCTTGATTATGATATGTGAACTTTGGAAGTAAACAACAGAGACTCGCAAAATCCTCTATGTATTTCAAATATTATAAAATCGGACATTTCATGTGAAACAACCCAATAATATCATTTATGTACTGGCTACGGTGAAAGCGTATCCTCATCGGAGCATCAGAAACATATCCAGGGATACCCACTTAATGACAGAACCTTAGCCTTAGTCTCTCAGCATCTTGAGGAGTTAGAGCCTGGTGAAGTGAAATGCGGTACGGCCTCATACGGTGTTGTTTGAGTATGGCCCACGCCGTTTCAATGCTCAAGTGGGTATCCCTATGTCCTGAATGCTCCGATTAAGATACGCTTCCACCGTAGCTAGTACATAAATTACATTAGTTTCATCACGGGCTTGTCGACGATTTGAGCCTCTTGGGGACAACCTTCCAAGTCGACCTGTTTTCACCGCTCGTCGTGCCAGTCGCGGGAAGGACTTAATTTCATATTTTTGTTTAAAGTTTATTTTATTTTTGCAATCCCAGTTTTAGACTGCTTATTTTCTCAAATTGATTTGCGGCGAAACGGTGCCCCGGATAAAAAATTCACCGGTATAAAATCGATTCAAAATTTGATTTTCTATCGAAATCCGTCTTATAAAATACCGCATCCCATTGGGAATTGAAGAGTTTGGGTCGCTGGAGAAGGTTGGAGCGCAGACTATAACCTGAAAAGAAACTTTATTTGACACAGTTAAGACTCTGAGAGTTTCGTTTCAAAATTTCAAAAACTGTGGAAAATAAAAAGGAGGTAGCCATAGAATTTTGAACAGCCTGTATATGATGGTATGAGTATAAGGTTTTTATTTTAAGTTTAAAAGTGATATAGAATAATAAATGAGCATTCTGTGGTTGCTTTTGCTAAGTAAGATAGAAGTTGCAAATAATATTTATCAATACTAATTGTACGTTAGTTTCTGAAATTTTAATTGATGTACATTTATGTGTTTATCACTTTTTCTTTTGCCAGAGAACAGTTTGGCTTTGCTAACTGTTTCTCTGTTATGAAGCTGGTAGTTTTAGAAAGGTGAGGAGGACTCAGCGACTAATCAGCGGTGAATAGAAGAAGGCAGAGAGACCCGCTGGCAATTAGTATCAAAAGAGAACTGAAACTAAAAACATAGGACCCCAGCTTCGGCTAACGACTCTCTCTAATATCTCTTTTCACCACTCTTTATCTCTCTTTTTCTTCTCTTAATCTCTGGATTTCTTAGTTTCTTTTCAGCCTTTTTTTACTTTCGGTCTGTTAATGATAATTCTGTTTGATACTCTGTGTGCGCAGATCCTTTGATGTAATTAACTTGGAAAGTATGACTGTTACCTGAAAATTTCAAGTATGTTTATTTTATAAAATTTAATAATCCTATCCCAGATGTTAAAATTATTCATTTTGTTTTATTTTGAAATCGTTTTTTTTTTGTTTTTTTTTTTTTTTTTTTTTTTTTTTTTTACGAAAAGGCCATAGAGACCACGCGAATATTACGAAGATGGATTTTAATTCTGTTCCTTTTCATCATCCGTATCTCCTTCATTCTTTCTGATTGCCTCTGTCTCCTCTCTTCTGCCGAGGCCATACCCTCCTTTGGCTCCTTCCTGTCCACAAGAACTGCTATTCCTTGAAGTTTCCTTCTATATTCTTCTCTATCAAGGCGGTCACGTTCCTCAATCCTCAGTTTGCTGGTCTCTCTTTTTTAGCTGTTTTATGTATCCTTGTGCACTCTTGTAATCCCAAATTTTCTGAAAAATAGCCTTATGAAGTCTTTCCTCAGGCATTCTTACCATATGTCCATAGAACTTCAGTCTCTTTTATTCTTATATCCGTCTCTATGTTCGTTGTTTCTTTGTAGATCTCCTCGTTTGATCTTAACCTGTATCCTTCTTGGGTTTTCCTAGGGCCGTAAATTCTCCTTAGGATCTTTCTTTCTACTTTCAGCATTCTTTGCAGGTTAGGGAGGTTCATGGTCTCTGCCCCATATAGTATAACTGGCTTTACTACAGTGTTGTAGTGCCTGATCTTTGCTTTTATGGATAGGTTCTTTTTATTGTAAATGTTACTGGTTACAAAGCTTAATCTCTCTCGTTAAATCGGTTTTATTTATTCTTATGCCTTAGTTTAACTACGGTGTACCATAATTACGTCTGACGTCCTGTCCTTAATAAAATTTACAATTCAGATATCATAAATAACAGTTACTGAACAACACTTTGAATCTAGTAGATATCTTTTAACAGTTCCGAACATTGAACCAAATCGGACACTACAGTCCGTGTATGCGTTATGTGTTGTGTTGTCCTAAAATTATTGAAGGATTTCGTGTTTGCATCAAATCACCTCTCTAGATAATGAACTGATACATTTTTATATACAGGGTGTCCAAAAAGAGTATCGGGTATTTGTTACTTCGATAAAACAAAAACTACTTAAAAAAAAAAAGAAAAGAAAAAAGATTATTGTTAATTATTACAATATAAAGTGGAAAATTATTTGGAAAATATGATGTTATCTAAATGGTGACCGTTATGCTGCTGGCACTCTTCTAATCGGGAACGAAGATTGGCGATCACATGCTGACACATAGCTCTCGATATTGATAGGGGTAACATCAACTGGCCTCTCAGAAGCCCCGACCTTAGTCCACTTGACTATTTTGCATGGGGATTCCTTAAGAGCAAGGTCTATGAGAATAATCCGATGAACCTGACGCAATTGAAGCAATGCGTGAGGTCAGAAATGGCAGCAATATCGAGAGCTATGTGTCCATTTGGATAGCATCATCTTTTCCAAATAATTTTCCACTTTATATTGTAATAATTAACAATAATCTTTTTTCTTTTTTTTTCAAGTAGTTTTTATTTTATCGAAGTAACAAATACCCGATACACTTTTTGGACACCCTGTATAATATGCTTGTATTAATAATGATTAAAATCATAATTTCTTTTGAATTTTATTATTATTTTTTTTTTTTACTACTAAAGAGAGAAAGACTTTATAATGCTGCCCACTTCAAATGGATTGCTACTTATCACGTTGCATATTACATTAATCTAGATAGAAATCTTATATTTGAATATACAAATAAGTCATTATTATTATATTGAGCGCTGCATTGCTAGTCGGGCCTTTCCTCACAAAGCTGCCATCTCTGTCTATCTTCAGCCTTCCTTTTCCACCCTCTTTCCTCCTCCCAGTCTTCTCAGGCCGTCCAGCCACCTCAGCCTTGGCGTCTCTCTCAATCTCATTCCTCAAGGCCTGCAATATATCATCTTTTTTTGTTTGTCTGTCTCCCGATATCCTTCGCAATTGGCCATGCCACCGCAATCTTCCCTCTTTGGTCGTGGTAACAATATTCGGTTTTACCAAACTGCTCATCGTGTTTGATCTGATTTTCCGTGATTATTCACCGGACCGATGATCTTCGTGAGGACCTTTCTTTCCTGAATCCTCAGTAACCTATCAATCTTCCGAATCAGAAAACAAAAATCACTCCCATATGTCACTGCCGGTCTTATTACTGTTTTGTAAACAGTAATCTTCGTAGATCGAGACAGTTCTCAAGATTTTTCAATTATTATTATTATTTATAATGAATTGTATTTTATTATTATAGATATTTTACGAATAGATTTATTATCATCTCTATTAAACAAAGCCGTTAAGTGAAGCAGATTGTAATATTTCGTCAGTAAAATCTGTCTTAAAAAAAAAATTAGGTATTTTGTAATTATCCAGAATTTGAAAATAATGTTCATCACTGGTCATAGTGCGATATTTATTCATAAGGTTAGAACATTTGCCGGGACAGCTTGTACTTGAATACATTACTCTATTTCTACGAAAAATGTATGTAGTGGGGAATCCAAATTTATTCCGAGGCAATTTATTTTAAGCCGATGGAAAGCTGAAAAAAAGCTAGATGATTTACCGCTCCCAAGCCAGCAGAGCTACGGTTTTTGCTGTTCTCTCTTTCTCTCTCTCTCATACCTGAAATGTCATGTAATTTATTCATTATATTTGTTATTCCTGAAATTATTATTATTATTTTTTTGTTAGTACATAGGATTGATAATTACTTAGATCGAATCTGTAATTATCAAAACGATAAAAAAAATACCTGTACCATTGTAGCCCATGAAGGGTCTTGTGTTAGTACTTAGGTTAGGATGTTTTGGGCCAACGGTTGTGATAGGAGATTTGGCCGATATCACGTTCAACCGTCAGATTTTCCACCCCATTGTGGCGTCCCACTTTATTGAGGCTGAGTGTGCGAGGAAGGTCTCCGACCTCGATAAAAGAATTTTATATTATCCTTAATCGTTTTATAGAAAAATAACCTAATAATTTTTTTCAAAACTTTTAATTTTTAACTTAAAACTGTTTATACAGAAAAAGGTTAAAAACTGCCATATTAAACGAGAATAAATAATTTGTATTGACGAATAAAAAAAAAGTTTGCCCATTTAAATAAAATAAGCTAAATAATGATTGCTCGTGTTTCTATTTGCCGTGTCGGAATAACAAACTGGCCAGCTAAATTATTGAAATTTACAACTTTAGATATAAAAAAACATATTTATGTTTCAATAAAAATCTTGTATTGTAGAAAGAATTTATTTTTATCTGAAGACTTTTTTTTACAACAATACGCTATATATCTACACCAAAAATAAGTTGGTTCCATTTTCTTCTGTCCAACCATTCTCCCTCACACCTATTCATCATTCCATCCATGACGCCCTCCACCCAACGTCTTCTAGGGCGACCTTTCTTCCGTCTTCTTTCCGGACTCCATTCAAAAATCCTTTTTGGCCATCGCTCCTCTCTCATCCTCAAACTACTTTATTCTCATAGTCTCAATGGTGTAGAGAATGCTATCCATTTGTTCCACTCTCTGCCTAATTTCAGTGTTTGCAACTGTTTGAATCTGCGATACTGCGCAGGAACGTCTCCAATTATCCATTTCTAGGGATAGAAGTCTTTAGTAAGTAGAAAGCATACAAAAAGAAGAAAAAAAAATTCATTAGACATCCGAATAAACTTTATTTCGATTTTTTTCCTTCAATATTACGACAATTTTATGATTATTAGGGTTTCCAGATATTGATTGTGGGAAAAACAGCTAGTCCTAAGATCTACTACATACGTTTTTTTTTAAATCTGGCCTTGCGAATAGGTAATTGTAATAGGAAAGGAAACTTTCGTAGAACTATAAAAATGGCGTAGTTAAAATTTGGTACTGATTAGTTCAATTAGTTTTCGTAGTCATACGATAAGTAACAGGCGTGGATTTAAATAGGAATTAAGATAAGAAAAAGAACAGACAAGTCGTGATTAGAGAAAGAATAAAAATATAAATTTCCTCTAAAAGTGGATAGGATTTAGGAGATTTAGCCGACTCCAATAGAGAAGTATCGATTGACACAAATCGATCGGACACAACTCCCTTAGAGGTAACAGAAAGGACCTAACTCTAACTCCCCATTGACTATTTACTAGTTCCGGGCTGAATCATTCATTGCTCAGGGTGACCTCGTATCGGCCATTGGAAGAGCATGTAGTTGTAGTTCTGTAGTTCTTGTAATATATATAGAAATAAGCTCAGCCTATCCGAGGATATGACACATAGCGGCTGTCCGATACACATTATGAATGAAGAGCTGTGTTAAATGACTGGATAAATATTATATTGAGTAGGATGTTGAGAGGGATCAGTCGAAGAATGAATGAATATATTGCCAACTTTTCGGCCATATCATTGATGACCTTCATCAGGACTAAAACAAGAAATAGTCGAATATGGAATCAGAAGAGAAATTGGGAAAAAAAATATATATATGTATATGTTTAGTAAGGTTCTTGAGGTTCAGTCAATAATTAAAACAGCTATTATGGCGACGTTTCAAGACTGTATTGTTCTCATAATCATGCCCTGCATCTTAGTAGGAATGTCCTAGTATTCTTCATACGTGCTAGTTTTCTGTTTGATTTCTAAAGTTCCTTCATCACTGTGATTGCTTCATAAAATCCCATTCTTCCACTATTGATATTTTCCAGTATTGACTCAATATGTTAATATGGATAAATTTCTTGACTGTTACTGTTAAATGTTTAGTAAGGTTCTTGAGGTTCAGTCTATAAATGAAAACAACTATTTTGGCGACGTTTCGAGACTATATTGTTGCCCTGTATCATAGTAGGAATGTCCTAGTATTCTTCACACTTGCTAGTTTTCTGCTGGATATATATATATATATATATATATATATATATATATATACGAGGGTAAGTCAATAATTATCCGCAATATAGCTATATTTTTGTTTATGTTGGCAGTACTGTTCTTTTGTGTTGATGGCGCATGCTTTGTTTATTCGTTGTTATGTTTATGTGCGTATCAAGCTGGTAGGTTAGTTTTGTTATCGCTGTCGTGCTGTTAATAATGGCCGCTCCACTTTCTATTTGCACCAAAGAAGAGCAACGTTCAGTGATCCGTTTTTTGTGGTCGGAAGGTGTATCAGGGGCCGAAATTCATCGAAGACTTTTGGTACAGTACGGGAACAATTGTTTGCCACAACGGAGTGTCTATGAATGGATTGAAAAATTCAAAACACAGTGAACAATAAACAGTGATCGTTACAGTGAGATGCTTACTGCTAAGCTGAAGCCTGCAATTCGAAGCAAACGCCGAGGACTGCTGTCAAAAGGCGTTATGTTGTTGCACGACAATGCCCGTCCGCATACAGCTGCCCACACTGTAGAAACGCTCGCTTCAGAAACTCAATTTTGAAGTATTGAATCATCCTCCATATAGTCCCGATCTCGCTCCATCTGATTTTCACTTGTTTGGTCCACTCAAACAGGCAATTAGGGGCCGTCGATTTGCCTCGGACGAAGCATTGAAAGAAGCGGTGCATTCCTGGCTCGCATCTCAACCCAAAACCTTCTTCCATGAGGGCATCAGGAAACTTGAACAACGTTGGACCAAGTGCGTTGAAAAGCAAGGGGACTATGTCGAAAAATGATGTACTTGTAAGTTTCCTATTTCATTTCAATAAAATTTTATAACTATATTGCGGATAATTATTGACTTACCCTCGTATATATATATATATATATATATATATATATATATATATATATATATATATATATATATATATATATATATATATATATATAAATATTTTCAGAGTGGAAAAAAGAAATATATTGAGTGAAACTAGACCAAAAATCATAAGGACGTTAAGCCCCAAAAAACAAAATACTAGACTAAAAAATGAAGAATAAGAAAAATTCCGCTGACTACACCTTTCTATTTCAATCCGTTTTAATACCTTTCTATTCCCTAGTGGTTAACCCATGCTTTTTGCCATTAAAGCTGCAATATTTCCACTTGACCATGGATTTAGCATTAAATATTCTGTAAGACCAGAGACCATATGCCCTTCAATTTTACTAACTTGGGACCTAACTAATAGCTTGATCAAAGCTCAGTGTTTTTCGAAAAAACAATCCAAAAAACTGTAAATATCACAAAAACTTACATAGAATAGAATAGAATAGAAAAATAATTTTATTCTGGGACCAAGTCCCTTAAGAATAACAAATTGTACAGAAAGAAATGATATTAGTTACATCTGGTCAGAGACATGATGAATAAATAAGATGAAAAAATAAAAAAAAATATAACAATGATAATGTAAACATGGATACTAATGTAATATATGAACAGGAAAACAAGAAAATATTCTACAAATGAAATAATAAATAGGTTATTTTGATACAATGCTAATTATATACAATATAAGAACCCAAATGTTGTATTCGGAATGAGAAAAATTATTTTAATTGGTAACACTGAGTGTGTTTCAGAAAGACTTAGATATCGTTTAATTGAGAAAATATATTGTTAGTAAGTGTCACCTTGGATTAGGAGGAGGTACTGGAAATAGAGGAATTTAAATGTTTTTAGAGATTTCGCTTGTCTAATACGAGAAGGAATGGAATTCCATAGGATAGTTGAGCGGAATAGGGAAGAGCGCTGGAATATAGTAGTTCTATGGGATGGGGTATATAGATCAGAAAGACGGGATCTTGTGTTCAGTGACTTGATTGCAGATCTGAATTGAAGCGTATTGTAAATATAGGAAGGATGAAGGGTGCTGATGATTTGGCAAAGGAATGATCCATGGAAATATTTTCTACGGAACATGGGATAAAGCCAGTTTAATTCGGAATAGAGGAAGGAAACGTGGGAGCGCCTCGGTTTATCGAAGACAAATCTGGCAAAGCAGTTCATAATTAGTTTCAATCTGTCTTCGGGAACCGTCGAGAGACCACCATAAACTAGACAACCATAATCAAGGTAAGGGAATATTAGGGAGGATACTAGAAGCTTACGAGTTGACTGGGGAAGAAGGAGACGAGATCGGTGGAATAATTTAAGTAGACCTATAGAACCATATTTAACCAGCTTTCGAATAGCATGATCAAATTAATGATTGCTTGATGATTTCATGGAGAAATTTACATTAGAAAACAGAAAACATGTTTTGTTTTTTTATTTTTCATAAAAATCAAGAAATTGGGTAAATAAAAAATTATGATAATAGCTTGATGATAATCTGTATTTTAAACAACATAAACTCTTCATTGGAACAAAAAGCAAAGAAAAAAATTATTATTTATTATATCATACCATTCGAAAGCTGATTAAATATGGAAATTTTTGTAATGTTTGATATTTGTGATATTTGACGGAAATCACGCTCAACCGCCAAATTTTAACACTATTAAGGACTAAGCCACTTTTCAGAGGCTGGATGTGGCTCTAAGTGGGTTTCCCAAACTCGAAGTCGATCACAGAAAATAAATTTTCTTCCTTTTGCCGGACTCGAACTCGGTCCCCAAGAGCTCGTTAGTCGAGTGCCTTACCAACTGAGGACTAAATCAATAACGCATTATTACACAAGGTTGTACCATACACTGTAATAACCGTAATAAAATATAGAATATCCGCAAACCAGTAAAATCTATAAAGCATTGCAACATAAATTTTAATGGAGTAATTAAAAGTACAAGGTGTCTAATAAAATAAAAATAAAATTATATACGAAATAAAATGATATTTTATTGCACAACTAAACTGGGATATATAATCTGATATTAATTCTCTTTCAAAGCAGTCACTTGTTTAAAAGTACTTTCCTTTAAGGTGAGAAAAATATGCGCCTTTATTACTTTATTATTGATTAATTTATTATTGATTATAGACAGAAGAAGAATTGGAAGGTTTAGTGGAGCTCTGAAGCTCAACTCATCCTCAAATGGGTCAAATAATTGTCAGGTATATAAGTCTTTTGTCTTTTTAAAGAGCTTTGGTTTTCGACTACCCTTACCTAGGAAATGCTCGAGTAGTCGAAAACGGCGTGCAGTTTCTTGTCTAATAAGTCTCGTAACCATAAGTGGACCATTTTAGACATACCAAGCTTTGGGGCTCCACTAAACCAACAAATAAACTTATCCATAAAGGTCTCAATGTTCCATATGTTCCTTATCTGGCCCGAACAGATACCATCCTTTCAATTTTCTTTTTTTTAGTATATCAATTTATTGAAATTTACAACTGTACAAAATATATGCATCAAGTAAATGTGTTGTTAACTATTACAATAACATGACAAAACTTTAAAAGAACTACTCATCAGTAATACTTCAATAAACATTCTACACTAGGAGGGTTCTGGGCCATTTTCTTTTCAGACGCTTCGGAGGATTATCGGGAATGGTGTGGAAAGCAAGTTGAGAAATTACGGGATTTGAGTGGTTATGGAGCTTACTATGAAAGGTTAGATATCTGGTTTGGGCAAAATCAGCAACATATGGAACATTAAGGTCTTTATGGATAAGTTTATTGCTGACAAAGTAAGGAGCATTGAGGATTTTTCGAAGGATTTTGGATTGTGAGGATTGGATACGAGATGAACTGGATGGTTTAGTGGAGCCCCAAAGCTCAACTCCGTACGTCCAAATAGGTCTAATCACAGTCATGTAAATAAGTATTTTGTAATGAATTGGGAACTTGGATCGTTTGTCTAGTAAATGTTGAAGAAGTCTATAACGACGGGCAGTTTCTTGTCGCTTCAGTCTGTGGAATGTGGATTCCATGTTAGACGTTTGTCTAGATTGAGTCCTAGTTAGCGGATCTGTTCAAGGGGATGAGTGGAATATTATTAAAGGATACTATAAGACAGGAAGATTTATTTTAATTCTCCATTGTTGACACCATTCATGAAGATTTTTGACACGAGATTGTAGTGGTTGAGATGCAATGGAATGATCATTATTTACATTCATTAAGCACATTATGCTGTAAAGATTGGATTCGAGATGAATAAAATCTACATTAGTTCTCTAAGCTATCTTCTTCTTAGACGCCTTGGGGGTTCTGGAGGATCGCGTTTGAAGCATGTTGGGAGACTGGTGTATTACAGTGGGTTTGAAGCGTTTATATAATATCAGAATCTAATTATTATTATATATTGACCATAGCAGCCCTAATAAGGCCTTGGACTATCAAAGGATAAACAGCCATCCCTGTATCTTTCGTCTTTCTTTTCCTACCTCTCACTCCCACTCTTCTTAGGCCATCCTCTATTTAGTTAGTTATCCAGTCTTTTTAGCCTTGGCCTCCCTCTCAATCTCCTTCTTGTCGTACATCCTCGTATTTAGGAAGTCTGTCATCCTTTACACCTGGCCAATACACCGATATCTTCCCACTTTGATCATAGAAACAATGTTTGGCTCACCAAACAACTGTTTTTAGTTCCATTTTTGATCAGAATTTAAATAACATTAATATTTTGTTTTAGATAATTTATAGGTTCGCTGATATCTTTTTATTTATTTATTTATTTTATTTTTTTGTTTACGCATACATGTTTTAAACTGAATTCTACAACCCGCTTACGAGTCCTGATTTCCTCCAAAAACAAGCGCCATTTGTCCCTGTCTTGTGCTACCACCATCCATTTCCTGACGCCGAGGGATCCTGCATCACCTGCCATGCAGTCTGCCCATTGCAGTCTGGGCCTTCCAATTCTTTCCATGAATTTGTTCGGTTAGGACACTCTTGGAATGTCTCCTTCAGACATCCGTGCCACGTGTCCGCCGGAGTCTTCCGACCTTATTGACTGAGACCACATCAAGATCACTATAGAGTCCGTTCACCTCCGCATTTGTGCGCCGTCACCATTCCCGACACATACTGCTCCAAGGATTCGGCGAAGAACTTTCCTTTTTAAAATCTTTAATGTCTTATCATCAGACCTTGTTGTTGTCAATGTCCATACGCCCACATTGGAGAACTTAAATCAGTACATAAGCATTTAAATCTTCCGAGTAACTAGATTTTGCTTTCAAAATTCCTCTTGTTCTGTCAGAAACATTTCATTCTTTCTGGACTGGCTGTTCAAATATTTTGAGTTTAAGTCATATGACTAGATCCGCTACCTAGGACTCCATCTGGACAAACGTCTTACTTGGAATCCACATACAAGACTAAAACGACAAGAAGCTGCCCGTCGCTATCGACTACTTCAACATTTACTTGACAAACGCTCCAACCTTCCAATTAATTACAAAAGACTCATTTACATAACAATAATTGGACCAATTTGGACATACGGAGTTGAGCTTTGTGGCTCCACTAAACATCCAATTCATCTCGTATCCAATCCTTACAATCCAAAATCCTTAGAAAAATCCTAAATGCTCCTTACTTCGTCACAAACAAACTTATCCACGAAGATCTTAATATACCTTACGTTTCTGACTTAGCTCAAACCAGATATCAATCCTTTCACAGCAAACTCCACAACCATTCAAATCCATTAGTATCACAACTTGCTTCTCATTCCATTCCAGATAACCCTTCGAGGCGCCTGAAAAGAAGATGGCCTCGGGATCTTCTAATATAGTGCTTTATCATGTAGAACCTTAATAAGTGCTACCAATGGGTAGTTGCTTTAAAAACAAGTGACGTGTCATTTTTATCTATTTCATTACATTTACTTGATGTATTTTATTTTTTGTATATACAGTTGTAAATTTCAATAAATAATTAACAAAAAAAAATTCATATGACTCTGTCCTTCTGAATCATCTCTTCTCTGTTTTTGATTTGTTGTATTGTTATTTTTAACTCTTCTAAGTCAACCTGGACTACTTTGAACCAATTGTTTTTAGTTTTATTCTTCCAAAAGTAGTCAAATAGTAGTTTCAACAGTCTGACTTCCGTTTTATCTTGATATGTAGCCGAAAAAGACCATTCTCCTTTTCCTCATACTGTCTACTATTTACCCACCCTTCTGATAGACCACTTCATTAGGCAACAATGTCCATTGTCCATCTACTTGCTGTTTCTTTCGGATGATTGTCCTAATTCTTCGGTCTGCGTTATGCAGTTTATCTGTTGTTGATTTGGTGTTTGGTTTAAGTAGTGTTTCACTAGCGTAAATTGCTTCCGCAGAAGAAGAAAATGAACTTTATTCTAGGACTACTCGTCCCCTAAGAATAACATACGATTATAGTACATAGGACAATCATCTGGCTTTGATAATTAATTATAATAAATAAAAACAATAGATAATAATAAAAATTGATAAATAATTAAATTATATGTTACAAAATAACTGAGACATCTTGTAAAAGGATACATCTTATGTATACTATTATAATGTATATTACATAAATATTCATGTTTTACATTTGCTCGGAAGATTGAAAATGAAGGAGGTAAAGGAATAAATGATGTTTAAAGGAAGTGTGGATCTTTTTCGAATTGTGATGGGCAATGAATTCCATAACGAGGAAGCACGGATAATAAAGGATTTCTCGAAGGATGCAGTTCGATGCGCCGGAGTGTATAGGTCGATGGGTTGGGTTCTAGTATTCAAGAGGTGAATGGAGGAGCGCAGGGTAAGGTGGGCTTTCTGGTTTTCAAGGTTTGAAATATGAGTGCACCTAGGAAATATTGACGTCGGAAACTAGGGTAAAGCCACCCAGTTTCAGAATACACAAAGATATGAGGCGTCCAGTTGCAAAACGTAGCAAAACCAAATTTCTAAATTTTTCACCAGAAGCCAAAAACCATAGCAATATGATGCCCAATTGATATGAATGTAATTTTTCTTGTATAATTAGCAGAAAAATAGATGGTTTTAGTTGGGCAAGCGTAATAAGGGCCCCTGTTTACCAGTTTTTTTTGTTGTTTTTTTTAAATTGGTTTTTCTTCTGTACTTATTCCGTTTTGCAAAAGTTTGAGTCTTACTCCTTTTTGATAATGAAATAAATACATGTCCTGAGTTGATTTATAGAATTGAAATGATGGATTAAAAATGATTTTACGTTCAAAAATGTTACTTATTAGCTTGTGGAACAATAAAAACGGATAGTAAAGTAATAAACGATATATGTACATTCATGGTTTAGTGTATGTAATCACAATACATATTTTCCTAAACAAATTATTATTCTTCCTCATCTTACTTCTAGACAGACTTTTAGACTTCTTTGAAAATGGTTAAAAACAATTTATCATTAAAGAATATTTGTATACATAAACGTGATTATTTTTTAAAGTATTGAGGAACAAAATAAAATAATAAAGTATTGAACTACGTACCTAGTAGTATCAAAATATTATTGACTCTGTTTTTTAGTAGGTAACTTTAAAATTCAAAACAAATAGCTATCTGGAAACTTTTTTTATAATGTTTAAAAACATTTATCAGTTTAGTTTAACAAACAAAACAATGAAATGTAATTTAAAAAATGAACTAGTCAATAGTAATTACGATCACAATAACAGGTAACTTTTCTAAACAGCTAATTGTGTTTCTTCCACCTCGTTTATGTCTCCTAAATCTGACAAATAATATGCATAATATGGCAGCCATATTGTGAGATACTCCCTTTTGGTACTGTGATAGCCATGGTTTTACTCCCTTTTGCAACAGTACCTGATTTTTAATTGTAAATTTGAACAGGTTTTCCTTCGTTTTTAAACCTAAAACCTAGTCAGTATTCTGCGTTGCAAGGAGCTGGATCGAACGTTATATAAAACTTAATTTTGATTTTCGGTGGATTTGCTACGTTTTGCACTTAGGCTCCTCATGTGTGAGAACGTCTGGAGATCCCGAAAATAAATCTAAGAAAACAGTTCATTAATCTTTTACATCTCATCTCGAGCTCATCAGACAGTCCACCATGTAATATAATAGTGTTTGAGTTTGGCATTCATAGAGAGAGACTTCTTCTTGTAAGTTTCTATATTAAATTTATTTAGGTCATAGCCTAGTCAGGTATGTCAATTGTTGAATAATATCCCTTGTAGGTGAAGTAGGGTGGGAGGCGGTGGGCTATTGAAGGGTGGGATGGAGGGAGGGGAGGTTTATGGCGGAGGAATACTAACATGGTAGGTACTGGGGGGTAGGTAGAGGGGACCTTTCCATTTCCATGGTTTAATGGATCTCCTTCGGCCGCCTTTGGTCAGCAATGTTGTCCCTTTAGTGAAGTTCTATGTTCGCGTCACAGCTAGTAATGCTATGCGTCCGCTCTCTATTTACTCGTATCTATTTCCTGTCACGTCCTTGTTCGGTTGAATATATTTCTCAAGATGTCCTTTTGAAACACTTCATAAATATGAAAGTGTATACACATATATAGTTAGTTATATCTTCTTTATCTGGAAACATAACTGGTTTTAATTGTTTCCAGCTCTAAAAGATATAATATAAATACCGGTAAAAATGGGTAACTTTGGGTCACTTTTCAAAGTTTCTAGCTGATTCTATCTTTATTTATTAAGTTAACATGCTGACAAAATTATTAATTTGTAAGGTCAGTATTTAAAAAAAAAATAGAGAAGAAAAAATACCAGAAGAATGGAAAGAATCTATACTTATTCCGATCAATAAAAAGGGTCCTAGAACAGAATGTAGCAACTATCGTGGTATTTCACTCGTTCCGACGTGTTAAAAAATATTTACATAAATTCTAACGAACCGAATTAGGCTTGTTTTATATTATCCGGCACAACCCGCAGCGTATCAGACACGGCACGGTCAGACAAATACATGGTGTATTTATATTATCAGGCACAGCGGGTTCCAGCACGGGCCGGGAGCACAGGCGAAGCGGAGATTTTTTTTTTTTTTTAATGACTTTTTGTTTATAGTATATTACTTCATACTAGTGTTTTTAGTCATTAGGTTTAGTCCAGGTGTGTTATTTGTCCAAGACAAAAAGATAAAAAAAGTCAAGAAAGCATGCACTAAATGTAGAAAACCTTCATGTCCTGAACATCGAGTAGAAATTTATACAAATTGTTTTGATTAGATTTTTTTTTTTTTTTTATAATTGCATTTGTTAAATTTCTGTTTTTATATTCTTATATTAATATAAAATGTTCAATGTGTTACTCCTTACGCACTCAATTAATTTTTCAACATCTAGTTTTGCAAAAAATAAAACAAAAATGGAATCAAATTTAAACACAGAAAAAGATTTGAAACGGGGCAAAGTCAGTGCAGCACTGCACTGTCGGAGTCGAAAAGTAAAGTATACTACGAAAAAGACACGTTAAGACACGGTCCGGCACGGATATTCTTTTCGGGAAATGTTTTAATGTCTTGTCTGAAACGTGCCGTGTCTTGCCGGATCCGATCCGCTATAATATACGCAGGTACTATAAAACTAACTGTACTAATATTTGCCTTGTCTGAAACGCTACGGTCCGCTACGTGTCGTGCCGGTTAATATAAAACAACCTTTACTGATTACGCGGAGGAAATAATTGGAGACTCTCAATGTGGTTTTAGACGGAGTCGTTCAACTGTCGATCAAATATTTTCCCTTCGTCAAATTTTAGAGAAAAAATTAGAATTTAAGGGCGCAGTGCATCAGCTCTATGTTGATTTCCAAAAGGCTTACGATTCGATTAACCGCCAGAAACTGTTTGGTATTTTGATCGAACTGGGGATACCAAAGAAATTGGTTAATCTAGTAAAGATGTGCATGTCCGAAACATTTAATAGAGTCCGAATCGGGACTTTCTACTCCGAAAAGTTTGAAGTACGTTTGGGTTTAAAAGAGGGAGATTCTCTTTCTCCGGTATTATTCAACTTAGCGCTAGAATACATCATTAGGAAGGTAATGCTGAGATGAGGGGGTAAATGTCCGGTTCTTGGTTATGCTGATGATTTGGTACTTTTGGGTGAAAACGAGGAAACTATAAAACTAAACGCTACTACGCTCATGAAAACCGGTAACGAAATTGGTTTAATAATTAATACCGATAAAACGAAATATATGGTTAGTAGTAGAAACGGTGAACATTTTAGTAATGTAAATATTTCCGGGATAAAGTTTGATTCGTTGAGCAATTCAAATATCTGGGGTCTATTATATCGAGGAAAAATGAATTTCAAGAAGAAATAAAGGCTAGGTTAAAAGCCGGTAATGCTTGTTATTTCTCGGTCGCAAAATTACTCAGTTCGCGCTTACTCTCCAAAAATTTAAAAATTAGGATATACAAAACTATTATACTACCAACAGGTATTATACCTAACTATTATACCTCTACGGATGCGAAACATGGCCGCTGACGTTAAGGGAGGAACAACGCCTTAATGTTTTCGAAAATAAATTACTGCGTACAATATTTGGCCCAAAAAAGGATGAAGACACGGGAGAACTTAAAAGGCTTCACAATGCGGGACTGCGCGAGTTATATCCGGTAAATATAGTTCAAGTAATAGCAGCGCGACGGTTAAAATGGGCATGTAAAGTCGTTGGGTTTAATAATGATCGAATTCCGAAAAAAGTAATCAGTTATGAGCCGTCGGGTAAACGACCGAAGGGTAGACCTAGACGAAGATGTGAGGATTGCGTCAGGACCAACCTGGGGTATTTGGGTTTTGGAGGAGTGGGTTGGAGGGAAGTGTGCTGTCGACGGTTGGTGGTGTGGGCATCGAACCTTCGGGTTCGCTAAGGCTTAATTTATTTATTTATCTATAAGGTCAGTATTTCCCTTACAAAATATGGCGGAACAGTAAGTCTAGAAACAACAGTATTAAACTTAATAAATTTTAAATTTGTTGAGTGAATTATTCCATTTGAAACATGGTTTTGTACCAATGTTACGACATAATATTGTATGTGTTCATTATTCACATAAGAGTATTAAATGTATCCAACAATACTTTTGTTTAGGCGCATATAAGAACAATAAAGTTGTAATAATTGGACAAAATGATTTCCCAGGTGTTGAGCTTCATTTCTGATTTTTTTGTTAAGGGCCATGTTTCGCATCCATACAATACCACTGGTCTTACAATGATCTTGTAAATAAGAGTTTTCATTCTTTTAGATAAAGAACCCAAGTTGGTCACTTTTTGAAGGGAAAAATAGCACCTGTTTCCTTCTGTTATTCTGGCTGTTATTTCACTTTCAATTTTATCGTCTTTTGTGACCAGGCTTCCTAAGTACTTGAACTGGTTTACAGACCTAAAACTATGATTTCTGAAAGTCACTTTTTCATTTTCTTCGGTTCTCCATCTTGACCTTCTCATGTAGACTGTCTTATTTTCGTTCACTGTAAGACCCAGTTTCATTGGAGTATAAAATGTTTTGTCAAAGACCGGGAATTGCACTTATCTAATTCTAAAAGAAGCCGGAACTTTCTCAGAAATCAAATTAGACTCTGGAGAGTGGACTGTATATTATATTCCTAAAATAAAGGTTCGCAACTTTAGAGAGAAAATGATTTGAAGAAATCTAAACGAATTTTAATAAAAATAAAAATGACTCACCCATGTAAAGATTACAGACCGGGATCGTCAGAACCTCCCTGGGCAGGCAGATGCAGCCGGGAGACCAAAATAAGGCTGAATTTCTTCTAGGTGCTGCGAGAATCGGTTGAGAAATCTTTTGGCTTGGTTAACACTCATTTGCAAGTAAAATGGTCTTATAATGTCTTTGATAAAAAATAACATGAATATGAAACAAAACAGTTAAAAATAAGATTTGGAAGACTATTTTTAGACTTGGAAAAAAAACTGAGGAAGGCTTAATCCTTAGACAATGGTGGAAGGCAAAGGCCTTGGGCAAAAGAAAACTAAGTCCGGCTGGCTTAGCATTTGACGAGAGAGTGGGAAAGGTCCTAGCAAGATTAGCGAGAGATAAGGAAATCAACTAGGGCCATCTGGAGGGTTATTGTAAACACAGAAAGGCTAGTTGCCATAAAAACTTCGATAGATGGCGTGACTTACAATTTTATTTCTCATCCTATTATTTTTTTTACAAAGGACGCCTTTTGGCGTGAACATACCGCCCACCAAAATTCGGACGGCTGCCTATTTTTGTTACAAAGAATTATACATTGCAAGTGGCGGGTAGGCTTAAAACAAAATTTATACAATGAAAATGGGAAATGTTTAGTCAACCAAAATGTCTGCCTCTTCGAATTCTTGGAAGGTACCTGATAACGCTGCTTGGGTTCTACAAATTATAACCACATCATAGGCATATGCCAGGTGTTGTGACAGGCGATTATATACAGCCCCCCCTGGATTTGTCTTAATACCACGGATAGCTGCTTCCAGAGCTATATTAAACAGATTTGGAGTTAGAGGATCACCCTACCTTAGGCCATTACTAACACCAATGGCAAAGGGTATGCTAGTGTTAAATAAAACAATATATCTGTGGCTTTGTGAATAGTAAAGAAAAAAAAAAAAAAAAAAAATCAGAATTTAGGAAAAACGCAAATACTTCGGCAATGATTCACAAATTAGTATTCATCCCCATAATAGCCTAACTGTGACAGCCTCATAACTGTCCATTAGACACAAATAATAAATAAAAAAAGGCTTGAACCCGAAGGTTCGATGCCAACACCACCAACCGTCGACCGTACACTTCCCTCCAACCCACTCCTCCAAAACCCAAATCCCAGGTCGACCCTGACGCAATCCTTCCATCTTGGTCCCGTTCTACCACTCGATCGTTTACCTTGCGGCTCAAAACTGATTACTTTTTTCGGAATTAGGTAATAACTAAACCCAACGACTTTACATGCCCATTTTAACCGTCACGCTGCTATTACTTGAACTATATTTACCGGATATAACTCGCGGAGTCCTGCATTGTGAAGAGTTTTAAGTTTTCCCGTGTCTTCATCCTTTTTTGGGCCAAATATTGTACGCAGTACTATATTTTCGAAGACATTAAGGCGTTGTTCCTCCCTTAACGTCAGCGGCCATGTTTCGCATCCGTAGAGAACTGTTGGTAGTATAATAGTTTTGTATATCCTAATTTTTAAATTTTTGGAGAGTAAGCGCGAACTTAGTAATTTTGCGACCGAGAAATAACAAGCATTACCGGCTTTTAACCTAGCCTTTATTTCTTCTTGAATTTCATTTTTCCTAGATGTAATAGACCCCAGATATTTGAATTGCTCAACGTGTTTAAACTTTATCCCGGAAATATCTACATTACTAAAACGTTCACCGTTTCTGCTACTAACTATATATTTCGTTTTATCGTTATTAATTATTAAACCAATTTCCTTTTCCCGTAAGCAGTACCTTCCTAATTCCTTAATGGTCATCCAATAACTTTCCATTCCTCTGTTAAAAATTTAGGCTTAACCATTGATCAAACCCTCTCCTGCAAATCCCATATTGCACGAATCTCCCGAAGGTCAATCGGTATCCTAAAACTATTTCACAGCTCCCGTCACCTCCTTCCCCTACCCACACCCAAATTTCTAGTATTCTCCCTTATCTTCCCCCAATTTGACTATAATTGCGTGATATATGGCGGGCTCTCGACGGTTCTTGAAGACAGATTAAAACGCATCATGAATTGCTTCTTTGGGTTTGTCTTCGGAGCCTCGAGACGTTCCCATGTTTCGCATCTCTACACTGAGTTAAATTGGCTTTTCCCCTCCTTCCGCAGAAAATACTTCCTAGGCACCTACCTATTCCAAGTTATCAACACCCGTCACCCTCCCTTTATTTACAGTAACCTGAAATTCAAGTCAGCTATCAAATCACTGCATACAAGATCTCGTCTTTCCGATCTCTATACTCCCTCCCACAAAAGTACTGCATTCCAACGTTCCTTTCTTGTCCGATCCTCTACTCTTTGGAATTCCCTCCCCCCTGTATCCGCAATGCATCTTCCCTTGGAACATTCAAAACACTATTCTTTCACCATCTTCTTTCCCTCCAACCCGACGCTCTCTAATTATAAGGATGTATGTACTATGTATGTAATCGTCTAATTACTAAGACCATCAGACATAAAACATCAGCATAAATTATAGTTTGATTATTATAATGTTTTAATTTCTTGTAATGATAATTTTTGATTTTCTATCATTTATTTGTCTTTAAGTTTCTGTTTGGTTTTTTTCTCTTCTGCAATTCTGTTTACAATATTAACTTTTATTTTGTATACTTAATTTTTCACTTTCTTTTTATTTAAAGTTTTTTCTTTTTCTAGTTTTTCTCTATATTTTTTTTTTCATACATATTTGTATTCAGTTTATCTATGTTATTTTATTTTTAACAGCCCCTCGGCCAGTTATGATCTTACTTTGTGTTATTTAAAGTTATTCTTAAGGGACTTTTTCCCAGAAAGTTTTCTATCTATTTTATTTTATTCTACCTCAAACTTTTGGGAGTAAGAAGTCCCCATTTGGACTCTATTAAATAACTCTATGTTTCGGACACGCAAGTCACAAATAAAGAGAAAAACAAATTATAGATTGACATATCTGTGGTCTATTGTTTTCCCACTGAAGGAAAAATTGATTTGGCATGGATATGTCGTTTGGCTTCAGATACTCGTAAATACTTTTTCGTTATTTATAAATATATGTATTTTTATAAATTCTAATGTAAGATTAGATATCGACTATAGCCACTGTAGTCACTCGGAGAGATCGAGCGGAGAGGTATATAGAGAGGCAGGATGGGAATGGCAGATGTGGGTGAATGTAGGGCCTGTTATCAGTGGACGTCACTGTTATCAGTGACAGAGGGACAGTCCTGCCCACTCCAGCCATCTCCTCCCTCGGCCTGGGGCTTCTTTAATGGGCCTCTCTATTTCCAATACCATCTATCATTCTGCTTCTCTATGAAAAAAAAAAATGTATATGTATTATCTAAAGCTATTTCTTAAATGTATTGTAGTTTATATTTTTACCAATGAATATTTAACCAAAGTTTCCATAAAATATAATGGATGTAATCATTAGAATTAGGGATGTGTCGATTATGAATGACCGATTCTTGAGAAAAGCATCGGATATCGAGAATCGATAACCAAAGTCGATTTCAAGGAGCCGGTCGATATTGCTGACATAGTAATTTTTGTGATACCTATATGTATTATTATTTATATGTAGTTATTACACATCGATTCTCCTCTCTATGTTCTATGAGTTCTTGAACAGTGTTCTCCTCATGATTTATCTATCCCACCTATATAGATTGCCTCAGTGATTGATTTTAAACTCAAGCGAGAATCACTCTTTATAATCTTAGTTCAAACTGGCTTATATAAAAGCCGTGACATGCTATAGTAGTGGCAGTTTTCTGTATATGATTAAGTATCACGGCGAAACTAAGCTATCTACACAAAGAGTGTATATAACATAATTTGTTTGTAATGTTATTGGAAGTAAAATTAAAAAAAAGAACACTCCGATAGCATAATTAGGTTTCGAGCTATCGGCATATAACCAGAGTTCTGTACTTGTAATGTTGCTAAATGGGTGGAGGGGAAAGCAAGAGGGGTGGGGGTCGGGATTTTGTTTTTTTTTAGTGTATTGAATGGGCTAATAGAGCACTGGAAGACACAGAAGAGAAAATCAAAAACATTTTTGAATTTCTGAAATTTTGTAAATTGTTTGACAAAATTTAATATGTGTATTAAGCCGCTAATGACTCATGTGAGTAGATGCGGAAAGTAATATATATAAAAAAATAAAAAAAATTACCTCAATATTCTCTAATCAATAAACGCAATAATTCGAATAAGTATTATAAGTTTAGAATGAATTATCAATTCATCAATATTAACACTATACTCACCTACATTTCATGTATAAATATTTCTACCTTAATTTATCGGTTAGCAGCAATAATAGACTAGAATAGAAAAAAGAAAATATTCTGGGGCAAAGTCCCTTAAGAATAACATTTACATGACTCAACATAAAATATATCTGGCCTAGAGGTTTTAAATTAAATAATAAAATAAAATAATTAAAATTAAGTACAAGTTTAAAGTAAAAAAGATAATATAAAGAAAAAAAAATAATAATACATATATACAGGGTGAGTACCTTTTAGTGTAAACAACTCTCCCAAGTTTTAGTGAGATTCACAGTTTTGTGGATAGTTTTTTCAAAAAATGGTGAGCATTGAAGTTTTTTAAGACATTGAAACTTCCCTAAATATAGTGAAGATCAAGCTGTTCTTTAGGTCCCAAGTTTGTTAAATTCAGGGTTACATGTACTCTTCTCTCATAGGATATTTAATGCTTAATCCGAAAATGTGGTCAAAATTTGAAAAATACTTAAACAAAGTGGAAATATCACAGCTTTATGGTAAGTAAAAACGTGGTTTCCTTAAAAATGTCTTTGAATTATTGTATATCTGCTGCGAGTTAGAATAGAAAGGTAAGGTTTATGGCATTACTTTTTAATTTTTGATATAGTTTCAACCAATTTTTTTTTTTTTTTTTTTTTTTTTTTTTTTGTATACATAAACTATTTATACAATTTTTTAAAGGAAAAAAATATTATATACAAAGTTGATTGCACAATAGATTTCTAATGTTACACATAGTAATGCATGAAGATAAATAATATTTGTTGTGAGGGAACAAAAAAAAAATGATAATGTAAAATACATACAGATAATGAAAATTATCTAATTAAAAGTGATCGTCGTAAACCTACGACATCCTGTCCTACAGTATCCTTTAATGATATTCCACTAATCCCTGTTGAACAGATCCGCTACCTAGGACTCCACTTGGACAAAAGTCTAACTTGGAATCCACGTACAAGACTAAAACGACAAGAAACTGCCCGTCGTTACAGACTACTTCAACATTTACTAGACAAACGTTCAAAGCTCCCAATTAATTACAAAAGACTCATTTACATGACAGTGATTAAACCTATTTGGACGTACGAAGTTGAGCTTTGGGCCTCTACTAAACCATCCAATTCATCTCGTATCCAATCCTTACGATCCAAAATCCTTCGAAAAATCCTCAATGCTCCTTACTTTGTGACCAATAAACTTATCCATAAAGATCTTAATGCCCCTCATGTCGCTGAGCCCAAACCAGATACCTATCCTTCCATAGTAAGCTCCATAACCACTCCAATCCACTAGTCTCCCAACTTGCTTCCTCCTCCATCCCTGATAATCCTCCGTGGCGTCTGAAAAGAAGATGGCCTAGAGACCTCTTAGTGTAGATTTTATTGAAGTGCTACTAGTGAGTAGTTCTTCACAAGTTTGTTTGTTTATTTCGTTTAACGTCACTTTATGCTGCTTTGGCTAATCGGACGAATTCTTCACAAGTTATTTACATGCCATTGTATTCACTGTCAACACATTTACTTGTTGTATATTATTTTGTACAGTTGTAAATATCAATAAAAAAATAAATAAATAAATAAAAATAAAATAAAGTGAGAACATTATAATAAGAAGATTGTTGAAATAGTTTAAAGTTATATACGTATATGATATGCTAGGATACAATTCATTAAAGCTTCCATATAATTAGATAGGTAACAATGTAATAATCAAGAGCCAGGCGAAAGTACTTCTAGCCTTAGAAATGTGTTATTGGAGGCGTTCATGTGCTGCATCACAGCTTCACAAAGTTCCAAAAAATATGAAAATGTAATAAAAAAGGAGTTAGATATTGAATAAAACACTTTTGATATATTTTTTAATAATGGCAGTAAAAACAAAACACCAAGTAATGAATGTTTTTTCCAGGAACTTTTGCAAAAAAAGTCCTAAAAGGGTCGTTTGGCTCGTCATGGTAGGGCTCAGTGCCAATATGGTAATTCATCAATCCTAAGTGTATTGATACATCTAAGCCACCATAAGTACCTCAACCCAATAACATTAGCAGGATAAATACTTGTAATGAAAAAAAAAAAAAGAGGTAGGCCCTTGACTAAAGCGGTGGTGATCCGCCGTACTATTTGGCTTGGGCAACCGGGAAAAAATAAATATTGGGAAAGCAGCAATGTCAACATGTTTACATCCTCTATTGACCCACTTATTTCTAGTTTGAGGATGGGACATTTCATATATTTTCAACTCCCATTTCCTCTTTTCCTCTGTAGTCCATTAAGGTTTAGCTATATTGCTATAGGGTTTGATGGGTATCTGTGGAAATTGTCGGATGGAAGGCTTATAGATAGTACAGTATAGTTTGTAATCCTATATTAATCGGGTTAACTTCGTATAGCCCAGTATGTATTGTAGGGTTGGGCGAAAGTCGATAGTTAGCACTATCGATAGTCCGATACTATCGGTTGAGAACTATCGATTCCTGTCGATAGTTTTTCGATAGTTTCTTCTTTTTTTCCCAAAGCTATTCAATAAAGAATTTCAACTAATTTAATTAAATTCAATTATCTACTTACTATTTGAAATTTGCAGGATTATAAATTATAAGATTATATATCATAAAGATGAGAGAAAAAAACTAATTTATTTGAATTTTAAAAAAGGTATTTACAATTTATATGGTTACAATAATAATGAACAAATCAAATCTTCAGAAAAGAAAAATAGCGAAATAGTTAATTTCAAGAATGAAGTGTGCTCCTTGAGCCACATATTTCCCGAAAGAAAAACTAGTATTTCTGCTTTCCTTTGGCTTAATCTTTGAGAGAACCCTTGAGATCTAGGAATTCCAAATTCAACTTCAAAAGAACTCGACACTGGACGGAGACAGATCAGCATAATTCCGAGAGTTTCAAAACTCGAAATTAGTAAAAAAGATCTATCGATAGTCGGCACAATCGGTAGTGACTATCGATAGGTATGACCTATCGATATATCGATAGTAACTATCGACTATCGCCCAACCCTAATGTATTGTGTTGTTTTACATAATATATCCGTTTTCCTACTAAAGAAAAAAAATAAATAAAATTACTTTAGGGTAAAACGACCAGTAGTGGGCACTGGCCCAGTAGTAGGACTGAAATTCAAGTGTTTAAAATAAGAGCCACATTGGATGGATTAGTGAGATGCAGCGCTCTCTTGAAGATTAACTTTACTTGTATCAAATTATCAAAGATTATTGTCTGCAATAAATTTAAAACTCCAAAAATTCACTAAAAATAACACTACAGAAAAATATAGTAATAGAAAATATTTTTACACAGATGGTTCCAAATTAGAGAATAATGTTGGATGTTCCTTTGTATCAGACTCCAGCATTATCAAATACAAACTTCTTTCTCTAACCAGTACCTTCACTGCAGAATGTTATGCGATTTGTGCGGCGATGTATCATATTATGCAAAGTGAAGAAGAAAATTTCCTAATATGCACAGATTCCCTAGCTGCTCTAATGGCATTAAAAAACATGTACACTAAAGACCGTTTAGTAATGAAAGCCCAAGAATATACAACAATGATAAAAAATATGAAAAAAAAATGTACTACTGGTTTGGACTCCGTCCCACGTGGGAATCAAAGGGAATGAAGAAGCAGATCGAGCAGCGAAAGAAGCAGCATTATCATCAATAGACATCACCAACATTTACACATCTGACATTTGCAATAGGTTAAAATACAAAGTCAAAATGGACTGGGCCCAGCTGTGGGAAAACACAGAAGAACTAAACAAACTGAAATCAATTAAAATTGAAATAAAAATGTGGAAAAGCTCTTACCGTAACAATAGAAAAGAAGAAGCTGTTATAACTAGACTCAGGATCGGCCATACACGCCTCACTCACGGGTATCTTATAACGAAGGACAATCCACCAAAGTGCACATCATGCAATATACAATTAATAGTTCAACACATTCTATGGGGCCCTATATGGGATAGCTATTTTCAAGAAGAAGGACTACAAAGAAACCTCCGTACCATGCTAGGTGATAATAACCAGAATATCGAAATAATAATAGTTTCTTAAAAAATACAATTTTTTCAATAAAATTTAAAAAGAAGACATAGAAGAAAAACATAGATTGAAGGACACTAAAGACCCTCGAAGTTGAGTGTCCATAAGAATTTCAACCTAACCTTACCTCAAAGATTATTGTGCAGTGGAAAGGTTATATGAGATAATCTGGTTTGTCATCAAAACAGTCTTTATAGTGCCCTTTACCTTGACAGATCAGCTAAGGAGATCAGTGTCTTTTTATAAGTTTTATTCGTCTGAAAAATTTAAAGATTTCAATCTTTTTGTTTCAATTTTTAATCTTAAGATAACATTATTTCGAGTTGTATGATAATTTTACAACAGTAAATTTCATTTAAACTAAATGGCTACATTTGGGAGTCAAATTTATAGAATTTTTCCAATAGTTGGCAGAATGCCTATTACTGGAAAAATGCACTTTATAAAGTGACACATTGCATTAACTTAATTTTTAACTACAATATTATTGGTAATTTAGTTTTTCCCAGCTAATGAGTACTACATTTTTTAAAATGCTTTTCCTAACCTGAAATCAATTTTATATTACTTGAATTGATAAACTTCACTTGAGGTACGCATGAGATGGTATAGAACAGTGACGGGCAAAATACGGCCCGCGGGCCAAGTGCGGCCCTTCGGTCTAGTCCATCCGGCCCGCGACATGGTCACACACAATTATACATAAGACAAAATTTATTTTATGCAAAGCTAGAATAGAATGATTGTTTTCTTCTCATTGCGTTCCTGGTCTTCTACCGTTGTATCGTATAATTTGAGTGTAATGAGATAAAGTCAAAAATAAAGTTTATTAGTTGTATAAAATTTGTTTGTTTTTTTCGGCCCGCCAAGATATTTTTCCTATTTCATCCGGCCCTCCCCTTAAAAAGTTTCATCTCTGGTATAGAAGGATCAATAGGATTAGGATTGATCAATTAATTGCCTCTTCTATTGGAATTATTTTATTAGAAAACAAGTTTGGAATGCTTAAAATTCATATTCAGTTCTAAAGCATACAAAATTTTCAAAGCATCACAGCACTTTGTTACATGAATTATATATATTAAAAGTTTTTAAAAATGTTAGACAAGAAATCAAATAAATTGCTTCTCACCTGAGGAAATATTGGATTTTTTTTTTTATTACCAGGTATGAGTTTAAAATGTCGTTTTAATTCCAATAGAATGCGCTCTTAGCCTATTGAAGGATTTGCTTATCTCTAAACGCTATTTTGTTTGTTAGTCATTTGTTTACAAAAGTCAGTTGTTTTTAAGTCGTTTACGTGGACGTATCATACCTTTCTTTGGTGTTAAAATTGTCTAATTTTAAGCCAAATAAAGAGCATTTGCGGCATGTCATGATTTTCTTATTTAATCAAAAGAAAAAGGCATCTGAATGTCATCGAATTCTTGTTGAGACTTATGGCGATGTTGCTCCAACCGTCAGGACATGTGAACGTTGGTTTCAAAGTTTCAAACGTGGTGATTTTGATGTTACTGATCAAAAACGAGAAAATCGACCAAAAAAGTTTGAGGACTTCGAATTGCAATCTTTATTAGACGAAGACAATACCCAAACCCAACAAATGATGGCAGAACAGTTGAATGTCACTAGGCAAGCCATTTCCGATCGCCTGAGAGCTATGGGAAAGATTCAAAAGGTTGGAAAATGGGTTCCACATGAATTGGACTAACGACAGATGGAAAAACGAAAAACTGTGTGCGAAATGCTGCTTTTACGCCACGAAAGAAAGGGTTTTTTGCATCGAGTTGTAACTGGCGATGAAAAATGGATTTATTTTCAGAATCCCAAACGAAAAAAATCATGGGTAACGCCAGGACAACCATCCACATCGAGTGCAAGACCGGATCGTTTTGGGAAGAAGACAATGCTGTGTGTGTGGTGGGATCAGAAGGGAGTAGTCTACTACGAGCTTCTCAAACCCGGCGAAACAGTCAATACCGAGCGCTACCGACAGCAAATGATCAATTTGAGTCACGCATTGATCGAAAAACGCCCAGAATGGGCTCACAGGCACGCCAAAGTCATTCTTCAGCATGATAACGCTCCTGCACATTCAGCCAGATTGACTAAGGAAACGATTTCTTCGCTTGGTTGGGAACTCCTACCCCACCCGCCGTATTCACCTGACCTGGCGCCTTCTGATTATCACCTCTTCTCATCGATGGGACACTCATTGGCGGAGCAACACTTCAACAATTTCGAAAACGTACGAAAATGGCTCGATGAATGGATTTCAAATAAAGATGAAGTATTCTTTTGGAATGGTATCCATATATTGCCCGAGAGATGGACAAAATGTGTAGAAAGCGAGGGTCAGTACTTTGAATAAAATATATTATACTTTTTTTTAAATTATTGTGTATATATTTTAAGAAATAAACGACATTTTAAACTTGCATACCTGGTAGATTATAAATTACCCTCGCATGCTTGATATATTTCAGATATCTGTTAGATCTCCTCAGGTGAATACCAATATATTTGATTTCTTGTCTTACATTCTTGAAAAGTTAATACATATATATAATATCCCTGTAAAAATGTGCTGATGTTTTGTATGTTTTAGAACTGAATATGAACGTTTAGTATTCGAAACTAGTTTTCTATTAAAATAATTCTAATAGAAATGGCAATTAATTCATTAATGAATCAATGAAGAAGGCTTATAGATAGTAGAGTGTAGTTTGCAGTCCTACATTAATCGGGTTGATTTCGTATAGCTCAGTTTGTATCGGGTTGTTTTGTATGAAATATTTGTTTTCATACTAGGGAGAAAAAAAAAGTAATAAAAGTACTTTACCTACTTTTTTTAAACGATTTTTTAAACCTGAACTGAAAAAAATTAAGCTAAAAAAAAAAGGGGGGTGGGGGAAGCAAGTTGAGAGACTAGTGAATTTGAGTAGTCAGAAAATGAATTTTACCTACCCACGAATAAAGCTGTCCAAATTCCCGAAGAAGTGATAGTCCGTTTAGATACACATAGATGAACACAAGAATCAGTAGAATTAAGTATTGACAAATACTTAAAAATATATTTTGTATGTAATACTTTTATATAAATTTGTTTATTTAATACTTTACAACACTGTCACATGTCTTCGCAAAAAATAAGTTAGTATAATACAACCACGTATTTTCACATTCGATACTGTGCAATTGTGGGGAAGATATATTTCCTGAAATATTTATTTCTCTCAGTTTCTTAATTTATTTATTTCTATCTTATCATTTAACAACCTTTTACTTCTTGATTTACTAATTTAAATTAATTTTTTTATATTTTAAATAATTTGTGTTTATTTTTTTTTCCAGGTAAGAACCTTCTATATGCTGATTTGCGGTGAGTGGATTTGCACGATTATACTCTGTTTGAATTAACATTTGAGCCGCTTCCTGTTTAAAAAAGAAAACAATTCTGTTGACTTTACTGTTGTATTCATTAATGTGTTTATCTTTCCGGGGGGGGGGGGGGGGGGGAGTTTGCTGTGGAGTTACATTAAATCATTAAATTAGAAGCTCATTAATTCAATGTTTACAGGTCAAGGGATATTTTCTTTTTTTTTCGACCATGCCTCCTGAGCGTTGTTGACCGATGAGAGTTCAACTCCTGTTTGAAAATTGTCAACATCAAACAAAAAAATGTGTGGTATTTTTAATAATTGTTCTTTTTTGACAATTCTTTAGTATTTAATCGGAGAAGTTTTAAAAACTTTCTTTCATATACGAGTATATCAATAGGGTGTCCAAACTATGGTATAATGCTCGCGGAACTTTTTCTCGCAGAATTAAGTTTAGAATAAAATTTAACCTGTAGATCCTTTTAATATTATCTATAGGATTGCGTCATTATATTATTTTTTTTAGAGTCCATTTTTGAAAATTATTGACAGCTGGTCGATAAAGGTAAAGTTCAGTCTGGATCAAGAAGGAAAATTATTTTTGTACGGCTGTTTTATATCTGATTTAACTACTTTTTGTAGTTTTTCTACTTGAAAACCTTTCACCTAAAGATAGTCAAGTAGAAAAACTATTAAAAAAAAAAAAAATCATCTGAAAATTGGACTTGGCTGGCGTTGGTATTCTACTGCTCATTTAATAAATTTGTTTGGTTACTTTTTACTCTTGAAATCTTCATTCTTCTTTTTCTTTCTCTTCCTCTTTAGTGCCTTTCAGCGTGGAGGTGCCTCTGTCCTGGCCAACCAATCCTCCCTATCCCGAGCCCTCATGGCATTCCAGTCTTTGCCTCTCTTCTCTCCCACCTTGAAGATGTAGTCCGTCCATTGAGTTCTGGGTCTCCCTCTGGAACGTTTTCCTGTTGGTCTGGCCTCAAAGTTACTCTCTCGGGTCCCGGTCCTTATTCATCCGGCAGAGATGTCCGAACCATCTAATTTGCCTCTTTTCAATGATATCCTTTAGCGAGACAGCTCCTAAATCCTCTCTAGTCCTATCATTCCTGATGTGATCCCTTCTGGTTCGGCCCGCTACTTTCCTGAGGTACCTCATTTCCGCTGCAGTAACTCTGCTTAGACACTTACCTATTGGTACCCAGCTTTAACTCCCATATAGTAGGATAGGCAGGTAAACAGCTTTGAAGATATGTAGCTTTACAATCTGAAATCAGTCATTTTAAATAGTGATATTGATAAGGTCGAGCCCTTATTAGCGATGTACTTAATTTTTTATTCCCTTCTTAATATGTTTGATTTCTAATACTAAATTTTTAAAATAGTTATATACATACACTTGAGGTACACCATGATAGTATAGAAGGATCAATACAATTAGGATTTATGAATTAATTGCCACTTCTATTGGAATTATTTTATTAGAAAACTAGTTAAGAATATTTAACATTCATCTTCAGTTTTAAAACTATAAAATTTTTTTTGAAACATCAGCACTTTTTTGCATAGATAGATCCATGCTGATGTTTGATAGATCCATGTAGCAAAGTCCTGATGTTTCGAAAATTTCGTATGTTTTAGAACTGATTATAAATGGTTAACATTCCAAACTACTTTAAAAAAAAATAATTACAATATAAATGCCAGTAAATTTGTCAAACCTTACTATATACATAATCTGTATGTCAAATTCCGCATGTTTTAATATTTTCATGCCTTTGGAACTGGAATAAAAAATACCAATAAATGTTTTTTTTTTTTTTTTACTAGGGTAGGGTAAATCTTTAAAAGACATTGTTAGGCCCGTGCCTAACCATGTATGGGATTCTTACCCACTAAAACCACATCCCTACACCTGTTTTTTCCTCCCCACGGAACCGCCGTTAGGCAATACATCATGGAGAGGAATGGCTGGGTGCCGCCTCATGGCAGTAGGCTACATCGTCTGTCTTCTTGCCTGAGCCGCTTGATAGTCTCAGCCGCTAAGAATGTGAGTTTGTGTGTGTGTGTGTGTGTGTGTGTGTGTGTGTGTGTGTGTGTGTGTGTGTGTGTGTGTGTGTGTGTGTGTGTGTGTGTTTGTGTGTGCGTGCGTGCTTGCGTGAGTGCGTGTGTACGTATATGTAGAGAGAATGGAGGGAGTGTATATATGAGGATTTATATTTTCAAATCAATACTTGTCCAATGAATCCAATATACTATATTTAACCACTGGGTTTTTTTATTTTTTTTTTTTTTTTTTTTTTTTAGTTATTTATAGGCGTGGATAAGGTAATGATCTAGCTATCATGGCCAGCCCTCCCCCCCCACCACCGTTAATAAATCCTATATTTGTTATTTAAATAAATTCCCCTTCGATGGGAGGGCTACTCCCCCTATCGCCATATCGTTCATCTACCAGATTAAATATGGACCGATTTAATTAAATTACTCGATTGGCTTGTTAAAAATATATTTGTTTATATATATTTATTAAAAAAAACTTTTTATCCATTAAATGTTTTTTACAATTATATAACGAAATACAACTAATAAATATAGGTACCGGATTTAAAACCTAATGAATGATATGGCAAATATTTAAGACACATTTGGTTAATGGCCATAGGGTTAGGTATTGTTATGAATACACGATTTATCAATAAGATCGATATTTTCACATGGATCTGACTTTTAGCTTGAGCTCTATAGTGAGTTTTTGAGACCGTCTTTTGCTCAAATGGATCGGAGTGTTAACACCTAGTAGTCCAGGCAACGAAGACAAAAAAAAAAAGGCCGAATAGGGGACATAATTCATGTAGAAGCCAATTTTGGCTAGTGATGAGTCGTTCTGAGTGGGACGGAACGTAGAACTGGTTTCACCTGGAACGAAAACCAACGCCAAAGAAATTCTCCCGTTTCGTTCCCTCTGTGTAGCAGGGTTTAGATTGCAACTCTGGTTTCGTTCCGACTGCTTTGTTGCGTTGATCGTTCCGCTGTTGATTTCCTCCCCCCTCTCCATCGCTCCACCACCCTGCGCACGGGCATCTTCAAAATAAACTAAAGCTGCCTAATGAAGTGGTCTATCTGAGGAGTAAGTCAGTAGTAGGCGCTATGGGGAAAAGGAATTGTCTTTTTTGCCACATATCATGATTAACGGAAGATTGTTGAAACAACTATTTGGCTACTTTTGAAGAATAAAACTAAAAACAATGGGTTCTAAGAAGTCGAGGATGATTTTGTAGAGTTAAAAATAACAATACAACAAATTAAAATCAGAGAAGAGAAGAAGATTCTGAAGGACAGAGACATAATTCTTAAATTCAAAACATTTGAACGTAGACAATACACTATAACCGACGAATAAAAGTCATCCAGGTTAGAATGAATGAAACGTTTCTGGGAGAACAAGAGGAAACTGAAAGCCAAATCTATAGTTACTCGGAAGATTTAAATGCTTATGGACTGATTTAAGTGTTCGAACGTGGGTGTAATATAAAAAAAAAAAAAAAGAGGCTGAGTGAGCCCGAGGTGTACTTAGACCTCATTGATAACCAGCGATGAAGTAGTGGCCCCACTACCGCTTAGGCTAAGGAGGGGCTTTGATAATCGATGGCGGAGGGCTATAGATCAGGGTTCAATGCGACCCTTCCTCCTTTGACGTTCCTGATTTTGAAAAATGATTTCCTTTAAACCAGAATGAAAAATAGCTTCTGGAAAATAGCCGATCGTCGATCGCTGCGCCCTCTAGTGCCCGATATTTCTCGTGTCGCCCACTGCTAAGTATCCCAGTATTGTGCTAATGTATGCAATTATTTTGGTAAGTATTCCTAAGGTTAATCCCTGCGCTCTTAGGAATAATATTACTCAAAAAAAACTCAATCTCGGTTCTAATAGGCACTAGAAGCAAATGTTGGACAAAAAGTTAGAGTTTTTTTTCTCTCGAAAATTAACGATTTAAAAAAAAAAATGTATATATCAATTTATTGAAATTTACAACTATATAAATATGTACATCAATTAAATGAGCTGAAAACAATTACAATGGCATATAAAAACTTGAAAAGAACAACTCATCAGCAGCACTTCAATAAAAATTCTACACTAGAAGATCTCTAGGTCATCTTCTTTTCAGACGCCTCTGAGGATTATCAGTGTCAGGATTTGAGTGGTTATGGAGCTTACTATGGAAGAATAGGTATCTGGTTTGGGCTAACTCAGCAAACATATGGAACATTAAGGTCTTTATGGATAAGTTTATTGGTGACAAAGTAAGAGGCATTTAGGATTTTTCGAAGGATTTTGGATTGTAAGGATTGGATTCGAGAAGAATTGGGTGGTTTAGTGGAGCCCCAAAGCTCAACTCCGTATGTCCAATTAGGTCTAATAACAGTCATTTATAAAGTATTTTGTAATGAATTGGGAGGTTTGATCGTTTGTCTAGTAAATGTTGAAGTAGTCTGTAACGAACTATTTTTAGTATCGTATATTTCGAAAACCGTTGGATGTTCGACAAATATTTATACATATTAGTTTACCTCAGGGCTTCGTTAGAAGTATTTAGAATATAAACATACTAAAACTCTCCGCCCCTGGGGAGTGAGCTAACGGTGGGCGGGATGGGAGAAGGTCCCATATTTGGGTTTTTTGATTAAATCTCGAAAACTGTGGACTCTAGAAAAATATGTTACAGATCAAAATTAAAGCTAATTAAATTTCCTATAAAATTGTTTCTATACATATTTGTCCAACTTGAGATATAGATTATTAATTGCCTGCAACAAATTTGTGGACTACACCCAAATGTTATTCAGTTAATACCGATAAAACAGAAATCTATACGGACGATAGAAAGGACAGCGAGAACGTTGGATGTGCATGGTTATTTAAAGCTCAAGATGGCAGAACCATAGAACATCAGTATAAACTAGAATCGTACTGTCCAAATAACCAAGCCGAGAAATTTGCTGTTTTGAAAGTTACGGAATACATAATTAACGAACCTCAAAGATGTTCGTAGATGTTTCAACACACATATTATAATACATACAGACAGTAAAATTTTAATAGTGTCCAACTTTGATTTTTCCAGAAAAATGATAAAATGTTTGACCAAAAAGTGAGATCAAAAATATTTTTTTCTCGAAAATTGTTGATTTTTAATCCTGTATATCTCGAAAACCGTTGGAAGTTCGACAAATGTGATAATCAATTTTGTAGGAAATTTAATTAGGTTTAATTTTTATTCGTCACATATATTTCTAGACTCCACCGTTCTTGAGATATAATCGAAAAACCCAAAAATGGGACCTTCTCCCTCTCTCCCCCCCCCCCCGTAAGCTCCCCCCCCCCCCCCCCGGGGAGGGGACTTTTAGTATGCTTACCTTATAACTAACTACTAACGATCCTATGAAGTAAAAAAAAATTTCCCCTTCCTGGAATGGCTCCTAGTTCCTCCAGCCTCTCCTGCTCTTTCCCACTCGAGCCATCTAGGTCAGACGGCGGCTGCCTCCCTCCTCCAGGTAGTCCAGGATCCTTCCAGGCCATTGTTCTCTCTCCGTCTTCCTGTAGTCGTCGTCTCAAGTTCCTCTCAGCCATTCTTCCGGTCTCTTACACCTCAATTACCTCATTTTTACTTTTATTTTTAACCCATCTTACGGTACCTTCACTTTTTTTTTTTTTTTAGGAAAGGCCAAGAAAACTTCATGGCTGTACATTTAAAATATTTCTCTATAAACTATCATTAAATGTCTATTTAAAATTATTAAAAACTTTTGTAATACATTAGAACCTCACTAATCCGATCCCTTAGGCACCAATGGGTTGGGCGGAACATCCAAAATGTCGGTAAAACTGCGATATCGATAAAAACACGTTTTTCATAGTTTATAGTGTTTTATAATTATACTAGCATCCCCGTCGAGGCTTGGCTTTTCTCATAACAAAATAACGTAGATAAGTTTAACTAATAACTGTAGTTTTATTTGTTTATAGATAAAAATCCTGTATTGAAGTAATTGAGCATTATTTTTTCAATAATATTTTCACGCATAGCAGTAATTTTTAACCTAGTTGAAATTGCTCAGATAAGATGGCTGAAGAATGCATAAAAAAATTATTTGGCATTTTCTTTTTAATTTTAATGTATGAGTCGGTAATCCAGATAGACTGAGACAAAAAATAATAGCCTGCATTTTCTGAGCTTACAATTAAAGGCCCATGAATAATATTTTTACACACTATATAAATAATCAAATGATCGACATTTTAAATAGGTAATAATTTTTATTCGGCAGAAATAATTTCATTGATTTGATCTGGTTGGGTTTTAATTTCTAACCATAAAAGTATATGACAAGCCTCGATTCTATCACTCAACACTTCACATTTAATTTATTATTATAGTAAACTTTACTATTGTAAACCTGATGAAGATGATGTAGTTAAAATTTAATACAGGCGGGTTCTGTAGTTTTTAATAATTGAACTGAATACAAGTAAATTTTATTATCAATTTCAAGCTTAACGTAACACCGTACATTTGTAACCTCTCATTTAAAATGGCGCTCGCTACCTATCGGTCAATTTTCAAACCTCACTGTTATCTACTTAGAATCTATTTTTTTTAATAACAAATTATTTGAAAATAAGTATATTTTATTATAAACCTTCCTAACCTATAATGATGATGTGGTTAAAATTTAGTACAGATTGGCTTAGTAGTTTTCGTGGTTAATGATCACAAACGAAAAATGGTTTGACCTTTTATACTCGTATAATAGTACAGATTTATATATCGGAGTTTAAGGTCTTTTTTTTTTTTTTTTTTTTTTAAGGCCGAATCGGTTATTTAAATATTTATTTTTAGCGTGGTAGAAATGAACAGATGATGAAAAAAGTTACAAAGAGGCATAGAATATTTGATCGAACACTGCCGGGATAGAATAGTTTATACCGGAGACTACCCCTGGGGCTATGAAGAAAACATAGCCGTGCTACAAAGAGCGTTACTTAGGGAACCGTCTCACGTCCGGGAGGTTTAGAAGAGCTCTCTTTAAAGAGTCAATACCTGCGAGGTTTTATAGTTCAACTTGGGTCGCCTATATTAAAGAATTTAGAGTCCCCACCCCCCTACCTCGGGGTATCACCTCTCATTTCCTAGTTCACCTTCTCGCTTTACTTTGTAGATCCAATATCAGGGCTATGTTCCAGGATGTCGTTAGAAGTACCCTGCGGGAAGAGGGGAGTGGAAGAGTTCGGTACCATCTGCGCTTCGTTCTCTCAACCACCTTTCATCATGTTCGATGGCTCTTGCATAATTTTTAAAAAAAAAATCTTGTATGCAGAAAATTCGTTTCGATATAAGAAAAAAAAAAATATGACCGAATTCATCTTTATACATAATCCTTACAATTCAAAATTCTTTCAAAAATCTGTATTTATTGCTAACAGGTGGCTTGCTCCTTTTAACAGTTACTTTTCGGTAACCAGTTACTGTTTTACCGGCGCGCATTCTAGCGGTAGACAGTCGAAATCGGAACTCAATTTTCCCTTGGAGAGAAATGTTACAGATTTATGGTGTCTGCACTAAGCCTTCGGGTTTAAAAAGTATACGTTCCTGGCACTTGAAGCAAATGTTTGACAAAAAGTGGGGTGAACATTATATTTTTTTTTTTAATTATCGATTTTTAATAACGTATATCTTGAAAACTGTTGAACGTTCGACAAATATACAAACAATTTTATAGGAAATAGAATTAGCTTTAATTTTTATTCGTAACATATTTTTCTAGAGTCCACCGTTCTTGAGATATAATCGACGAACCCAAAAATGGGACCTTCTCCCCTCCTCCCACTGTTAGCTTCTCACCCCCCAGGGGCGGGGACTTTTAGTATATTTACCTTCTAACTACTCTTAATAAAGCCGTGAAGTCTAAAATTATCCCATATTTCATGCACTTTACGCCCCTCATTGCAGAAGGTCGCTCTTCTCCACAAAAACACTTTTGTCGGTACTCTTTTGGCTATAACTCTGAATCTAATTGTTCGATCTAAAATATCTTTTTTTTTTTCATCTAGAAGCTGACTAAATTTACTATACGAACCTATACATTACGTACATTTGATTAAGTCCCGTAATACACAAATATGTATGTTTTGGCATAATAAAACGATTTTGACACTTTCAGTGGCTTGGGTTTATTACGAAACTTAATATTTCATGCATTCCACGGGGTCACCTGTGGTGTAGTGGTTAGCATAGCAACCTACTAAACCCAAGATCGCGGGTTCGCAGCCCGGCAGATGACCTTAAGATTTTTTAAAGGGAGTAAAAAAAAATCCTCAGCTATGCCGTCCTTCGGAAGGGACGTAAAATGGGGGTCCCGAGCCTGTGCGATGTCAGGTACTCGTTAAAGATCCCTATCCTAATTATACCTGGATAGGCAAAATTTAGGACTCCCACCGTAGCATCGTCCGATTATCCATAGCAGCATAAAGAGACGTTAAACGAAATAAACAAACAATCATGCATTCCATAATACAGTGATGGGCAAAGTACGGCCCGCGTGCCAAGTGCGGCCCTTGGGGCTAGTCAATCCGGCCCGCGACATGGTCACACACAATTATACATAAGACAAAATTTATTTTCTGCAAAGCTAGAATAGAATGTTTTCTTCTCGTAGCGTTTTAATTACGGTATTGTCGCATGTCGGTATGTGGAGTTCAAAAGAACAACTTTTAGAAGCTCAGTCACAGATTCATCTGTCACACATGCCTTCATTCTCTTTTAAAAAAGAATATATTTTTGTATCTTTTTGCAAGTTTTCTAGTGCCATATAAGTTGAGTGTAATGAGATAAAGTCAAAAATAAAGTTTATCACTGGTAAAAAATTTTTTTGTTCAATATTTTCCCGCCTAGATGTTTTTTCTATTTCATCCGGCCCTCCCCTTAAAAAGATTGCCTATGTCTGCTATAACATGTCAATAGGCTGAACTATATCGACAATTGTATTGATACTTTGTTTCTTGTATACTTATATTGATGTAACTAAAAATATAGTTTTTACAAAACATAGAACCCACTTCTTTAAGCTTAGATCAATAATGAATGACTTTCACAATTGGTAAATAAACTCTTCTAATTTGTATTCTATGTTTGGACGAAGATCCGCTGTTTGTATAAAGGAGAACCTTGGCCTCACTAACTGGCCCATTCAGCAAATAGCTCTACCTTTGTTATCCTCCTGTTATCCTGATACTAAATGTCTCCTGTCAGCCCCAACTCTAACGATACCTCACCTCTGTCTGCCCCGCCACCGCTGACCAGTACTTACTCTACTTGTTAAGACTGTTGGTCAAGAGCTCATTAGGGCGTTTAGTTGTTTCTTGAACCTATTAAGCTGAATTCGACAGTTGTGCTATACAGCTATAAATCTTGAGTAGTGGAAATATAGCTAAACTATAACTATTTATTGATATTTACACTGTACACATTGGGCCAAAAAGTCTCGAAACACTTGCCAAAATCTTAGGCTTATCATGTCTAAAATATCCAAATTCCCATAGTAAAACTACTCTTATCTTATACAACAAACGTTAATCTTTAATTTTAACATAATATATCATTGCATGCATATCAACAGCAGTCAGCAGAAAACGTTGAAGTAAAAAAAATATACCCTTATAGCAAAAAAAAGTGCCAAAAGCCATTCACGAGTTAAATTGTTTCCTCACGAAATCAAGGCAATCCTGTGAGGGAAATTGGGAGGACTGTTAGTAAAATTGTGGGAAATCACTACAAACTTTTCATGCTACTATAGTGAATAAGTTTCGTAAAAGTGGTTTTTTTTGGTCATATTGCCCGTAACCAAAAACCAGAAACCATACATTAGTAAGTTAAATCGTTTAACGCTGTTTGGAAATTGTTGAAGAGTATGTGCAATAGCCTCCATCGCTCTGGGAATCTGTTATTTTCTCTTACGAATGTCGATTTAAGATGTCGAGAAAATAGTGTAGCCGAAAGTCGAGATGGCCGCCAAAAAATGTAGCAAATAGAAAAAAAAAAAATTTAAAATATATATATATATATATCTATACTCTATATATATATATATATATATTTTTGAAGAGAAAAGATTTGACCCGGTTGGGATTCGAACCCAAGTCTCCACTTCTCTAGCGTGGTGCCTTATCCACTAGGCCACCGAGCTCGTATCCGAACCAGGGAAATCTTTTCTCTTCACTGATCCATACCCCCGGGCACTCGCAATTGCGATGTACAAATCGGGGATGAATGTTCATTTGAACATTACTGTTAAATGGATCTATCGACATCTATCAGTGAAGAGAAAAGATTTCCCTGGTTCGGATACGAGCTCGGTGGCCTAGTGGATAAGGCACCACGCTAGAAAAGTGGAGACTTGGGTTCGAATCCCAACCGGGTCAAATCTTTTCTCTTCAAAAATAAAAAATATATTTAAAAAATATTTATCAACTAAGAATTATTTCATATTTATATATATCTATTTACACATATATATATGGATAAATTTCTTGACTGTTGCTATTAAATGTTTAGTAAGGTTATTGAGGTCCAGTCAATAAATATTCTTCACGCTTGCTAATTTCCTGTTGGCTTTCTGGAGTTCCTTCATCACTGTAACTGCTTCAGGACCGTGGGTTGTCTTGATATCTTCATAAAATCCCATTTTTCCACAATACATATTTTCCAGTATTATTGACTTGATATGTAAATATGGATAAATTTCTTGACTGTCACTATTAAATGTGTAGTTCTATATATTTACTGAACCTCAATAACCTTACTTAACATATGTATATATATACATATACATACATACACACACACACGAACACACACATATATATATATATATATATATATATATATTAGAAACAAAAAAACTAGAGGAGGATAAGTGTAAAACTTTGGTAAGTGTTTCCAGACTTTTTTTGCCCTGAACCCAGAATTATTACATTGTTTTATCAATAACATGTTAAGAACCGCTCACTAGTAGCACGCCGATGAACGTAAAAATAAATTCTGTATAAGAAGGTCTCTCAGCCACCTTCTTTTCAGACGCAACAGTGGATTATCGGGAATTGAATGGGAAGCAAGTTGAGATACTAGTGGATTAGAATGTTTATGGAGTTTACTATGAAATGATAGGTATCTGGTTTTGGATAAATATGTTACGTATGAAACATTAAGATCTTTATGGATAAGTTTATTGGTGACAAAGTAAGGAGCATTAATGATTTTGGATTGTAAGGATTAATGAACCTTACCTTAACTAAATTGGATTACTCAAAGTTGGGAAATGAGCGAGATAACCTTATTACGAGTTTATTTGAAGACTTAAAATTGGAAAGTAAGATGGTTTTTATGAATCTTTTTTCAAAATTAACTAAATCTAATTGGTCCGATCAATATTTCGTTCTAGTTTTTCTAATTATTTCTTACGTAAGGTAACTTACATTTTAATATATTTAAAAAAAATATTCTCTCTCTCTCTCTCTCTCTCTCTCTCTCTCTCTCTCTCTCTCTCTCTCTCTCTCTCTCTCTCTCTCTCTCTCTCTCTCTCCCCCTCTCCCTCTCTCTCTCTCCCTCCCTCCTTCCCCCTCCTCCCCTCTCTCTTAGGATTAGTTAGTAGTTTAACACAAATATTATTAAGGTTAATTTCCAGTATTTTAAACATCTTTTTCTCTATTTTCATTACCCTGAAGACTATTTCCTCTATGTACAGAACAGTAAATAGCCTGACTGGACAAAGAGGTGATTGAGAACCGGTGATGAGGACTGGAGAGAGAGAGAGCCTACCTTTAGTGCAGCTCATTAGCAGTTCTGTAGAGGTCTGTATCCGCTCGGTTAGTTTATTATCTTCCATCGGGGCGTAGGGTGGGTTTGAGATGGAGGGGAGGGGACTCCTTTTATTGTCTCTATAATGGCAGCATCTAGGCTGCTAATTAGGAAACCAGCTCTCCCTTGTCCCTTTTAGCAGTTGGAGTTCGTCGTTGTACTACGGCTGATGAAGCCTAAAGTTCCAAAGTATGCGAAACCCGTCTCAAAAGAAGGGCCAGATTGAGAAGACTGACTGTTAAAACATCGTAATCATCAGATAACAATTTACTAATGTTTTCGTAATATACTTATTTTCTCAAAATTATATAAAATTTAATTGTTGATATGTTGACCTTGTATCCTACATATCTAACATTAGGTCTTTATTTTTTATTTAATTTTTTTTAGCTTCACACCTGTCAAAGAGACTAGCAATCTGTGATTTTTTTGATGGTGTAGCGGAAAGAGCGTTGGAATGTAGTTTTCAGAAAGATGTTCAGGGTAGTTAGAAAGGAAACATACTAAAAGTCCTGGAATTTTTAAGCCTGGGAACAGGAAGGGGTGCCAAGAAAGGTCCCTTTTTTTGGTTTTGCGATCATATCTCGAAAATGGTGCGTCGTATGCAAAACATGACTATTTACTAAATTAATGTTAAGTAAATTCTCTACAACTTTTATTTTATACACATTTTTTATATTCTGTACTGTGTCCGAGATATAATGTGAACATTTTCGAAAAAAAAAAAAAACGGTACAAAATATGAAAAATGTGTAGGTAATAAAAGTTGTAGAAAATTTAATAAACTTTAATTTAGTTAATAGTCATATTTTGCATATGTCGCACCGTTTTCGATATATTAACGCAAAACCAAAAACATTCGCCCCCCCCTCCTTCCTGTTCCCCGCCCCGAAAACTCCAGGACTTTTATTACAATGTTACTTTCTAACTACCCTGAATGTGTTTCCGAAGAAAAACCTTAGATTACAGGAAAAGCAATCTACGCCCTATTTCAGGCCTTCATTGACTGGACTATAATACGGGACCTATCGTATTTTACGTGAACTAGGAACCACGGCCCATGTTGGAGCCCCCGCAAAATTGACAGGGTCTTTTGAATGAGGCTTCAAAAACCAAAATAAAATAAACAAAAGGAAAATAAATAAATAAACTAAGTTTCCGAATATTGGAATCTATTTGAGAAAACCGAAACCATACACCAAACATACATAATATATTTACAATAAAAAAAAAAAACATTAACTATTTACAAACAGTGAATTAAATAACAAATAATTATTGAACCTTTTGAATCAAAACTAAAAATAACCTACTAATAAAAATTATGACAATTATCGCCAATTATATTACTAAAACGAAACAAAATATAAATAAATAAAATAAAAAGATATATTATTGGTGAAGAGCTTAGCTGAAGGAGCGGGACGACTGTGACTGGCAACGAGATGATGATATAGATGGTCTCGGTGTGTGAAGAACTTTCATAAGATGTCTAAGATGTGAACGCTGGACGTGATTTTAGCCATCTACGATGAAAACAGCGTCTTAATAATGACGCTAACTAATCGCCATCTTGTATTGCACTCCAAACAACTAATTATCAAGTTGGGCTAACTATCATATGGCCGTTGCTAGGAAATGGCAGCCACAGCCTACAGCCGCAGCAGCGACCTCCTATATCGCTCACCGCACACAAAATTACTGCAACCACATAAATTAAAAAAATACAGTTATTCTAATGGCGTTAACAGCCCACAATAACTGTTAATAAAGTATTAAAAAAAATGTATGTAATAAAAAAAAAATATATTTAGGTATATTTTCTTCAAATTAATCCGGAAAATCGGATATACAGAGTCCGGATAATTGGATTTTCACTTCTAAAAACATTTTCCAGTTATTTGGAATTTTCGATTCAATATCTTTTTCAAGAAAATTTCCGCCGTTTCTAAATAATACAAAAAATTGTTTTACATTACAGATTTATAATTTTTGAATTAAAAGGATTTACATCCTACAAATCCTTCGCTACCAGCCTATTATATATTTCAGGGTAGATCTATTTTAGATGAGAACTGAGTTAAAGCAGGCAGGTAACTACTCCCTTTGTACGTGCTTCTTCTTTAACCTACGTGACGCCTCAAAAATTCAACAACAACAAAGTTAATTGTTGGGAGAAGTTGTGCGGGGACGTAAAGTAAGTGGCCGTTGACAGATTGATATATCGCTCACGAGACTAGTTAATGATTTATATTCAGACTATACAGCGATGAGGGGGGGGGGGGGGGGTCCACTATAGATCTTCATTAGGGGCTGTTATTGATCCAGACCTTCACTCTGTTTCTAGTCTAATAAAGTTTCAGTTCTACCTGTTATAATAAAAATAGATAACAACTTGTTTATGATTATGTTTTTTTTTAAAGAAAGAAAAAAACTGACTTCAAGAATAAATCTGCATGTACAAACTTGAACTAAAATGTAAAAAAATAATATTTATTACTTCGAAATAAAGGGCATTAAAGGATATCAACAAAATTACAAACTTTCGAATGGCACGAGACAGCGCACAGTGGGGTATTTGGCCTCAAAAGCTGGACAAAAGTCATTTTTTGAAGTTAAAAATAGTACAAGTTTTCCAATCAATTAATGAACCCAGATCCTTGGAGCATTAGAAAATCACTTAAGTAGGGCCATCAGAGGTCTTGGGGCTGCGGGTCGCCACGTGCAATGACGCTTTAAGACAAATCCACTCTCAGAGCTAACTCAGTCTGCTCTCTAGCTGATACTACAACACGTTCTCCAAGCTTGTTTTATATTATTTTGGTTTTATTTCAACATGGATCACCTTCAGCAGGGTATGTACTTTTATTATTTTGATGTTTACAATTTGAATAGTTTCTAAAAGTTTTTATTTTTTTTTTTTATTTTGATTTTAACAAATAAGCCCGATCCTCTACACGGTGTATACAGCTGACATTCCAACTCATCCTACCACTGTCCTCACCACTTACGCTGATGACACATGTGTGTTATCAGTAAGCAATGATCCCTTCATTGCCTCCCAAACACTCCAATCCCATATCCTAACCCTCCAAGAATGGTGTCAAAAATGGAGAATCAAAATAATTCCAAAAAAATCTCACCAAATAACCTTTACCCTTCGTCGTAACCCCACGACTTCCTGTCCTACAGTATCCTTTAATGATATTCCACTAATCCCTGTTGAACTTGGACAAACGTCTCACTTGGAATCCACATGCAAGACTAAAAAGACAAGAAACTGCCCGTCGTTACAGATTACTTCAACATTAATTAGACAAACGTTCAAAGCTCCCAATTAATTACAAAAGACGAATATACATGACTGTGATTAGACCTATCTGGACGTACGGAGTTGAGCTTTGGGGCTCCACTTAACCATCCAATTCATCTCGTATCAAATCCTTCGAAAAATCCTCAATGCACCTTACTTTGTCACCAATAAACTTATCCATAAAGATCTTAATGTTCCTTATGTTGCAGATTTAGCCCAAACCAATTTAGCTCAATAACCACTCAAATCCCCTAATCTCTCAACTTGCTTCCCACACTATTCCTGATAATCCTCCGAGGCGTCTTAAAAGAAGATGGTCCTGAGACCTTCTAGTTTAGAATTTTTATTAATGTGCTACCGATGGGTAGTACTTTTCATGTTTTGTCACGTTATTGTAATAGTTAACAGCACATTTACTTGATGTATAAATTTTGTACAGTCGTAAATTTCAATAAATTATTATTAAAAAAAAAAAATAAATAAAAAATAAGTGAGTAATTTTTTTTATAAAATATAAACTTCAGAGATGATTTAGGTTTCCCTTCCGGGTCCGTCCCGGTAACATTTCTTTTACCGTCACAAAGAGCAAACATCATACTCACTTTTTGAAGTGAAATCAGCTGCGACTATGTGCGGCTAAGTGTTTTAAGAATTTTTTTGTGAAAAATGTAATTTTGGCATATTTCAATACTTCAAAATTTTAGCGCCCTTTCTTCTTTCTAGGGCCTTCAGGGATAAATTGAATGACTCGTGGACAACTATATAACATTATGAAACAATATACAGATTGTAATATAAATGAAAAGTTGGATCATTTACAAAATTCTTCTGGCACACGATAATTATACTGATCAAGAAACTGCTGACTTATAGCATAAATTGTCTTATCTTAGAAGTGGATTCAAACAAAGATTGGCAGCTGCAGGTAGGAAGAATCACTTTTTTATAAAAAGCATTGAACAAGGGTTCAAGAAACTTTTGTTAATTCACGATCAGAAAGCATTATAACTTCATCTCGCAGTGTACGACCGGAGAAGCCTTTCCAAGATTTAAGCGATCGCAGTAAAATGAGAAAAACTAAATATCTTCGTGAAAACAGTGATTCAAACAAACTTAGTTTTGGAAAATTCAAAAAATGATGAATGTTTCCGGTAATAGAAACGATTCAAAACTATTAGAAGATATAACCAAGTCCCCCAAATCGAGCTTAGAAATACAGAAAAGCATATACAGTTAGTAATAAAGTCGAAAAACTTTCACATATACAGGCTCTTTCCCTGTTTCTTGAAGCAGGACCTACAAGATCTCAATATGAAATTATTAGAAGCAGCAATAAATAAAGGCTTAGCGAACCCGAAGGTTCGATGCCGACACCACCAACCGTCGACCGCACACTTCTCTCCAATTCACTCCTCCAAAACCTAAATCCCCCAGGATCGATAATTTAGTTGATTGTCCTAATGCTTTTTGTTTGGAAGTAATTTAAACATTATTTTTTAATTTTTAGTTCAAGTTTGTACATGTAGGTTTAATCTTGAAGTCGGTTTTTCTTTATTTTCTTCTACAAATGAACCTCTTTTTAATTTTTAGTGGTAAGAGAGTGTATTTTTTTATATATGTAAATTATTTGTGTTAATAGCCACCATGGAGTAATATGTTTATAGTGGAAGGTTATACAACAATAACGTGGAGTTATAAGACATATGGAGCCCTTCCCGTATTTTCTTCAGTGAGGGGTGAGGCCAGAACACCAACCGTACGTGCCCACTTTACCACAATGGCAACTTGCATTCAATTTGGGCTAGGGTATTTTCCCATTATTAAATGGAAAAATAACGCATTAAATATAATAAAATCCCAGAATAAAGTCTAGGAAACCAAAATTTGAACTGAAAAAAAAAAAAAATATATATATATATATATATATATATATATATATATATATATATATATATATATATATATATGTTGCCAATATAGTGCAAATCAAAATGGCTGCCTCTAGTCTGTTACTGCCTCAGCGATTGAGAGGTAAGCCCCCTCTACTTGACTATAACTCCATGAACAGTGATTTCTTATTAATAGTTTTCGTTGATTTATCTTTAAAAAGAAACTTTATTCTGCCTAAATGTGTCATATTAAATTAAAACATGGAAATCTTATTTTATTTTAAGATGATTTATTAAGTTATAAAGAGAAAGACACTGTAATGCTAAGACCGAACGCGTACAACATAAGTATGCAAACCTTTTGAGATCACCCAATAACCATCTGTTCTTTTAAACGAATGTGTTAAAATTTTATACAAATCAAATTATAAAACAAAATTTGGAATCTAAAAATAAAATAAAAGTAATATAACAAATTACTGTAAAAAATAAAAATTTACGTCACACTTGACGGCCACAGAATATCTATACTTATCAGTATAGATATTTGTGTACATTTGATATCTCATATAAAACTATTTGTATAATTTCATCTTGCCACTAAGACATTTTAATTTTCTTTATTTATTATTATAACAGTATTGTTTCCCGTTGTTTAATTACTGTAAAAGTTATTTGTTCGGTTTTATTAAAAAGAGCGGATGTTGCCTAAAGAAAGTTCTACTGTAATAATCTTAAAAAAAAAAAAAAAAGAAACAGCGGTTTGATCCCGAATAAGAGCTTTCAGGACGAACGAATAAAAATTCTGCTTTCCTCCATTGTCCTTCTTATTAAAGCAAGTTTTTAATAAAAGGAAAAAAGAACTGGGAGATAGAGAGAGAGAGGGCCTTTCACTCATTGTTCCCTAATGAGAAGGTTCCATCACCCACTCGGAAGAAAAAAAGATAACAAAAACACAACATTCTGAAAAAAAAAGTCTGGCTTCACGTTGGACTACACCTGTATTTTCCGCGTATAAAATATACTTACCTGTGTCGGAAGTGTTTATCAGTCAGTGGTTTCGTTTTTCGATATCAGTACCGCTACATAAAAATCGAATACTAAATTCAGACTGATATTTCTGTTTACAAATAAATTAGTCCAGTCAATAAACACATTGTAGAGTGCATGGAATATGCGATGAGTTTTGACTTCATAGCTTCGTTAGGAGTAGTTAGAAGGTAAACATACTAAAAGTCCCCGCCCCTGGGGGTGAGCTAACGGTGAGGGGAGGGGAGAAGTTCCATTTTTTTGGTTTTTCGATAATATCTCGAAAACTGTTGGCTCTAGAAAAATATGTTTTAAATAAGCATAAAAGCTAATTAAATTTACTATAAAATTTATTATATATACATTTGTCATAATTCTAACAGTTTACGAGATATACGTTATTGAAAATAGGTGATTTTCGGGAAAAAACAAATGTCACCTTACTTTTTGTCAAACTTTTGCTTCTATTACGTTGCACAATCGTTTCTCAGAAAAAACGTCAGAATCAAAATTGTAGAGCATTAAATGTACTTTAGTTTCATACATACGTTTTTGGTATTTGCTTCAAATGTTTAGTAAAAAGTGGGGTAAAATTTTTTTTTATTTCTAAAATTGTCGATTTTTAATAACGTATATCTCGAAAACCATTGGAATTTCTACGAATGCGTATATAATTAATTTTATAGGAAATTTAATGAGCTTTAATTTTGATCTGCTACATATTTTTCTAGAGCCCACCGTTTTCGAGATATAATCGAAAAACAAAATTGGGACCTTCTCCCCTCCCCCTACCTTTAGCTCACCTCCCAGGGGCGCGGACTTTTAGTATGTTTACCTTCTAACTACTCCTAACAAAGCTGCGAAGTCAAAAATGCACTCTACGCCCCTCACATTTCAGCGCTCATTGATTGGGCTAAATTACTACGATTAAATTAAAAAAAAAAATCAAATGATAATTGAGGAGGCAACTTTCTAAACGTGTTTTTGAACAAAACAATTTTTTTTTTGAATTTTTGGTATCATTAGATTTGTTTTTCAGAACCCTACACTATTTACGAGTATTAGCCTTAAAAACAAGCATTGTCCCATCCAAAATCAGGGTTTTAAGCAAAGAGTATTTTGTTCACAGCCTGTTTTTAGTTCAAACCATGCTTTGTCCACTAAGCCCATAGGAAGGCTGCATTATTGACAATAATTACAACATTGACAATAATAGCTTTCACTGGTACAAGGTTGTACTTTTTGACTCTCCAAGTGTTGATGTTGTGAAAGAGGATGAAACTTGTGACTTTTTAGAAAAAAAAGATGTGAACTACATATTTAAAAACTAGTGACTGTTAAGAAAATGAAAATATATCCCAAAAATTATGAGTGTCATTAATATACCTCTTCTATTATGTAATTATAATTCTTATTTAGTGTACTTTTGAGCAAACAGTGACTTCTGTAAAATAAAACATAGCCACATCAAACAGTGTTTTGTTCATATTTAAAATTAAAAATGCTAATTTTAGGAATAAAGAATATTTCAGATGTTGTAATGTGTTTTTTTTTAGATGCTGTAAGTTTAATAAGGAATTTTTTGTTTCTGAAGGGTGATTACATCTTATAATATAGGTTTTTTGTTATTGTTGAAAAGTGAATGTGGAATTTAAAACATTAAGTGTACTGTTACAATTAAAATACTATTGAACTCAGAACAATCGGGTTAGCTAGAAAGTTTAAAAGAACTTTAGCTAGAACCTTGTTTTTTGTAGGTTTTCGAACAAAAAAAAAAAAAAAAGTATTAAAAAGTTTATTAAGTTTTGTTTAAAACATTAAGTGCACTTATACCATGAAAATAGTTTTAAAATCGGTCACAATAGTTTCAACTTAAGTTAAAGGTATATCTTGTTTTATTAGCTTTTTAAAACAACCCTTTCAAACAAATACTTTCTATCGGGTACTTACATTATTTTCCATAACATTCCATAATTGTCACGATTGTTGTACTGCAAGATATACATATTGTAACTGGTTAATTTGTATGAAATAGCCATGACAACCATATCTGTAGAACCTTACAGAAGGACAGTAATAGGAGATGTGACCTACTGTACAAGCTCACTCGACTACTAGATTACTAGACTGCTATTAGTAGGGACGTCAGGGTGGGTTGTGTCTATAACCGAGAGAGGACGCTATAGTACACTCCAGGTTCTCCTTGTACCATTTGTCAACTGTCACCCTCCTCAAACCTACAGTTCCTAATTACTTCCACTGTCAGTCCTGTCTCTAATTTCCGAACTGTTCCAAGTTCACTCGTGTAGAAGTAAACCCTTTCTTCCTTATCTGTTGAAACGTTTGAATTAATTTTAAGTAGTGTTTGTTACGTACGTGTAGAATCAATTTACAAGAAATTTGAAATTTACATCTGTAGAAAATATATACATCTAGTAAATGTATTAAAATAAAATAAAAATATTGACATCGATCATAATAACATGTCAAAACCTGAAAAGAACTACTCATCAGTAGCACATTATCAAAAATTCTGCACTAGAAGGTCTCTCGGCCATCTTCGGTTCAGACGCCTCGGAGGATTATCAGGAATGGAGTAGGAAGCAAGTTGAGAAACTAACGGATTTGAGTGGTTATGGAGCTTACTATGAAAGGAAAGGTATCTGGTGTTGGCTAAATCAGCAACATTTGGAACATTAAGATCTTTATGCATAAGGTTATTGGTGAAAAATTAAGGAGAGTTTAGGATTTTACGAAGGATTTTGGATTGCAAGGATTGGATACGAGATGAATTGGATGGTTTAATAGAGCCCCAAAGCTCAACTCCGTACGTCCAAATAGGTCTAATCACTGTCATGTAAATAAGTCTTTTGTAATTAATTGGGACCTTTGAACGTTTGTCTAGTAAATGTTGAAGTAGTCTGTATACAAAAATCTGGATTGGTTTTTAACGATTACATTATTTCTACTGATTCAAAAATATTTAATTTTCGACTGTTTTCTACTTGATGTAGAATAGCGTTCTCTGATAGAAAACAAATTGTGCATTCAATAATCAGACGTAGAATTGTTTTGGGCGAGGATTTCACCTTGCTCGGTACTGAAGGTCGTGAGTTCGAATCCAACCCGGGCTGATTTCCAAATTTCCTATAGTCATGTTTTATGATAAATCTTAAGGTTTTATCCATTTATCTGAGTAACTACTCCCTTGTTTCTGCTACATCATTATTCACTTATTTCCCTCACCCCCTCACTTCTCAGTAAATCAGGTATCGATCGGTTCCTAGGAATCGACTTTGGATCATCGATTCTCGATACCGATTCATTTCTCAAGAATTGGTGGAATCGAAAATCGACACGTCCCTAGAATTTTGTTTCTAGGATTGATAATGGATGTAAAAAAATTTTCATAGAAGTGTAAAATAATTCATCAGTCCAAATTATATTGATCCTTTTGAACTACATCTGTACCTCAAGGAATACAAAATAGCTTACATTCTGTAAATTCGCAACCTTCGTAATTCTCGATGTTCGATATTTAATATAAGAATGTTGGAGTTATGCTACTATTGGAATCCTGCAGAGCTTAGGAAATCGCTGGCTGAACAATAGCTTTAATCCTTACTGTCGATACTGTTATTAAGTTCTCGGCTTCTTCTGCTTCCAATATGGCTGGTCTTTTATTAAAAAACATTCCGAGCTTGAGTTTTATTTTATACAGTGCTAACGTTATTATTTGTGTTTAAATTCTTAGTGAACTATTATTTTAACATATAACATACCTCAAAAAAAAAAAAAAAAAAAAAAAAAAAAAAAAAAAACTAAATTGAATTGAATCCGTCCGCACCACTTACGCTGATGACACATGTGTGTTATCAGTAAACAATGATCCCTTCAATGCCTCCCAAACACTCCAATCCCATATCCTAACCCTTCAATAATTGTGTCAAAAATAAAGAATCAAAATAAATAAAAAAAAAAATCTCGTCATATAATATAGTGGAATGTGATTAAAGGATACTGTAGGACAGGATCGTGGGTTTACGACGAACGGTAAAACCCACGATCCTGTCCTACAGTATCCTTTAATGACATTCCACTAATCCCAGTTGAACAGATCTGCTACCTAGGACTCTTGGTCTAACGTCTTACTTATACAAGACTAAAGCGACAAGAAACTGCTCGAATGTTACAGATTACTTTAACATTTATTAGACAAACGTTCAAAGCTCCCAATTAATTACAAAAGACTAATATACATGACTGTGATTAGACCTATTTGGACGTACGGAGTCGAGCTTTGGGGCTCCATTAAACCATCCAATTCATCTCGTTTCCAATCCTTACAATCCAAAATCCTTCGAAAAATCCTAAATGCACCTTACTTTGTTACAGTAAACTTATCCATAAAGATCTTAATGTTTCCTATGTTGCTGATTTAGCCCAAACCAGATATCTATCCTTTCATAGCAAGCTCCATAACCACTTAAATCCTGTAATTTCTCAACTTGCTTCCCACAACATTCCTGATAATCCTCCGAGGCGTCTGAAAAGAAGATGGCCTCCTAGAGACCTCCTAGTGTAGAATTTTTATTAAAGTGCTACTGATGAGTTGTTCTTTTCAACTTTTGTCACGTTATTGTAATAGTTAATTAAATTAAATTAAATCCGATGTTTGTTTGACCGATGGATGGGACACATCTCGGCGAAACGTAAAACATAACGTCAGCGGCTAAGATTACTTATTTCTTAATTGGACGAAAATCTAAATTAGACCAGTGACAGAAAAAAAATAACTACAGGCTTAGTTCCTAAAACCTATTTAGACATACGCCTACAATCTTACGGAATAGCGAAAACGACGCATACCTGTACAGAGCTACAAACATATCGGATAAAATTTTTTAGGACAATCACACTGGCACCTAGTTACGTGAGGAAGCAAGAATACGCGCCTACTTCAAAAGATCTCACAATGGATTTCAAAGTCATCCCAACAAACTCATACATCACATCTACACAACAGTGATGCCCAACATTGTCCGCAGAAGATTCAAAAGAAGCTGGATGTGAGATCTCCTTGAAAAAAAAAATGATTAACAAGAAAGATGGAGTTACCACTGGACAATATTTCTTATCTTGCCTCTTCAGACGGTATTCGCTGGTTGTCATTGTATGTTTGACATTTGTAAATTTTGATAATAAATACAAAATAAAAACTGATCCGATGTTTAAGAGGTGTATCCTATTTTATCAACCCATAAGTATGTATAAGGTATTATTAGGTTTGATGAATTAATTACCACTTCTTTTGGAATTATTTTATTTTAAAACTAGTTTCGATGATGATCATCATCATCAGTTCTGAAACATGCATATTTTCAAAACATCCGCACCTTGTTACATGGACTATATGTACTAAATTTTTCAAAAATATAAGACAAGAAATCAAATATATTGCTACTCACCTGAGGAAGTTAAACGGACTTCTGAAATTTATCAAGAGTGGAAGGGGAAGGGCCAGGAATGTTAAATATTTTGGCGTTTTTCCTTGGGTTTTCCCTATGAATAATTGGATTTTTCCGTTCCTATTGGAAACAAAATTTAAAATGGGGTTATTGCAAATTTTAATCTGATCATTTAAACAATAATATGAATTGGTTTTGAACGATTTTATTATTTCTAATCATTCATAGGCTATTTTCTACTTGATGTATTAGTTTCACTCCCGAGTTTATATTGAATTCATGTTTATTTATGTTTAGATGGAAACAGTACTTATTTACCAAAGTAACCCAAGACCATTGTAATTGTATTGGTACAGAGTTTTATTTATTTAATTTTTTTTTTTCAGGGATATATCATTTTATTACCCATTTTTATAAGCTAGAAGTATTTATTTTCCCTTCCTATTAAAGCTTTAACGTCCTCCGAGGCCTCTGAAAAGAAGATGGCTTTGGGATCTACTCAAACAGAACTTTTATTGTTTTTATTAAGCGCTACCAGTGTGTGTTTGCTTCACAAGCAATTGCCATGTTTTTTTCACACACTGGTACACTAAATGCTTGGTGAGCGAATTGTTCAAGTCATTTATCTTTGCTGAAGCTTGGATTGAGCTGGGTTTGAAAAACGGCCAATTTTTGACATTGATTTTCGAGCGAGGGACAAATTAATGGATTTGTTCCAAATCTCTAAGTAGACTGATAGTATCGATTAAGGACTATTAAATAACCACAAACATTTGTTGTTTTTTTAATTCATGGAACTGGCTTTACTAAACGCCTCTATTGGAGATAATAATTGTCATTAAAGAATTAATGTTTGTTTTCTTGAGGCTTAACGTTTTTATTTACTTCAACTAGGGCAGAAAGGACGGGTTATCCTACAGGTTACCTTATCTATTGTAGTGTAGGGTGGGCAATCGAAAATAAAAATAAAAATCAATATATTATGTATTTTGAATGTATTAACGTTTATGTTCCATTGCTAAGTATAAGTTGTTGGATTCCTTCTGCCCCCCTCCCCTCCTACTGCACAGCTGTTTATTACAGCGAACAAACTTTGCACTTTGCACATGTTAATAAACCCTTATAAAGTTCTACAATGCCATCTCCAGTTCCAGTTGGTTAGATAAAAAGCCCTCTGTAGGCTAAAACTCAATAAAGACTTTGCCGCCCGCTAACTGCCCATAAAGGAGTCCACTAAAAGCGATAAGTACCTCCCCCCCTTCCCCCACTCCACCCAAGTACGGTCATATCAAGTTAGCCCTGACCAGAACTATGCCGGAGTGATCTCCCGACTGGAACGCGGGGAGAAACTGATTCTAACTTGGGATAGTTTCTCGCATAGTTCTACTCACAGCTTCCAAGTTCTCTATTATAGGTCTCTATGGTATAATTGTCATTGGTAATGGTTTGTCGTTACAAAGCGAGGAGTTCGAAACCAGTTTATGTAATTATTTATTAATAGTGATTTTAATGTTGAATCTTTTAAGTATATAAATTAATTATGCTTCTTGATAATCGTTCTTATATTCTACCAACGACCGAATAACTTCTTTAATGACAATTATCAGTTCTAATTGAGGCGTTTAATATTAAAGCCAGCTCAATTCATGAATTTCGAAAAAACAAATTTTTAGTGGTTATTTAATAGTTCTTGATCGATACTATCACTCTACTTAGAGATTTGGAAAAGAATCCATCGATTTGTCTCTCGCTCGAAACTGGCCATTACTGTCATGTAAATGAGTCTTTTGTAATCAATCAGCATCTTAGAGCATTTAGTAAATGTTGAAGAAATCGAAACAGGGTAATGGTTCGGATCGGCGACACCAACCCCTAAACCCGCTCAGAATACCTTTTATCGATTCTAACCTTGTTCCGATATATTTCGATGTTCTAGTCGCTGCTTTTAGAGGAGAAAGGTTATTCTCCTACATTTACTGAGAAACTCTAAATCCATGTTCAATGTAATATTAACTTCTGTTTACCTTCTAATATTAAAATGAGAAATAATAATAATAATATCGAAATATAAGACACTAAATCAATTTTGAATTAATATTAATTTAATGAACAATTAATATACTACTGAACCACCAGTAAAGTTAATTCCTGATGAACTTTCTCTCAGAGAAGTGAAAATAACAAATTATAAATATAAAAAAAAGACAGAATCCTTAAGTATTTATTTGGCATAACTCCTATTTATTTAACATTTGTAGCTACATGTTTCGGAGATAATGTTTCTTTATCAGGCTTCTAATTTTTTTAAAAAACACATTAATCTATAACATTATACCAATAGTTCTACAATTATATAGTAATGTGTCATTTACCTCTTAATCTGTGATTATTTTCACATTGTCAATTCTCCATGTTATAAGCCATTATATAAAATAAGACAGAATCCTAGTTGAAAGTGAAGATGTTAATTTCTGCTTTATTTTCTCATGGGAAGTGGAAATAAGAAAACATAAAAAACCTGTGATATATTTTCTCACATTTATTTATAAAGTGATATGTTTTATTGAATTAATTATACAATCTGTCTCACTTTAGCACAAAAAGTAATATGGAAGACAAAGAATCCATTCACAAAATATGTATACTGAAATTTTATCACTGAAATTGAAACAACAAATACAAATATATAAAACACCAAATCCATGTACAAATAAATAACTAAACAACACAACCTAAGTTAAAACTGTAGAAGTGATTGTTTACATGTGAGGTTATAGGAATGAACTATCGAAAAATGTAAACATGAAGTGAAGCGTAAGGATCGAACTGGTCGGTGTAGCGCGGGTCAACCTAGTTTGGTGGTGTCGCCGATCCGAACCGTTACCCGAAACAGTTTCTTGTTGTTTTAATCTTGCGTATGGATTCCAAGTTAAACGTTTGTCCAATTGGAGTTGGAGTCCTGGGTAGCGGATCTGTTCAACAGGGATCAGGGAAATATAATTGATTAAAAAAATATTAAGTTAAATTAAGATTATTATGGAATTGTTTTTATAATTGGAGATCGTCTGACAGCTAGACAGAAGCGTAGATGGGAGGGCTGATCAAATGATTAGTTTTGATCAGTGACGCGCCGGTACCAAAATTATTCGATTATCGATACCTGTACCGATGCCATGAAATCGATTCTCGATTCTCGATAGAATCGATTTCTATTTCATTTCATTGTTCTTTATTTCTTATATAATTTTACAATTCACAACATTACATACTGTACCAACAAAATAAACCAGTCTCAACTTAAAATACAATACCAATAATCAACTTAAATATACGTGATATAATCATAATTTATAATGAAAGAAAAATATATGAAAAAAAAAAAAACTTTCAACGAATAAACAGAAAAATATAACTTGAGATACGCATGATGATATGGAAGGATCAATCCTAAGATAAATATAACATCCTACTAATAAAATAAATAAAGTTGTGACTATAATAAACTAAAATTGTGACTATATTCACACATACATATGCAAATTTATATACATGTACATACTACAAGCATATTTAAAATAACAATAAATAAATTAGATTGATATATTACAATAACAAATGCTTAGTTCTTTTATGTACATATCGTTTTGTACTATTTTTTGTGTTGTTCCCTATATTTTTTATAAGTGGGTATTTATTGTTTTTACACTTGAAAAAAAATTGTTTACATATTTTCTCAATGAACACTTAAATATAAGTATTGTATCAATTTATTACAGAATTTAACAGCTTTCATAAAATTGTAAAATAATTTGTGCTGGATGTAGAAGAGTTGGTAGCACTGTTGAAACTCATTTAATGTCCAGAAAAAAGGGGAATTATATTGTTCTGTTCACAGCTGTTGTTTTGTTTACTGTAAAGTAACCTACTGTAAATAAAAACCATGATAGTGATTTAACATAGTGTTTCATTAATTTTACCATATACGATACAGATTTTAAATTATGATCATTCACTCCTGGAAAATTCTTTTCAATTTTAATTAAATAATTTACATTTAGTGTCTTGGCTTCAGTGCCTTCAGATATTAATTCAGTTATCTGTCCTCAATATATCAGTAACACTGTATCTACTCATTAAGTATTAACTCCTTTAAGTATTCACTCAGTAATTTGTCCTCATCATCTCAACAACTTAGTATCTACATTTTTTATGTTTACCAATTATTTTGTTGAAATTACTCATTAGCTTGTAAGTAACTATCACTCATTTTAATTTATTCTCATTTTAACCTCAATTCAATAGCCTTTATTGTCCTTATGGCCTTTAGATATTGCCTTTATGTTACTATCCTTACTCTTATACATTATTTATTTATCATTTTATGTTTGTTTATTTTTTTTCTCACTCATTCCTATGTTTTGTGGTGTGTGTTTATTCATATATTTTCACAATGTAGTCATACCTTTTTGCTTGTTTTCTTTTCTTCTAGCCCTGATGAAGACTTGCAACGCACGTCGAAACGTTGGCTTTAGCAATTAAAGTGAAATAACAATTTTATTTTGATCTGCTGAGTATCTATGACTGCCTACCCTAACTATCTACATCTCCCGGATTTTAAATTATATAAAAAAAGCAAATTTCTCAAAAACTATGGGTGATATAAAAAAAAACTAAGACCAGGTTTGGATTCAGAACCCAAAAATTTATAAAAATCAGCTATTAAAGTAAACAAAGTTTTCAAAAACTTTTTTTTGTTGGCCTGTGTAATCTTTCACATCCCTAGTTTAGATAGAGTTGGTTCGAGGTTGCTCTGTGAGAGGTACCAGTATTGGGTCCGATTAGCCTCTTTATTTATTATATATACCTTATATGTATATTTGTTGTCATATAATCGATAATTTGTGATATATGAGCCTAGTAGATGGCCTAAAGAAGACAGAGAAGAGAAAATTAGCCTCCAGGATATCCAGGAGGGGAAACTGGGGGTATATTTCACAGCATGCAATTTCGTGCCTTCCTATATCTCTCCCTCTACTCCTTGGCTATTTATCATCAGGGGCGAAGAACCAAACCTTCTTCTTTTTTTTTTTGTTTAGGCGGGGGGGGGGGGGGATAAAGTCTTTATTAGTTAGGGATTTATGGAGATACCTAATGGGCTTAAATTACCGGACGTAATATAAAGTCAGCTGTAAATAAGGGAGGTATTTAGCTAATGCCTAATGTATTTAAAAATGTTGACTTGTAATTACCAATATGGTGGTTGCTTTAAGTATATTAAACAAATTTACTAATATTGACAATAATATCTATGAATTTATTTTTATTTATTTATCGTGATTTTTGTATCTTTTTTTTTTTTTTTTTTTTGTTTAAATCCATTTATTGAAATTTACAACTGTAAAAGATATCTGTAATCAACTGTAAAGATATATAAATCAAGTAAATGTATTGTCAACGATTATAATAATATGTTAAAACTTGAAAAGAACTACTCATCGTTTCAGAGCCTCGGAGTATTATCAGGAATGGAGTGGGAAGCAAGTTGAGGAACTAACGAATTTGAGTGATTATGGAGCTTATTATGAAAGGACAGGTATCTGGTTCGGGCTAAATCAGCAACATATGGAACATTAAGATCTTTATGGATAAGTTTATTGGTGACAAAGTAAGGAGCATTTAGGATTTTTCGAAGGATATTGGATTGTAAGGATTGGATACCAGATGAATTGGATGGTTTAGTGGAGCCCCAAAGCTCAACTCCGTACGTCAAAATTGGTCTAATCACAGTCATGTATTTGAGTCTTTTTAATTAATTGGGAGCTTTGAACGCTTGTAGGTTTACGACGAAGGGTAAGGTTTATGTAGTGAGATTTGTTTGGATTTATTTTGATTCTTCATTTTCGAAACCATTCTTCAAGGTTTAGGATATGGGATTGAACTGTTTGTTTATTGTATTCTTTAAAAAAAAAACAACAAATGAATTTTGTGTTTTCAAGATTGTCAGATCAACAGTTTAGTAGAAATCATTATTTTAAAGTTTTTTCCTTCCAAATCTTGACCAATCCAACCAATGATTTTAAATTTTTTAAGACCTATACATAAAAATTTTCTAGGCAGTAATATTTCTTGGTTTGTCCGATAAATATATTATAACTTCATATGTTTTCATATCAGTTATCACTTACGGGTTTTGTGAAACAGAGCTTTCCGTACAACATGGCGTTCAGTTGTTCCTGTGGACACCATTGCCAGCTGAACCTGTGGACAGATGGTTAAAGTGTCCCCAGGTACAACCATAGCATAAAATAACATATAATCTGGGCGACACTTGTGTCGCCCAGTTCCATGACTTTGTCGCCCAGTGAACGTAGCAGGCAGGTGCCGGAAAATTTTTACAGGAGGAAAAATTTCAATTTAAATACAGTTTTTCAACATAATAAAAAAAAAATAGCAAAAAGTTCATCTCCACAGCTACAATTAAAAAAAAAAAACCTTGAAACCGACCAATGGGAGCACAAATGTCAAGGTTTTTTTGGAATTGTAGCTGTAGAGTTGTACTTCTATCTTTATGAAACAGGCCCCTGGTGTCAATTTAAAAATGGGTTCATACGTCGTAGAGTGGACCAAATTAATTGTCAAAGTAAACTAAAGTATGATTGTACATTTTTGCAATTGCACAATTTCTTGCAAGATATCTTGTATTAAGGTAATAAGGTGTTTTTCCAGCAAACATTATGTGTTTTTTATTGCGAACTTAAAATATTTTATTCTAGTAAAAATAAAATTAAACCTTATCGTAATTAATTTTTCGTGAAGATAAGTTTAAAAACAATATTTGGTTTCCCAAGAAAATATTCTTACATTAAGAAATTAAAATATATAAAAACTCGTAATCAAAATAAGGCTTTCAAAATACCACATTCTTCTAGGAAGGGCCTGGGATCATTAATTGAAGTAGGGAGTTCCCGGTATTCAAAACTTCACCGTCCATGTTAATTATGAGTTAAAACGGCCTAAAAATGCGTCATTTGACACTTAATTTTAAAAATCTTTTTGAAAATTCGTCCCCCCGCCCTACCCCGGTACTTTTGCCGTCCCTTATGTCGCCCAGTCAAAATTCCTTAAAATATGCACTGGGTACAACAGATTTTTCTCTTTATTAATCAATTCATTATTTCAATTATTACTATTGGGGAAAAGTTTGTAATCATTCCGCGTGATATAAAATGCCTATATTGGGATACCTACTATTTGTATACATTTTTTTTAAAGAGGAGGAAACTCGCTACTCACTATTTATAACAAACTATTCAACTTGTGAAGATGGTGATTTCACAAATGTGATCTTGGCTGATCCATCAGGCGAAGATTTTAATTTTTTGGATGAATTGATGAATGATTATGAACAAGGTAAAGAAATTGAAGATGAAGAAATATATGTTGGTAGCTATGTTTTGTGATGTAAAGCATTTTATAGCTTTGATCAAAGAAAGAGTATACTCGTTCACGTTCAACATTTGCTACCTGAAGAAAATTTTATCAAATGATAGAATCCCAAAATTTATTCTTCCGGACATCGCTACTGATTACGAAATTGAAATAAGAGATATCAAAAGAAAATTACCACCGCCATCTTTTATAACTGGCACTGGGAGATTATGTAAACAATTACATTTTTCTACATCTTTTCTTGGATACGATATCTAATGATAGGATTTTTTCCACAAAAGAGTCTGTAACACTCGTTAATAACAATTATAGGTACATAAAAGATTTATTTTTGTTGAAAGGTTTAAAAATAAGTTAAGTTTCTATTCACTTTCATCCGCTAAATTTATTGTTGTCACCTTTCTAGTCGGCCTTCTAGTTCAATGATATAAAGTCGACTTTTCTTGTTTAAATATTCTATTTTGTTTAGTACATTTTATAAAAAATTATTGCTGATGCGTTTCTCTAAATATCATTTCAATTATCCCTATAAACCCTTGAAGAAATGAATGTCCATTGGTAAAACCACTAGTGTCCACAGGTACAAAGGGGGAAGGTACCTATGGACACTAATCAGTAAGTTACAAAACATTGTTTTCTGTAAAAATAAAATTACTTTTCAAAATAAAAACACCAGGTTTCGATAGCCCCTTAAATTTCTTATCTTATGTTAGAATAACCACTCCGATAAATAAAGCACCGAAAATTAGAAAAATTGTCCACAGGTACAGCACCTTCCCCTACCAAAAAAGTAAAGACCCCCAACTTAAAGGTACATCCATGTCAATATCGAAAGTGTTCCTAAATTTTTTCCAACCGTCAGTCTGATGTATCAGCTGGGATTATCGAAGTTAATTCGATACATTCTTGATATTTTGAAGACTATTGAACATAACCATGATGATAACTCTGTATTTTTGAGTTATTTAGTCCAGTCAATGAGTGCTGAAATGAGGGGTGTAGAGTGCTCGAAATATGCGATCATTTTTGAGCTCCAAATCCCTTCATATTACATTTACACTACGACGCAAGACCTGCCCGCCTGTTTACATTGACAACCAACCTTTACATCAAACTGAAAAAGTGACATACTTAGGACTTACGCTTGATAGAAGACTGACATGGGGGCCTACATATCAAGACAAAAAAAAAGACGTTACAGTTAAGACTGCGACTTCTATACTCAGTACTTCACAGACGCTCAAAACTACCTTTAAAACAAAAACTTAACATTTACAGTTACTTGATTAAACCCATCTGGACGTATGCATCGCAAATTTATGGACCGGCCAAAAGAACACATATTCAGAAAATACAGACATTTCAATCTAAATTCCTAAGACTGATAACAGACTCCCCTCCTTATGTGTCAGTTAAGAGCCATATTCATAAACTTTATCGACAATTTCATGAGAAACTACGTGGACACACTAACAAACAGATACATAATATGGCAACAGTACAGATACCAGACATAATTCAACGGAGGCTGAAAAGGAAGTGGATGAGGGATCTCCTAGTCTAATCGCTAATAATGTAGTTTCACGCCTGGAGATTGTACCTCTGGGTGCTGACTCCCTCATGCCTGTTCATGTCTGTTGTATCAATGTAATTTCACATTCACTGGTTGTCCATTGTGTACAGTTGTGAATAAAGTTATGTTAAAAAAAAAAAAATTTTTTTGAGCTCCAGGGCTTCGTTAGGAGTTAGGAGCTAACAGCGGTGGGTGGAGGGGAGGGGAGAAGGTCCCATTTTGGAATTTTTCGAAATCTCGATAAATGTGGACCCTAGAAAAATATATTTAAAAAAGAAATTGAAAATGATTATATTTCCTATAACATTCTAGTTCCTTCCACGATCATTTTTTCAGAAAAAGTGTAAAGTAAAGTTGTAGAGTATTAAATTTACTTTAAATTCATTTATGCATTTCTGGCATTTGAACCAAATGTTTGAGCAATAGTGACGTAGAAAATTATCGATTTTCAATAAATTATATCTCGAAAACGTTTGGAAGGAAGACAATTATGTATATGCACAATTTTATAGGAAATTTAATTAGCTTTAATTGTTATTTGTAATATATTTGGTAACGGTTCGGATCGGCGACACCACCAAACTACAATTTACATTTATCGATAGCTCTTTCCTATAACCTCACATGTAAACAATCACTTCTACAGTTTCAACTTGGATTGTGTTGTTTAGTTTGTTATATTGATATTTAGACTTCTTAAATGTTAATAGGTGAAACAGAAGTTCACAAAATGAGTTTCATAAAGGATTAAGTGTTTTATGAATTCATGTTTTCTTATTTCATCTAATCTTATGTGTAAAAGTGTTATAAAACTTAAGAAGGTTAATTTGTACATGGATTTGGTGTTTTACATATTTATATTTGTTCTATCAATTTAGGTCATAAAATTTACAACTTGTAAAAGTGTTATGAAACTTAACAAGATTTATTTGTACATGGATTTGGTGTTTTATATATTTGTATTTGTTGTTTCAATTTCAGTGATAAAATTTCAGTATACATATTTTGTGAATGGATTCTTTGTCATCCATATTACTTTTTGTGCTAAAGTGAGACAGATTGTATCATTAATTCAATAAAACATATCAGTTTATAAATAAATGTGAGAAAGTGTATCACAGGTTTTTTATGTTTTCTTATTTCCACTTGCCATTAGAAAATATAGCAGAAATTAACATCTTCACTTTCAACTAGGATTCTGTCTTTTATTATATAATGGCTTATAACATGGAGAATTGACAATGTGAAAATAATCACAGATTAAGAGGTAAATGACACATCACTATATAATGTGTAGAACTATTGGTATAATGTTATAGATTAATGTGTTTTTAAAAAAAATTAGAAGCCTGATGATGAAACATTATCTCCGAAACATGTAGCTAGAAATGTTAAATAAATAGGAGTTATGCCAAATAAATACTTAAGGATTCTGTCTTTTTTTATATTTATAATTTGTTATTTTCACTTCTCTGAGAGAAAGTTCATCAGGAATTAACTTTACTGGTGGTTCAGTAGCATATTAATTGTTGATTAAATTAATATTAATTAAAAATTGATTTAGTGTCTTATATTTCGATATTTCCACTTTAATATTCCTTATTTCTCATTTTAATATTAGAAGGTAAACAGAAGTTAATATTACTTTGAACAGGGATTTAGAGTTTCACAGTAAATGTAGGAGAATAACCTTTCCCTTCTAAAAGCAGCGACTAGAACATCGAAATAAATCGGAACAAGGTTAGAATCGATAAAAGGTATTCTGAGCGGGTTTAGGGGTTGGTTTCGCCGATCCGAACCGTTACCATATATTTTTCTAGAGTCTACCGTTTTCGAGATATAATCGAAAAACTCAAAAATTGAACCTTCTCCTCTCTCCCCACCGTTAGCTCTCCCCAAAGGGGCGGGGACTTTTAGAATAAGCTGTGAAGTCAAAAATTATCGCATATTTCATGCACTCTACAATGTGTTCATTGACTGGACTAATCATTGAGCTGTGTCACTTTTGAAATACGTTTTCGATATAAACTATTCCAATAGATCATGGCCTATTGACCTAATTTATTAAACTCTGCCCCTTTCTTGTTGTCTGACTTAGAAGGGACTTTATATCGACCTACTGTTAACTGTTAGGCCGACAACCTGCCACCGGAAACTTTCCTAATGTCGGGCCTCTCATTAGTTCTCGGTTAGGGACTTAGGAAAGCAATATTTCCAGGTAATAATTTATCGGTTGAATGCTCTGTTGGCAGATTAAACTTTTGAATGTGGTCTAATATATCATTATACGATATTCTTTTAGTATTACGTCATATTGTAATATATATGTATGTATATTAATTGTAAATCTTGAGACAAGAATCGGTATCCAAATTCGATTCCTAGGAACCGATAGAAACCGCTGATGTTAGTATAGATTTGTAAAAGGTAATTGTTTGATTATCATCGTCTTTTTCCCTATTTAATAATTATGAATGAATGAAAATAAATTTTATTCTGGGGCCTTTGCCCCTTAAGAATAATTACAATGAACAATTAATGGCTACCTAGCATACCGTATATATAATTAAGAAATATGATAAAAGCAAAGAAAATATAATAAAATTAAATTAGGAATTTAAACGAAATTCAAATTACAATATAAAAGTATTGTTACATATTTTCAAATATCACACAAAAAAAAAAATTATATCTTGAGGTTAGAATCTAAGATAAGTTACCAATACAAAAATAGAGAAAATTAAACAAAACTTAATGAAATCAAATACAATAATCAAAGCAAATATAAATTATCTGGAAAGATAATGTGTCTCATCTGATAAATAATATAAAATTATGGCCAAAATGCCAAAACCAATCCAGTGCAATAGCACTAGACTAATACTGTACAAAATCAATATTACATTCTGAATGTTCATATCTCATTTTAAGAGATATTTTCTACATCTATATGACTATTAGATTGAATATCTAACAGGTAACTGAAAAGTCGGGATTTGAAGCTGTTATGAGAGGAGGAATGGCGAATGATGGAAGGGAGGGAATTCCAGAAGTTGGAAGCTCTGGATATAAAGGAACGTTTGAAGGATGTGTTGAAAGGAGTTAGGTAGAGGTCTGAGGAACGGGTTCTGGTTTTGCGGGAGTTCACTGACGATTTTAATGTTAAAGCTTTCAGGATATAGGAAGGAGACTGTGAGGAAAGAGATTTGTAAAGGAACGAACCAAGAAAGTACTGTCGACGGAAGGAAGGGAATAACCATTTTAATTTGGTGTAGTGGTGGGAAATATGTTCGTGCCGTGGTATTCTCAGAACGAATCTCAGACAGCATTTCATTATTTTCTTTAGTCTTGCCTCTTGAGATTTCGAGAGACCTCCATACACCACACTATCATAATCAAAATGGGGAATATGAGGGATGTAATTAACAGTTGGCGGATTGACTGTGGAAGGAAATTACGGGATCGGTTTAGGAGTCGAAGGGAGGAGATTGATCGTCGGGTAATAAGGGAAATATGGTCTTTCCAGGAAAGGGTTTGGTCTAGGACAATGCCAAGGTTCGTAACGGATGGATAGAAGTTTATGGGATAGGAATCTATGGAAAAGTTAGGAATTGAGGGCAGGGAGTTAAGAAGTTATCTGTTACTGAAGATATTTCTGATCTTTAATAACTGTCCAATGTTTCGTGAATTAGATCAGCAATGCTTGGGTACATAATCTTAAACGATTTTCTAGAAAAATATTGCTATTCGTATTCAACGACATATTTTTGAAGATATGTAGTTTCTATTGGAAAATTAAGAAATAATATTACAAATTCAAACCTCTGAAGCGGCATTAATGAAATATGTCCAACCAGGCTATTGCGCCATATGGACGAAAACTAATATCATAGGTAATTAAGAAAATCCTGAACCATTGAAATGTTTATCCTCTTAAATAAGAATTTTAGTCCTGCCTGTGAGTGCTGGAATGAGAGGTATAGGGTTCATGAAATATGCGATTATTTTTGACTTCATAGTTACATTTTGAAAAGTTAAAAGGTAAACATAACAACAGTCCCCCTCCCTGGGGAGGGGGGGGGGGTGAGGGAGCTGAAGAGGAGAAGTTTCAATTTTGGTTTTTTTTTTTATTATATCTCAAGAACGGTGGGCTCTAGAAAAATATGTTTCAAATCAAAACTAGTAAAATTTTCTATAAAAATATAAATTTTCTATAAAATTGATTCTATAACAATCGTATATATATATATATATATACATACATACATATATACATACATATACACACATACACATACATACACACACATACATACATGGACATATAAAAAAAAGAAAGAGAGGAAAAAAAAAAAAAAAAAAAAAAAGTATTCATTTGATTATTGACATCTTTGCGGAAGATTGATTGTCTAAAAGGTACTGGAATAGGTTAGTTTTTTTAAAGGAGGTAATGGAAGCTGCTTTACGAATAGAAGTGGGTAAGGAATTCCAGAAGGAGGTAGCACGAATGATGAAGGATTTGTCAAAGGAAGCGGTTTTTATGTGAGGGTTTATATAGGTTAAAAGGTTGGGATCTAGTGTTTAGGTGGTGGATAGAAGAACGCAGAGTTAATAAATCAAGAATATAGGAAGGGTTTTGGGTTTTTAGGCATTGGTATATGAAGGTACCCAGAAAGTATTGCCGTCGAAATTCAGGAAATAGCCACCCAAGCTCAGAGTATCGGCAAGTAACGTGTGACCGCCTAGGGATCCCGAAGATAAACCTAATGAAACAGTTCATCAGTCTCCTCAGCTTCACCTCGAGATCCCCAGACAGTCCCCCATAAACCAAACAACAGTAATCAAAGCAAGGGAAAACAAGAGAGGACACTAAAAGTTGACGGGTACTCTGGGAAAAGAAATCTCGGGATCTATACAGTTGTTTAAGGATTATGATGGATTTTTTGGAAATTTGGGCGATATGGTTATTCCAGGAAAGGTGATGATCAAAGGTAACTCCTAAATTTTTAATGGAGTTTTGGAACTGAATAGGAAGGTTATTAAGGTAAAGCAATGGGTAGTAAGGAAGGGTATGGAGGATGGGTTTTGAACCGATGAGGATAGCCTTAGTTTTCTTTGGATTCAGATATAACTTATTCTTCACTGCCCAAAGGTTGATTTTATCAATCATATATGTCAAACTTCTAACTGTTTCTGAGTTATACGTTATTGAAAAGCGATTATTTTTGAAAAATTGTTATTTTGACCTCACTTTTTGTCTAACATTAGTTCTAGTGCCTTCCACGATCGTTTTTCAGAAATAATGTCTAAATCAAAGTTGCGGAGCATTAAATTTCATTTATATGTTTTTGGCAAACGTATAATAAAATGTAAGGTAAATGTTTTTTTTTCTCGAAAATACTAGAAACTAGTTATGCAGTATTACACAGTTATCATTTAACTGTAAGAAAATGAAGAATTGCATTATTCATCTAATATTGAAATAAATTTTTTTTTTTTTTTACATGCATTTATTGAAATTTACAACTGTACAGAATATATACATCAAGTAAATGTATTGACAACGATTATATTAACATGTTAAAACTTAGAAAGAACTACTCATCAGTAGCACTTTATTAAAAATTCTACCCTAGAAGGTCTCTGGGCCATCTTCTTTTCAGACGGTTCAGAGGATTATCAGAAATGGAGTGGGAAGCGAGTTGAGATACTATCGGATTTGAGTGATTATGGAGCTTACTATGAAAGGATAGGTATCTGGTGTGGGCTTAATCAGCAACATATGGAACATTAAGGTCTTTATGGATAAGTTTATTGCTGACAAAGTAAGGTGCATTGAGGATTTTTCGAAGGATTTCGGATTGTATGGATTGAATACGAGATAAATTAGATGGTTTAGTGGAGCCCCAAAGTTCAACTCCGTACGTCCAAACAGGTCTAATCACTGTCATGTATATGAGTCTTTTGTAATTAATTGGGAGCTTTGAACGTTTGTCTAGTAAACGTTTGTCTAGCAGTTTCTTGTCGTTTTAGTCTTGTATGTGGATTCCAGGTTAGTCGTTTGTCCAAGTGGAGTCCTAGGTAGCGGATCTGTTTAACAGGGATTAGTGGAACATCATTAAAGGATACTGTAGGACAGGAGGTCGTAGGTTTACGATGAAGGGTAAAGGTTATTTGGTGGGATTTGTTTGGATTTATTTTGATTCTCCATTTTTGACAGTATTCTTGAAGGTTTAGGATATAGGATTGGAGTGTTTGAGAGGCAATGAAGGGATCATTGTTTACTGATAACACACATGTGTCATCAGCTTAAGTAGTGAGGACATTATTGTAATAACAAAATTTAATTTCGTTTTATTGCTTTTTGTGTATATAAAATTACCCTCCTTTAGAAATAAACAGTACAATCATACAGGTAAGCGCGATTAAGCTATTTAATTTGAAAATTTATCTTGTACATAAAACTGAATCACAGGTAAGCGAAAAAAACAAAACAGAAAGCATATGAGCCTCGACGGTTACTATGGCATCTATGACGGTTTCATGTTATTCTTTATTTAGTCGACAGGCTCAAGGAGGGCATATTTAATTTAATAGATTTGGTTTGATTTTTTTTAATTTTTTTTTACCGCTTATACGAATTTCTATCATACCCCGTCGCTGCATTGCCCGATCTCATAAATAAAGAATTTAGATTATTTTAACTAATAACTGAATTTCATTTATTTATCAATAAAAATATTGTATTGAAATATGTAATTTAGCACTATTTCTTCAATGATATTTTCACGCATAGCAGTAATTTTAACCTGCTTAAAACTGCATTGATTAGGTGTTAAAAGAGTATGTAAAAGCATAATTAGACATCAACTTTGGCAGAAATAATTTTATCGATCAATCTGGTTGGCTTTTAATGTCTAACCATAAAATATGTCAGTGTAGCAAACCTTGTTTCTGGCACTCAAGACTATACATTTTAATTTTTATTATAATAAAATTTATTGATATTGATGAGATCCGACTCCACTTGGACAAACGTCTTACTTGGAGTCCACATACAAGACTAAAACGACAAGAAACTGCTCGTCGTCACAGACTACTTCAACATTTACTAGACAAATGATCAATGCTCCCAGTCAATTACAAAAGATTCATTTACATGACTGTGATTAGACCTATTTGGACGTACCACCATCCAATATATCTCGTATCCAATCCTTACAATCCAAAAGCCTTCTAAAAATCCTCAATGCTCCTTACTATGTGACCAATATACTTATCCATAAAGATCTTAATATTCCATATGTTTCTGATTTAGCCCAAACCAGATACCTATCCTTTCATAGTAAGCTCCATAATCACTCAAATCCGTTAGTTTCTCAACTTGCATCCCATTCCATTCCTGATAATCCTCCTAGGCGTCTGAAAAGAAGATGGCCTAGAGACCTTTTAGTGTAGATTTTATTGAAGTGCTACTAGTGAGTAGTTCTTCACAAGTTATTTTCATGCCATTGTATTCACAATCAACACATTTACTTAATGTATATGTTTTTGTACAGTTGTAAATATCAATAAATGAAAAAAAAATATATTATTACATATATACCTTCCTAGAACTATGAAGTTAAAATTTTGTACAGTTAGGTTTAATAGCTTTACTATTGCAAACTCTGTTGCAGAATGGTCACATCGGTTGATTTTTAAACTGCACTGGGAACCACAACTCGCTCCATATATTTATAGCTTTTGTATTAACAGTTGAATTAAAAATAAGTAATTTTTTAACTTAAATTTCTGGCTCTATATAACACCGTACCTTTGTAACCTCTCTCGAATGGTGCTCGCCACCTATCGGTCGATTACCAAACTTCACTGCGCACCGCATAGTTGTCGCTTTTTTATATCATTGTAAGTGAAAATCTTTAAATTTTATTATTGCTAAACTTTCCTTGAACTATGGAGATGATGTGGTTAAAATTTGGTTCAGTAATGTTCGTGGTTAGTGATTACAAACGAAAAATGGCTTGTCCTTTTATATTATAGTATAGATATCGATTATTTCTGATAGGAATTTATTTGTAAACCTAGGTACCGAGAATCGAAAATCGAATTTTTGGAATTCTTACCTGGATCGATAATCGATTTGGTACCGACACATTACTAATCGATATGTATTTTAATCTAACAATATGAATGAAAACATCAAACCAAAGATAACAACTACAACCAACGAACCGGGAGAAAAGATATATTTATAGCCAACATATATTAAGCGAAAGATAAATCTTTTTCAGTCGAGGAGAGAGTTGTGAAGGGAAGGGAAGAGCAGCCCGTACTGTAGCAGGAAGGATGAAAAATTGTGTCTTCCTCGGCTAAATATTTCATAAACGCGAGAGGGGCGAAGAGTGAACGCTTTGCCTCGTTCTATTTTCAGTTTCAGTACTAGAGAATAAATAATGATCAACCTAACCTTCTGTAATGAATAGGCCAGTCGTTAGCGAGCTCCGGTCGTAATATACCTGCCAGGTGGGTGTACAATTCACAAAAAGGCTAGAAGAACAAAAATGAACCAAAAAAAAAAAAAAAAAAATAAAAACATTACTGTTGCAACAGATTACTGCTTGAATTTTGGTAATTCTATCTGCTGTATATCTGAGGGCCAAACAGCAGGTAATATTTATTGATAATTATCATATATTAAAAGCCTAAAGGTTAGTTGATTAGGTTCTACTAAAAAAAAAAAAAAAAAGTTGGTATGAAGGTTGTGCTGCGCTTAAAGCTTAATTTTGAGAGTCTCTTGCGCCTTGCTCTTCGGTCATCTTAGGTGCGGTGGACTCTGGAGATACTGGTTTCATGAAACTGATTTCATGCAAAATGTTTCAAGAAAACCTATTCCATTACTGCAATAGGACAGTGATAATGAAGGTGAAAATATGAGCAAAAAAAATTTTAGTTCAAATAGAGTTTTTATTTTTTCGTTATTTTGAGATTTGACATGATACCAGTGACAAGACTTTTAGTCGATTAAAGATTATTGTGGAAATGGATCTTGTATTTTTGGACATTTGTAAGAGCTTGATAATGTGGCAATGACCATGAAACGTCGCAAATAATGAAATAAAATATTATTATTGGACAATCATGTAACATCATATGATTTTTAATAAATAAATATGGGAGAATTATTGCTTTTGTAATTACACCTTAATATTAATTTCTCCTTGGTAATTGATATATTGTATAGTATAATTCGTTTCTAATTTATAGTTGCTTTTAGAAATACACTGTGAAAACCTTGTTTTAGTAAAGTTTCAATTTTTTTTTTTTTATTCTTCATATAAATGTTGACTGTCCGAATTTTTTATAGTTAAAGGTCTTCAAAGTTCCGTTCTACTCGAACAATCGAGACCCTACTGTAATGTTTTGTTAATTTATTTTAGAGTAAAAATTATTATACAAAAGAAAAGATTGTTATTATAAGTTGGGTCCATTCTCTATTTGGCTTTTTTAGAGTACTTTACATTAAGTTTTAGACAATATTCGCTTTCTGATTTCTGGCATTATACATAAACAGGAACATTCCAACGTATATTGCCGTATCACTCGCTCTATGAGCTGCTGCATTAATTAACATGAAATTATAATTAGTAATTTGTATGCATTAGCATCTCATTGCTTCCTCATAATTGTATACTGATATCTATTATCGTATCCTGCAGAATTCCTAACTTTATTAATGTTTTGTTTTTAAAATTGATGAAAATCAATTTCATCTTTTTTTATTCTCTTCTCTATATAATAATTTTTATGTTTGGCTGGTATTTTTTTTTTTTTTTTTTTTTTTTTTTTAAGGGTGTCTTCATTTATTGATCTCTTTTCATTGGAAAATGTATGTTTACCTCTGTAGTGTCGAAATTCGTTTTACAGATTAAAACTCGGTTAAAACGGGTTCCGTACAGCAAGAAACAGAAATTGTTTGTGTTGATTAATTATAGATAGCGTCTTTATCTTTTTGCTATGAGCCTCTGCCCCACCCACTCTACTCTCCAGATCTTTCACCTACCGTGCACCATTTTAGGCCTGAATATCGTCTGCTTGGAGGTGAAAGTCATTAAGTAACAAAATCAATTTTTTTCTTTTTCAATATTCAAACAGGAATATGCTTATAAAAAATTTCTCAGATAGTTATATAATGAATTTTCTCATTTTATAATGTGTATATATATATATATATATATATATATATATATATATATATATATATATATATGACATTTTGTCAAATTTGGAACAAATAGCAATTGACACAGTAGATTTTACCTCCAACCTGACACACAGTGGGGCAAACAGCCCTAATTGTTGGCATAAACTACATATTCTTACTTACATCTTAAATAATCATCAACATTGGTTCTTAATGCTATATATCATACATTGAAACATTGAAAAACCTAAATCACTCACTTTATTTGAGTAGAATACGGAAAAACTTAGAAAACAGTAAATAAAAAAAAATCACACTTTTCATTAAAATAAGTAACACACCTTCTATCCACAATATTTCGTCTTCATCTCCTCTGTTTTGTTCTTATTTTCAAAAGGCCCAGAAAGAAGGTTTAAAATAGGTATAAGGTAGTAATTTAATTTTTTTTAGATAGTTTTCGTTAGCTTGTTAGAACTGGTTCTGAACTCAACAAATAGTTAATGATTATATCCTGCTTGAATTTTTCTCGACTACACTTCTGTGATGTTCACGATATTTTTTGAAATCCTTGTTCCTCGCTTAACTGCCCTATAGGCAACATGGCTGAAGATATTATTTCGGTACCATGAATGAGAAACTTGTAGAGGGTCGGTGACATCGGGTACCATGGGTACTTTTCTACATAACACTTTGCAGTACCATGAGCAAACTCTTGATAGGCATTAGTATTAATTTCGTGCCCAATTGATATGACTATCAGTATTGTATGCTTGGAAAAAATATGCTTTGAAGAAATATGCTTGGACGGGTTTGGAAGGTTACTAAACCCTTCGCTACATATAAACTAAAACCAATAATCTTATTTTATTATATTATTAAGACAAATATAATACTATATTTCAAAATTATATACCAGAAAATGATGATTCCATGTGATAAAAATATACAAGCAAAGAAAATTTTTTATCAAAATTCGATAGAAAATGCGTCTCTACAATATGTTAATACCAAAGTCTCCTTTCCAACAAATTAGGTTTCTTCCTTAAGGATACTATTTTAAGATCCGCCAGGATTTAACGATTTTTAAGATAGCTGAAGGATATTCTGCCATTGTTGTTCTTTTAGTTTTTGTCCCTAAGGATACAATTTTAAAATATTCCAGGATTTAATGATTTTAAATGGTTGCATATTTCACAATTGGTGTCCTTCTGTTGTTTTTGACAAAGGACACTTTCTCTTCCCGTTTGGGATGGGAAGGACATACTTAGCCACTCTTCTTACCCGCTAATTAGTTTTGGTCTCTTAGGATACCATTTTTTTTTTTTTCAGGATTTTAACGATTTTATTAGTTTTCGTACTTAAGGATACTATCTTAAGATGGTGAAAGGACATCTTTGGCCACATCTTAAAGCGAGTAACTCCCCCCTCCCCCAACAATTAAATTTCTGATTGAACAAAATATTTTAAAAGTAAACATTTTTTTAATAAGTATACTTAGCTGCTTAAACCTACTTAATATTATAGTATCTATAAAATTTTTAATTATGAAATAGGAGGAGAAAGTTAACAGCTTGAAGTCACAGAAAGGAATGCAACACTTTTCTTCCCAAATCGTAATGATAAAAATCTATAATTTGTTGAAGATACTTTTTGTTTTTTGTAGTGGCAGTTTTCTGAATATGATTAAGTATTACGGCAAAACTAAGCTATCTATTGGGTTGTTTCACATAAAAAGTCCGTTTTCAAGGTAAAGGGATTTTAGTAAAAATACAATATAAAAACAATATAATTTTATTCGAAGTATTTACCTTCTTTTTCTACACATTTTTCCCAACGTGACAACAACTTTTTTATCCCGGATTTGAAAAAACTATGAGCTTTGAAGTGAAACAAAATCTGAAAACGCACTTTTGATTTCAGCATCATTTGCAAAAATTTTTCCTCTGCAGAAGTTGTCTAAATTCCTGAAAAGGTGATAATCTGTTGGAGACAAGTCGGGAGAATATGGTGGGTGCGGAAGAACTTCGTACCCCAGCTCTTTCAATTTATGCATGGTAAGTTTTGAAACGTGGGGTCTAGCGTTGTCGTGTAGGAGTATAGGGCCCTTCCGATTTACCAATCCAGGTTGTTTTTTCAATCATTTTTCGTGCATTTGGCCAATTTCATTGCAGTAGGTTGTAGAGGTAATGGTCTCACCTCTCTAATTACAGTTGGAGGTCTTCCTCGGGGCTGGTTTTCCAAGTTGGTATCCCCAGTCGAAAACTTAACAAACCAACGGCGAATGGTTCGTTCATTTACACTCCCTTCCCCAAACGCCTTACAGATGTTTCTAGCAGCCTCAGCTGCCGAACGACCTAGTTTAAACTCATAAAAAAATATTACACGAAAATCGCGTGTTTCCATGTTCATATTTGAAGGTATACTAAACAGTGTGTAATTGATTGGGAAGCTAATGTTTATAAAAGAAAAGTAGAGGATTAGTAACTGCTTGATTATGATATGTGAACTTTGGAAGTAAACAACAGAGACTCGCAAAATCCTCTATGTATTTCAAATATTATAAAATCGGACATTTCATGTGAAACAACCCAATACATAAAAAGTGTATATTACATAATTTGTTTGTAATATTATCAGAAGTAAAATTAAAAAAAAGAACACTCCCATAGCATAATTAGGTTTCGAGCTGTCGGCATATAACCATGGTTCCGTACGTGTTATGTTGCTGAAGGGGTGGGGGGGGGAAGCAAGAGGAGTGGGGGTCAGGACTTTGTGTTTTTTTTAGTGTATACTTTATGTACTAACACTCTGCAACAAATTCAGCTTTCCCCTAATTAGTTGCGACAAAGACTAATTTTTTGCCTTCATTGACTGGACTATACTGTTTAGGAATTCAGGTACTCCAGTATCTATTCACAGGTGATTATCTCGTTGACCGAACGGTATTGAGAATGATGGAAAGTATTTCGATTCGTAAAAAATGTTTTAGATTATTATTTTTATTTTTTTTTTTTTTATGAATATTTTAAAACAATAAACGTTAATTATTTTTCGGACTATTAAATATATTTTTTAAAAAATTACAATTTATTATTTATCTTGTTTTGGATTAATAATGGTTTTATAAAGTGACACCAATAATGTTTACCATAACAGGAGAGATCCCCCCCCCCACCAGTACCTGGGAGAGGACAATAGTTCATTATCCAGAGGATTTACTGGAGCTTAGCGTCCCGTCGGGGCTTGGCTTAAAGTAGATCGCTTACATTGTCTTCTTGTTCTTCCGAACCGATGTGAAGGTTTGGCTTCCCTGGAAATTGGAGGTTATCGTGGGCGGTTAGTGGGAAGGGGTTGGGGAATTCTATCGGAACCCAAAGGGGAAATGGTCTGGAAGGGACCTCCTCAACTTTAATGAAAACTCTTCCAAGGCTCTACTGCTACTTGGGTCTACATCGTCTTGTTTATTATCTCTTGTCGTTATTTTAAATTAGTCCTCTGTCTAATTTAGCTCAAGTATTCTGCCTAACAAAGAAGGTCGTATCAACAAAAATTTTCTTAAATAGTTCAGTCAATAAACATATTATAGAGTGCATAAAATATGCGATCATTTTTTACTTATATCCTTTATTAGTAGTGGTTAAAAGGTAAACATACTTAAAGTCCCCGCCCTTGGGGGTTGAGCCGGTGGGGGGGGGGATAAGGCCCAATTTTTGAGTTTTTCGATTATATCTCGAAAACAGTAGACTTTAGAAAATTATGTTTCTATTAAAAATTAAAGCTAATTAAATTTCGTATAAAATTGATAATTGATATAAAAAATGGATTTAATTTTGATTTGAAACATATTTTTCTAGAGCTCACCGTTTTCGAGACATCATCGAAAACCCAAAAATAGGAACTTATCCCCTCCCCCCCTACCGTAAGCTCAACCCCCACGGGCGGGGACTTTTAGTATGTTTACCTTCTAACTACTTCTAACGAAGCTATGAAGCTAAAATAATGCATATTTCATGCAATCTACATCCCTCATTCCAGCACTCATTGGCTGGAATAAAAGAGAAAAAGGGCCTCTGAGTTTTGATATAGTTTTTTTTACGATTTCTCTCTAATCTTATAAAGTAGACTCGATTTTTTTTTCACCGTTCAGGATTTATTTGCATATGAGTTTTTCTATGAAAAATATTAGGGATGTGTCGATTCTCGGTTCCATCGGTTCTTGAGATCACAATAGGTATCGGGAATCGATGATCCAAAGTCGATATCTAGGAACCGATCGATACCGCTGACGTTGAAAATATCTTTGTGATATCTAATCATGTTATCATTATACATCAATTCTCGTCCTAATGACTAAGCTTCCTTTGTACAGAATTAAAAACAAATCCCATGCTTCTGCAAGCTAAACTTCACTTTTTAAATTATTACCAAATTAAAACGTCGATCCTTTGCTTTTTGATATCGTGCGTAAATATATCTGTGCATAGTGGGCTAAGTGCGAAAATTGCGATTTTATGAAAACTGAAATGAATGTTTGAGATTTTTTCCTAAATCGTCCAGTTAAAAAAATTCAAATTTGTGTGGCTTAAACTATTGATAATACATTTATATTTATGTTGGTAAGGTATCTTTCAGGTCTTGCCAATATTCTAATATTTAATACTAATCTTTGCAAAAAAATCGAACTCTAAGCCCGCATTACACTAATCGATTTTGTGTGAAATGGGCTGTGATTAATGTTAACGTGATTGACCTCTGAAAGCCAAGTGCTTAACTAATTTTCAGAGTTGAGAAAAATTAGGTATACATTAAATAATATTTTTCCTGTTTCAAAAATTTATTTTTGACATTATTTATATATTTTTTTACGTAATAGAAAATAAAATAACATACACAGTATGCCTAAAGAAAAAATAATTATTTTATTGGTAGTTTTTAAAACATTGAAAAAAAAAAATCACCTATAATTTTCTTTCATTCGTCTTCTTCTTCACCTAAATTTAGGTACACATCCTGCTTAGATGTAGATTTCAGCTCTTCATAGAATCGCCTAAATGCTGGAAAAAGATCTAATGGGGATAAAGATCTAACAGATCTTTCTTCTTTTCTACCGCTACCAGAAGTGATTCAACATATCTGATTGCTGGCACTAATGTTTGAAGCCTTCTCTTTTTTAAAAAACTTACTGTTTTAAAAATAACATTTATATCGAGAGTCGACTTGTAGTACAGAACACCGCAGCTATCTTTGTTATAACTAAGCCATCTTACCTTTCCCCAATGCTTGGTGCCCTTTCATTATCTTTTTTCTATTAGTACGTAGCTGTTCCTTTTGTACAAAAGGGGTTTCGTAAACTTGACTCGCTTTTCACTAGTAAATGATCAAGATTGGAGTATCAGCCCATGATTCACAAAGGAATTTCCTTCATTACAATGGACGGAACGCATAGATTAGAAAAGAGACAAAAATTACGATTCTGGTGATGTAGATAGCTCGAAATTCACAAAATCCAACTTAGCCCACTATGCACAGGTGCCAGATATGGTCCATGAGCCTTTAGCTGTAAGAACTAATAATGCAGTCCATCATCCGCAAGTGTTTCTTAACAGTCTCTGTATATCTGGATTACCATCTAATACATTAAAATTATAAATTGGATGTTCAATGAAACTTTTACGTGATATTCAACCACCTAAGACACGCCAAAAATTACTGCAAATATCTTTGAAGAAATAATTGTAAATTGAATACTTCAATATAAGATGTCTATCGATATACAAATAAAACTCAATCATTAATGAAAATCATATAAATTATATACTTACGATTGCGGGAGAATCCGCGACGGGGGATGCTAGTATGTAATAATATTTTTAAATTAGCAATTAAAACAAAGTGATCTCTATGATATTGATAATACGATCTAGGTGTTAGTAATTAACTGGAAAGCTCAGATGAAAAACGTTTTGGTATAGACTGTACAAGATGGATTATAGTACAATACAGCTGGACTAGGTACAGCCACTTTAACAAATAAGCTCAACTGGTAGAAGTAGAAGATGGGGGGGGGGGGGAAGTCCTAATGAAAACAACACACTAATAAGATAAATGGTCCACCCGTTGGCGATTCATCACCCCTTCCCCTTCCTTGTTGGATATTTCATATCTCTTCCTTCTGTTCAATATCTTCTTGTGTAAAGGTTTATATCGCCACTGAGGAAGATAGTTGAGCAGATGATAGCGTCATCATAAGTATCGATTAAACATAATCGATAAAAGTTCTATCTATTACGAAAATAATCAGCTGTTTATATCATTAGTTAATTCTTTCCCACCCCTTGATATCAATCATCATAAAGGTAATACCTGAAAGCATTAATTTTTTTTTGGAAAAAAAATCCGTAGGTTTCATCTTTGGAATACTACTCAAATGTGCGTCGCCCATAATTTATTATACATTCATTTTTATAACTGTTTACAATATACAGGGTGTCCCGAATTTAAATGGCAAAACTTCAGGAACTTATAGGGGACCGAAAAACTAAGACAAAAAGTCCTTTAGAGATTTGCTCGTTTTTGCTTAGTTTTAGAAAAAATCGCAAGAAAAGAAACAAAACAAAAATGTTACAGGTAGCGATTATCACCTTTCAAAGTTCGTCAGGCTAGGCAGTGAGATATGTAAACACTTAATGTTATCCTTTACATTCTTTTATTTGTTTACATTTTGGCTTCCTCTTAGGATTATAATTCCTAAATCAGTCTTCAGTCAGTTACTCAGATATTTTTGTGTGAATAGCATCAGCCACAATGCCGCATACATATTCTAATGTTGAATACGTTGATATGATTTTTGTGTATGGTTTCTGTAACGGTAATGCTTTAGAAGCGGTGCGGGAGTATGCGCGCCGATTTCCAAATAGAAGAGTGCCTAATCGACGAGTCTTTTCGTTAACTTTTAATAGACTACCAGAGACTGGGTCATTCTTAATACGTAATGAAGGCGACCAATTCCAGGTAGCAATAAGAGCAGATTATTGGAAAAGAAATTGTGTCCAACGCCACTTCGATAACAATCCTGAGACTAGCATCCGAAGAGCATCTGCTGCATTAGCAATATCGCGGCAAGCAATATGGCTGACTTTGAAAGGTGATAATCGCTACCCATACCATCTTCAAAAAGTTCAGAATTTATTACCTCAAGATTATGTCAAGAGATTGAATTTTAGTAACTGGTTTCTTGACAAAATTCGCGATGATAATTTATTTCCATTAAAATTATATGGACCGATGAAGCTACCTTTACAAGAGGAGGAATTGTTAATCATAAGAAATTATCATTTATGGGCTCTTGAAAATCCCAGAGCTATTAGAGAGAATAGGTTTCAGCAAGAGTTTGCTATTAACGTTTGGCTTGGAATTTGGAACGGATTACTGTTGGGATCATATTTTTTACCTGGAAGATTGAATGGTATTACATTTACATATTTTTTGGAGAACGACTTTTCTAATTATTTAGATGACATTCCCTTACAGCAGCGGATTGAAATGTGGTTCCAACTCGATGGATGTCCAGCTCATTATAGCAGAGTTGCTCGAGTTTGGCTGGATATAAATTATCCACAACGATGGATTGGACGTGGAGGAGTAGTACCTTGGCCACCCAGATCACCTGATATGACACCCATGGATTTCTTCGTATGGGGAACCTTGAAGCAGAAAGTTTATTCAATGTCAATCAACTCAAGGGAGCAATTAAGAGACCGAATCATAGATGCAGTGCACCAAATATCATCAGAACAATGTTGAGCTGCAATTTATCAAGTGAGAGCTAGATGTAATGCTTGCATTGGTGCAAGAGGACAACATTTTGAGCAATATTTACATTAAAAAGAACATAACATAAATATAAATGTAAATAAATAAGTATAAAAATGAAAACTGGTTTTGTTTCTTTTTTTGTGATTTTCTCTAAAACTAAACAAAAACCAGCAATTCTCTAAAGGACTTTTTGTCTTAGTTTTTCGGTCCTCTATATGTTCCTGAAGTTTTGCCATTTAAATTCGGGACATCCTGTATATATACTGCTGTGAAAGGTTTCTAAAATTCATAAGGGTGTTAAACAGGGAGACCCTCTTTCCCCAATATTATTCAATTTAATGTCGGAAATAGTCATAAGACAGATCTGCACTAGATCAGTAGGATGTATATACCGGCGACTGACCAAACAGCATTTGCGGATCATTTAGTAATTACAGGAAGAACGACTAATGCGCTCCAAGGAGCTTTCAAGTAGTGTGAAAAATCAGCGAGAAACGTAGGACTCACACTAAATAAACAGAAGATCAAATATATGATGACAACCAAAGAGGAAAGAGGACATAGTTACATTGAGCGGGCTGGATATCACTTTGAGAGAGTGCCTAAGATTAAGTACCTGGCTGCTATTGTCTCTGAGGACAATAGTGTCAAAGAAGAAATAATAGTAGGAAACATGTGCTATTGTCTCTGAGGACAATAGTGTCTATGTGCTATTGTCTCTAATGATTGGTCTCTAATGATAATTTTTCAAAATAGAAATATATCTTGGAATCTCAAAATAAAGGGTCTATCGAACGATCCTTCTTCCGGTTGCTATGTACGGGAGTGAGACATGGACCCTAACATCACACGAGGGAAAAGTATTAAACATGTGGGAAAGGAAAATCCTTCGAAAAATATATGGTCCAACCAAGTATGGACTGAATCTTTTGCGAATGAGAACAAATGAGGAACTGAAAACTATATGCAGCCCCAGATATTGTAGCCTGAAAGAGGCAGAATAATATAGCCAAGGCATTTGCAAAGAATGGAGGCTAGTAGGCTCCCTAAGATGATGTTGGAGGGACACCCGGGTGGAAAGAGAAGAGGAAGGCCTCGACTTGAAGATGTGGAGGGCGATCTTTTGACTCTGGGTGTGAGAGGATGGAGAAGGGCTGCCGAAGAAAGGTCTGATTGGAAGAGAATTGTAGAGGAGGCCACGGTTCTACAAGGACTGATATTGTTAGTAGAAATATTATTCATGGGTCTTAAGTTGTTAGCTCTGATTATACAGTCCATTGTCTGCAAGCGTTTCTTGATAGTCTCTGTCCATCTAAATTACCAATTCATTCGTTAAAATTGAAAATTGAATGTCCAATGTTAATTTTACGTAATCTTCAAACACCTAATCATTGCTATGGTACCAGGTTGGAAAACTACTGCTATGCTTGAAAATATTATTGAATAAATAATGCTGAATTGCTTAATTCTATACAAGATTTTTATCGATAAACAAATAAAACTTTAATTATTAGTAAAAATTATCTAACAAGGGGACGTTTTGAGTTGTAACTCACAGATTTGAATGCCGATTTGGGTGTGGGCAGTAGGGACCTATAATAGTGCAAAACTAGAGTTATAGCCGTCAATGGGCATTAGGAGCCGGGAAAACAAATAAAATATGGAAATCACGTTTTATTTTTTTTCTCAGCTCTCATTCAAGATAGAGAAATGTTTCTTTCACGTTTAATTGCAGTTATGTAAGGTATTTGATATATAAATACTTTCGTTATGCTCAAGAAACCACCCGGCTTTAGGGTGCTCAAAAACTCTAAAAAAAATGACAAAATTCCAAGGAAATCCGCTGTAAATCAGTGGAAACTTTTTTTCATGAACAACTGACCTCAAATCTCGATTTAACGCACCATAAAACCCTTATATGTGAAAATTTATCAAAATCAAAAAATATTGATTTTTTTTACCCCTTTCGAGGAGGTTAAAATTTTGAAGTTGAGATTTCATCAACATTTTCTACCGGCCATAACAGCTGCTGTGTTCAACCGATTACAACAGTAATAGCATCACTAGAATCCGCATACACTGTGCTTTTTATCCATGCGTATAACATTGGATTTTTCCGATTTTAGTGGACAAAAACTGATGTGAATGAAAAAATCCAAGGTCAGCTATAACTTGAGATATTTCAATAAGGGGAAATCCTACGACCTCCGGGTTTGGGTTAAACTATGCAGTTTTATGGCTTCTAGATGATCTCTTAATCGGTTGCGAAATGTGTGAGATAGCGAAAATTATTTACATTTTTCTTACAATCTTAAAAAATTTTAAAGGTAAAAAAAAAATTTACCTGGGGATTTTGTCATTTTTTTAGAGTTTTTGAGCACCCTGAAGCCGGGTGGTTTCTTGAGCATAACGAAAGTATTTATATATCAAATACCTTACATAACTGCAATTAAACGTGAAAGAATCATTTCTCTATCTTGACTGAGAGCTGAGAAAAAAGATAAAACGTGATTTCCATATTTTATTTTTTTTCTCGGCTCCTAATGCCCATTGGCGGCTATAACTCTAGTTTTGCACTATTATAGGTCCCTACTACCCACGCAAAAATCGGCATTCAAATCTGTGAGTTACAACTGCAAACGTCCCCTTGTAAGTTATTTATTTATGAGAGCAGGCGAAGCCGCGTCGGATGATGCTAGCAGGTAATAAGCCCTATGGCCTTTACTTACAACTGTACACATACAACTGGAATGGTTGTATGTGTTTTACAACTTAAGTTAACGAAATTGGTATATTTTAACGTGGAACATGTTTTACCTTTGGCCACATTTGAAACCTCTATTTCCTTCCAACTTTGTTTATTTCGAATAATCTTTAATTGTTAATTTGATTTAATTATTATTTAATTAAAGTAATTTGTTCCTTTTAATTCTAAAATTTAAATTTCGAAAAGCAGTAGATTATAGATAGAATTATCCTTGATCGATTATTTTTACCTGGAAAAAATTAATTTTTATTTATTAATTTTTAAAAAAAAATTTTTAATGAACTTAAAAATAAATCGAAGCAAATCCCACCAAATAACCTTTACCCTTCTTCGTAAACATACGACATCCTACAATTTCCTTTAATAATACCCCACTGATCACTATTGAACATATCCACTACCTAGGACTCCCACTGGACAAACGTTTATCTTGCAATCCACATACAAGATTAAAACTACAGGAAACAGCTCGGCGTTTTCGACTTCTTCAACATTTACTAGACAAACGTTCAAAACTTCCTATTTACTATAAAAGACTCATTTACATGACAGTCATCAGACCTATGTGGACATGTGGAGTTGAGCTTTGGGGCTCAATTAAACCTTCTAATTCTTCCCGTATCCAATCCTTACAATCCAAAACCCTTAATGCTCCTTACTAGGTTACAAATAAACTTATCCATAAAGATCTTAATGCCCCACATGTTGCTGATTTAGCCCAAACAAGATCCCTATCCTTTCATAGTAAATTCCATAACCATTCAAGTCCGTTAGTCGCTCAACTTGCTTCTAACTCCATTTCCGATAATCCACCGAGGCGTCTAAAAAGAAGATGGCCTAGAGACCTTCTAGTGTAGAATTTTTAATGAAGTGGTACTGATGAGTAGTTCTTTTAATGTTATTGTAATTGTTATGAACACATTTAGTAGATGTATATCTATTGTACAGTTGTTAATTTCATTAAAAGAAAAAAAAATAATAGTAAAACATCGTTAGAGTCTAAACAACTTACGTGGCTCTTGTTTTAAAATTTGGTGCATTACATTAATTACCTGTAAATGAACACGTGGAATTTTATTTAATTAAACCAAGCTGAAGCACGCTTGGAGAATAAGTAATAATTATTCTAACTGTATAAAATTGTATGAATTAAGAAAAACTTGGCAGCTAGGGGGCTAGAGGGAACCTAGTCTGAGGGTATCAGTATTCAGGGGCCTCCCCCCTAGATAAGAAGTAACGACTCCGTAGGAACTAAACTAATTAATTTTTTTTTTCTGTCTCCCTCTTTCGGAGCCAGCATTTTATTATTAAACTCGAATATTGGGATCATCCAGAGGGCAGCTTTTTACAATTTACTTATTCAGAAAGTTAACTACTCAGATAACTTCAGCAGTGGGTGGGGAGAGGAAATATGAATGCAATTTTCTTTTCAAATTATTTATGATTTTTTTTTCATAGTTGGTTTTAATGCAGCACTGTATATGTTAGCTGATATATTTTTTATATTATTTTTTTTGAAAAAAAAAAAAGAAAAGGCATACTGCAGTCCATTATTCCCTCTCTTCGACTATACTCTTGTTCACTCATGATCTATAGAAATAAAAATTGTCTTTGAACAATAAATGAATAAAAACTGAAATTTAAATTGAACAATATTCCCTTAGGAATAACAATAATTCTTAATTACTGGTGCGATTATTTGGATAGATATGCTTTATTAATACAAAAACATATTGCTGCTCACTTCTCCCAAATATCCCTTATCAGCAGGTCTTCCTCAAGGATCCTGTCTTTCACCAACGCTATTTAATATATACATATCCGACCTACCTTCTCTCCCTTCAGTTGAGTGATCATTATATGCCGATGACTCGGAGATTTACACTAGTTCCTTCAGGATAGACACAATAGAAAACAGATTAAAGTCATTATACTTCAGATTTAATAAATATTATAAAAAATGGAAAATAAAAATAAACGAACAAAAAACAACTGCAATAATTTTTACAAAAAGAAGGCCCAACATAACAAGACATATCAATCTAAAAAATATTAAAATTCCTTGGACTCAAAATGTTACCTACCTTGGTTTGGAACTAGATAAACGATTAACATTCACACCTCATATAAATAACAAATGCGACAAAGCCAAAAAACTCTTAAGTTCTATGGCTCCGTATTTCAGAAGAAAATCCCCACTGTCGATCAAAAACAAAATCATTCTATATAAATCAGTCATAAGACCATTACTGACGTACGCCTCTCCCGTATGGAGCTACACCTGTGATTCAAACTATAAAAAAATTGAAAGGGTGCAAAACTGATGCATGAGAATAATAAATGACTACCCCAGATACACAAAAATAACCGACATGCTACTCGAATTAGATTTTCAGACTATTAAACAATTTATTGACACACAGACCAAAAACTTTTTCAACTCTACAAACAATTCAGGAAATCCTATAATTCAAACAATAGCCAATTATAACAAGCAATCCTTAAGAAGATACATACACAAACGTACAAACCACATACTACTATAACAATATTTTGCTAATAAGACATCCAAAAGTTATTGTCTCGGCTTGAAATTAAATTATTGGAACACAAATAATATATAAGTTAATTATCCAAAATGTTGATTAACTTAATGTACAAAAAGTTAATAACTTATGCATTTTAGTTTAGTAAATTTTATTATGTAGGTATTTGTTTTTTATCAATCTCTTTTTTTCTTCTTATTTTGTAGGTTTTTTAGTATTTTTCCTACTTTTAAAATAAATGCATTCCAAATTATACCCATTTTAGCTAAGCGCAGCTGTCAATGTAGTGTAAATTGTTTTATTACCAAAACATGTAACAATATTTAATATGTCCAATTGTAAACTGTTTAACTATTTGAATAAAACTTTTATATTTTTTATATTGCTGCTCAACTACTTCGGGTTGCTACTAGTGAAGGGCCCTTCCGACTTAGAAGTGGAATGAGATTATACGTTCTGTTCCACGATTGGAACCAGTTCCAGTTTTGGTTTGGTTTCATTTTTCGTTCCACGTCAGTTTAGCTAACCTACTACATACTAGTGAAGGGCCGTTCCGAGTGGAATGAGAACTTACGGTCTGTTCCACTTTTCGTTCCACGTCAGTTTCACTAATCTACTACCTAAGTATCATGCATCTACATTACATACCTTTTTGTGACTTCCAGCTGTTAACCTCCTTCTATTTTATAATCGAAAATTTTATAAGTACAATAATATTAAGAAGGATTAAATAGCTAAGTATACTTATTAAAAAAATGTATAATTTTAAAATAGTTTTTTTCAATCAAGGTTTTAATTTTTGGTGGAGGGGGGAAGTTAGCGCAAGTATAGTGCACAATTGAGCGAAAACTTTCCGAGAAAAAAGGAGTAATCAACTCTTGTGACTGCTCCATTAACTTTTAAACAAAGAGCGAAAATATCATTTAATTGCATTAGCAGTAAAACCTTGTGTGGTTTTACCATTTCTCTGAATCCGAAAGAAGCCGAGCCTTGTCAGTAGAATGGAAAATTTCTAAGAAAGTGGTTTATTTTGAAGATGCCCATGCGCGATGTGGTGGGACGATGAAGAGGGGGGAGGAAATCAACAGCGGAAGGATCAACAGAGCAATCGGAACGACCTTGGGCGGAATAAAACAAGAAGTGCAATCTAAACCCTACTACACCGAGGGAACGAAACGAGAGATCTCTTGGCGTTGGTTTTCGTTCCAGGTGGAACGAAAAACTTGGGCGATTGGTTTCGTTCCAAACCGGTTCAAAGCTGGAACCAGTTCCACGTTCCGTTCCACTCAGAACGACCCATCACTAGTTGCTACGCACACAGCTTATGTTATTATTGTTAACTATCTCATGGTTTTAGTGAATAATTTTTCTATGGTGGACGTATTTTTGAATGTGACAGTCAGTTGTATAGTAATTTGTGAGTGTTTTTATAGTATTCCATATATACAGACACTATCAGAAAGATTCAGGAAATCACTCATAAATAACCATAATACTGACTACACTGCCACATTCAAAAATACCTCATGATTATGAGAGCAATATAGTCTCGAAACGTCGCCAAAATAGTTGTTTTTATTTATTGACTGAACCTCAAGAACCTTACTGAACATATATATATAATCACTTGAGGTACGCATGATGATATAGAAGGATCAATCCTAATTATATATATATAAAGTTATCAAAAATATTACCGCAGGAAAACCCGGTGCCATATATATTTAGCCTGTATTGTAGTTCCATTCTCTAGATGTGTGCTCACACTTCCCCCTGGGACTGTACTGTACAGAAAGTGGTCCCCTCTTTATTGCCATATTTCTTCCCAGCATCTTTTTCCTTGATAAACCTCTTAGGTGAATCTATCCTCAGAGGAATGTCGAGCTATTTTTTATGCTATACATTTTTCTTTTCTTAATTTTATTATTTTTCTTGAAAGTATACAAAACGATAGAAGTGTAATAATATGAATATATTAAGATCTTTTTCAAACTGTTGATCAATATATTTTGGTAGTATCAGTAAGTCGAAGTTGCGCATTTTTCAGTAGACAAATTGTTTATCGTTTTTAAAATTCCTTAAAGGCCTTATTAAAAAGTACCACTTAAATAGTTTTCGAAAACGCTAATATCTGCTATTTGAAGGCACAGTCAACTCGTTTTCAAGGAAATTAGACTTATCGACATCTCTAGAACAACCATATTAAAAAAAAAAATTAAATAAAATAAGCTAATCGTGGAGTACTTGTTTAAATGTTTTGGATTACTTAATTTTTTTTTCCTCAGATTTAAGGATAGCATCTGATATGGACGTACCTGGTACTCTTATTATAAGATTTAAGACATGAAACAGGTTCTTCATTCAAGGTACTTGACTTCTAAGATCCCGGGCCATGGTTCGCCTCCGACTGAAGGCAGAAAATTCAATTCCTCTTGATTTGAATTGACTTTATGGGGTCATTTACTTTTTTAAAACTCTCATTCAACGTCATATAAAAAATAATGCTTTGTTAATGTGGGGATCTTTAGAGTTTTTAGGGGGAACATAAGCGTTTTTAATTTTGAGCTTGTTCCTGATTTTGGGTAGCTGTACTCGAACTTTGAACCGCTAGACAGTGCTGTCGTGAAAATTAGATGAATTTGGAATTTCTCTGCGATTCTTTTTATGGATATATGTTAAAGACTGTTTCTATTTTGTACGTCAAATCGTAACATACAGTGACTCACGATATTGACCTAATAGCATATTCATTTAGTCCTTTTCCTATCCATTCTTTCCCGTCAGATCCAAATCTATCAATTTTGATATTTGAATTAAAAGAACATATGATATTTTACCAATCTTTTTTAATATAGTGGACATATTTTTCTGTCGAATGCTAACCTAAGATTTTTATCTGTTAGCAATGGCTTTTTAACTTTTTCCCTTCCTCACAAACCTACTTGCCTCAAGACACAGCGCACACCTTCAGCGCTGATGATGATATTATCAAACCGTCTAAGCTTCCTTTGTATTTGAATGACATTATCAACTTCGCCAGACCGAATTTAACGATTAATACCGCGCTTTACAGTATCTGAGGGTAACGGTTTACGATCTGCTTTATTCTTTTCAATCCTTTTCAAATGGGTTGCATTCATTTTTCGAATGATACTTATAGTACTGAGCATCTGTATTTCTTACTTTAAGAACGGTCAAACTGCATTTTGATACTGGTTTATATTTGCTTTCTGTTGTTGGTCTCACTGTAGGAATAAAACATCAGTGTGTGGCTGTGCCATGGACACGGCCGTGTGTTGTATGTGAATACGCTTATGTAACGGGTTTTATTTTCTGAATAAAATATTTTTATACATGTATTTAGCATAAAAATTAGATAAAAGCAAGGGTACTATTCATTTTTGTATTACAATACAACTTTATTAATTTATTTATATTAAACAAGGGATATTCACTGGCATGGAATTTTTCATCCAAGTTTCGCTCATTGCCAAATAATCAGATCGGTTGATGATTGTATCAGTAGAGATGTCTTCTGAATGCGCGACCAAGCTTTGTGCATTAATTGCGATATTAAGTATAAAACAATTGCTGATCAGGAACACTATCACAAAATTGTTGATCATATTTTTTTATTCTAGCACCTTATTATATTCACTGTCACTAATTTAAACTAATGTTTTATGTACAATCGGTAGATTTTGACGACAGCTGACGATTGAAACTTAAACGAACATCATTGCTTGTCCGAGTCAAAAGTTATTACTAATTGCAAATCTCGATACGCAGCAAAATACCTCATAATGTACGTTCCTGGCCGGCACTGTTGACTCGGTCATTTATTTATTGCTTGGCTCTACAGCCCTAGATGGGGCTTGGCCTCACGCAGAAGAGGTGACCATTGGAGTTTATCCATAGCTTTTCTTCGCCATCCTCTTATTCCTAGATTTTTCAGGTCGGCATCCACATTATCCTGCCACCTTATTCTAGGCCTTCCTCTTAATCTGGTACCATCCGGTCTGTCATTCATCATCCTCTTTGGTAGCCCCCCGTCCGGCATCCATTGGACATGTCCCAGCCACCTTAACCTTCCTTCCTTGATGACCGCCACTATATTCGGTTCCCCGAGTAGCTCTTCCAATTCTTTTTTTCTCCTTATTCTTCAATTTCCATGGTCGTTTACTGGGCCAAAAATTCTTCTGAGAACTTTCCTTTCCCAAACTTGAAGTATTGTCTCGTTCCCTTTTGTCATCGCCCAGCACTCACTTCCATACACTACTGCAGGCCTTATGACTGTTTTATATATGATAACTTTTGCAGCTCGTGATAATGCTCGGAACTTCAGTATTTTATTAAGAGCGTACATGCATCTGCTACCTGCTGTAATTCTGGCTTTAATTTCAGTTTTTATTTCGTTATTTTCCGTTATTAGGGAACCTAGGTACTTAAAGTTCTTGCACCATCGGAACTTATGCTCATTAATATGCATTTCCTCTTCTCTGCGAGGCTGATTTCTTGCTGCAATCATAAACTCTGTCTTTTTCTGATTCAGCTTCAGTCCTCTATTTTTCGCCGCTGCTTTAAACTCCTCCAGCACTCCAGAAAGGGCTGGTAAAGTATGTGCTGTGATGACCACATCGTCAGCATATGCCATATGTTGAGTCATTATGTTGTAATTTTTTCCATATTTCCACCGGGGCTCGTTCTTATGGGCCTGACACGGTCATATGGTGTTTTATTATTAGTATTCGATTGCTCTTGAGAAGCCCTTTCCAACCGTATACGATCTCTGAATTTGGTTTTTCTTTTCGACGAGTATAGGCCGACTTAATAAATGTTTGATATTTTTTTATGCTAACACATTATATTTACTTTCATTACTTTAAACTAATGTTTATATACAATCGATATATGTTGACGACAGCTGACGATTAAAATTTAAACGAACATCATAGCTTCTCCGAGTCAAAAGTTATACTAATTTCAAATCTCTAAACGCAGCAAAATAATTCTCCCTCCACCGAGCGCTATACGTCACTGTTCTCGCATATCGTAATGAATTCTTTGATCCTTTAGCTATCCAGTGGTATAATTTAATTTTGGATGTAGAGGATAGATTCGAAACTACAACGCCAAACTGTATCCCCCGATTTTGTTATCATTAGGTTTTTTGGATTGATAGCAAATTCAAAGACTTATTAACGTCAAAAAAAAAAAAAAATACAACTGTAATTTAATATTTCGTATTTGATCAGAATTGATAAAAAAATGTTTTTTTTTGTGTTTTTTTTTATTAATAACAATTTATTGATAAACCAAATTAACAACTAAAGATTATTCGAAATAAACAAAGTTGGGAGGAAATAGAGATTTCAAATGTGGCCAAAGGTAAACCATGTTCCACGTTAAAATATACCAATTTCGTTAACTTAAGTTGTAAAACACATACAACCATTCCAGTTGTATGTGTACAGTTGTAAGTAAAGGCCATAGGGCTTATTACAAGTAAGACGTTTGTCAAAGTGGAGTCCAAGCTAGCGGATCTGTTAAACAGGGATTAGTGGAATATCATTAAAAGATACTGTAGGACAGGAAGACATGGGTTTACGACGAAGGTTAAAGGTTATTTGGTGAGATTTTTTTGGATTTATTTTGATTCTCAATTTTTGACACCATTCTTGAAGGGTTAGGATATGGGATTGGAGTGTTTGGGAGGCAATGAAGGGATCATTATTTACTGATAACACACATGTGTCATCAGCGTAAGTGGTGAAGACGGTGGTAGGATGAGTTGGAATGTCAGCTGTATACACCGTGTAGAAGAAAAATTGCTTCGTACTTACTATTTTATAGCTGCAAGAATTTTAATTATTATTATTAGATGATTTTATAAGTAAAATGTAAACTCACGAAATTGATCAAATGGTCTTGGAAGACTTATGAAAAAGCCTAATTGATTAATATTTACAATGCAGGTCCAAGGAAGGAATGAAGGTTACAATAAAAGGGTAAACAATGTTTTATGTAAACAAAGTAATAAAATAGGTTTTGACCAACAACTTATCGGATTAAGAGAAATTATTGATATTACTACAAACATTTGATAAATTTCGACACTGTATGTACAACCCATATTTGTTTTTGTTATATTTAATGTAAGACTGAGAAAAACATGTTGACTGATCATATAGAACTTTAGAACCAAAACATTATCAATTACATGCTGCACTACTACTTTCAAAAAGAACCATTACCAAACATTAATATCGTAGATTTATACAATAAATAAAAGTGGGATTAAGGAGTTCCCTTGCTTTACCCCACGGGCCATTTATCAACATCATTACGCTCTTTTAGTCCGAACCGATGCAACGACCTGGATCAAACTTCCCGACTATTTTTTTTTTTCTTTTTGTTGAATCGATCTTTGCCCAACCCCTCTTAATAGTATTTTTTAGTCCTATATTCCGCAAGTGTATTTCGATTTCGTTTGGGATTTTTAGAGTGTTTTACTCCTCTGAGGGTACTGAGTAATTAACTAAATGTATTATCAATTACTTGAGGTATTAATGATGGTATAGAAGGATCAATGCAATTAGCATTGAATGAATTAACTGCCACTTCTATTGTAATTATTTTATTTTAAATCTAGTTTTGAATGTTAAACATTCATTATTTTTATGTAAAGGAACGGGATTTGTTTAACAGGGAACGATCAATAAATCAAAGATTAAAAGAACATATAAGAGCTCACATTTATAAGATCCAGAATTCCATCTTCGCTATCCATATTAATGAAAATAACCTTCAAATCAGAAATGACAAAAAAAAAAAAAAAAAAAAATGAATAAAAAATTGAAATTAATATATCAAGTGGAAAATAACCTAAATTAAATATTTATTTAATCATTAAAAATGTTAAAAACGTTCAAAACCAATTCAGATTTGTTTTATTTGATTTGTTTCAGTTGTTTTGTCTCATTTTGTTTTATTATTATTTATTATTTTATGGTTTAAAACGTATATATGATATAGTCAGTGATCAGTGGTTTGGGATATTAAAAAAAAAAAAAAAAAAAAAATATATATATATATATATATATATATATATATATATATATATATATATATATATATATTTGACTTTCTTTTTTTTTTTTTTTATTTCAGTTCGTCTAACATTTACTTCTATCAGTTATTGCTAATAAGATTACTGTAGTTAAACTTTGGTACAGATGGGTATAGTAGGTTTAACATTGTTAACTCTATTGCGGAATGGTGCTGATCACATATCGTTCGGTTTTTAAACTTCACTGGTATCACCATGTCGCACCATATAATTAATATTTTTGTTTGTTTGTTTGTTTATTTCGTTTAACGTCACTTTATGCTGCTATGGCAAATCGGACGATGCTACGGTGGGAGTCCTAAATTTAGCCTATCCAGGTATAATTAGGATAGGGATCTTTAACGAGTACATGACATCGCACAGGCTCGGGACCCCCATTTTACGTCCCTTCCGAAGGACGGCATAGCTAAGGATTTTTTACTCCCTTTAAAAAATCCTAAGGTCATCTGCCGGGCTGCGAACCCGCGATCTTGGGTTTAGTTGGTTGCTATGCTAACCACTACACCACAGGTGACCCCAATTAATTAATATTTTTAAAATAATTTAATTAAAAATATTAATTAATAATTTAGCATAGCAACCAACTAAAACCCCCCAAGATCGCGGGGTTTAATTATAAAAGTAAAAAATCCTTAGCTATGCCGTCCTTCGGAAGGGACGTAAAATGGGGGTCCCGAGCCTGTGCGATGTCATGTACTCGTTAAAGATCCCTATCCTAATTATACCTGGATAGGCTAAATTTAGGACTCCCACCGTAGCATCGTCCGATTAGCCATAGCAGCATAAAGTGACGTTAAACGAAATAAACAAACAAACACCTTACCATTGTAACCCATTATACACAATGCCGCTCGACTCCTATCGGTCAATTTTCAAGCCACTGTTATCCACATATCTCTTCTTCTTTTTTTATAAAAAAAAAATTGAAAATCAGTAGATTTTATTATTGTTGAACCTTCCTTGAACTATGAAGATAATGTAGTTCAAATTTGGTACAGATTGATTGAGTAGTTTTTGCGGTTAGTGATCACAAACGAAAAATGGCTTGTCCTTTTATATAATTCTAGGGTTTGTTAATCTGCACTGGGATCCACATGTCGCTCCATATATTTATAGTTTTTCTAATAACAATTGAATTGAAAATAAGTAAATTCCAGCTCTATATAACACCGTACCTTTGAACCTCTCTCAAATACTACTCGCCACCTATCGGTCGATTATCAAACTTTACTGCGCACCACATATTTATTTCTTTTTTATGGCAAACCTTCCTTGAACTATTAAGATAATGTGGTTAAACTTTTTTATAGAATGGTTCAGTCGTTTTCGCGGTTAGTGATCACAAACGAAAAATGGCTTTTCCTTTTATATAATAGTATAGATATAGATTATGGTTAAACTCTAATGGAAAAAGAAAAGAAAAATCTACATTTTCTAAACATGGCAGTGTTTAGTCTATTTTGAGATAGGCGTAAGAAATTGGAGGAGCTGAATACCACCGCCTTTGAAATAAACAGTGCCTCTATTGATATAAGAATAAATAAATTTCCCCAGCGGTTGGAGGCAATTTGTCATGGCGGGAAAAGAAGAGGGTATTAATTAGAAGAGCTGTCTTGGAATGGGATCCTTTAATCCAAACGGTTCTTGTACAAAAGGCGTTAGGGCTTTTAAGGGTTTCCGTTCATCCCAGAACCTTAAGGTCAATTTTTTTATCCTTTTTCTCACAATGCTCAGTGGAAATGATGTATTCTAAGTGCTAAAAAATCATTAAAACGAATCACCCATTTTGGTTCACTTTTAATAAGAGCGATATTAAATTTAAGGATTTGATAAATATTATTGGCTTAATCGCTGTGCAGCTCCAGGGGAAAATAAATGAAAACCCAATAGTGCCCAGATCCAAGCTGCCTGAAATAATGTTATTTAGAAATCCAACGATATATTAATTCAATAATATGCATAGGCTTACTGTACATAAGTAGTGGATTCCGTTTATAATACACTAGAAACTCGATAATTCGTCATGAGTGGGGGAGAGGGGGTGACGAAATAAAGAAAACGACGAATTACAGAATTTTGCTGGTAAAGTAACAAAATAGCATTTTAAACTATATAATTGTAATTTTTTTTTGCAATTTATTGAAGGTAAAAACGAACAGATGAGCATTATACACATTGGACTTGAGTGAAAATGAAAAAAAAAAAAAAAAAAAAAAAAAAAGCTAAACACTTGCCGCATCCAATCACTGTGAAATATCTGACAGATGAGCATTATACACATTGGACTTGAGTGAAAATGACAAAAAAGCTAAACACTTGCCGCATCCAATCAGCTGTGAAATATCTGATTCACATTGCTGCTCGAAACCACTCAATACACTTAGTTAACAGTTCCTCTACTTCTTTGCATGGAATAGTGGAAGAATTAGAAACGCCATCGTCATCATTTTTTTTCATCATCACTAGTTCATTTTGGGCTCTCAGCACTTGTTCTATAATTCTATTGTCATTTTAAATTTCAGATCCTACATCCGTACTATCCATTTTTAACCAGCTGGTCACCTATTGCTTATATCTTCTCATTTTATAACCCGGAGCAGAAGTTGCTGAGCCAGATGCCAATGTTTTGTAGGAAGAGCTTTCCAGTATTAACTGATTCCGGGAATTCATCAACTGCACTCATACTGCCGTTCAACTCGCTACAGTCAATTGAGGGATCGACTCCGGGCTTGTTCTGTTTGTATTTTTCTATGAAATAATTTACAAAATGTATAAATATCGGCGTATTTTTTAGTGGCAAACCAAATGAGGCGGATTAAAGAGTAAATAAGTATCAAGGGGGAAAAATGAATTACATACGTATTTAATTTTTTGGTAATGGTTCGGATCGGCGACACCAACCCCTGAACGCGCTCAGAAAACCTTTTATCGATTCTAACCTTGTACCGATTTATTTCGATGTTCTAGTCGCTGCTTTTAGAAGGGAAAGGTTATTCTCCTACATTTACTGAGAAACTCTAAATCCCTGTTCAAAGTAATATTAACTTCTGTTTACCTTCTAATATTAAAATGAGAAATAAGGAAATATTAAAGTGGAAATAAGGAAATATCGAAATATAAGACACTAAATCAATTTTGAATTAATATTAATTTAATCAACAATTAATAGACTACTGAACCACCAGTAAAGTTAATTCCTGATGAACTTTCTGTCAGAGAAGTGAAAATAACAAATGATATATATATATAAAAAGTACAGAATCCTTAAGTATTTATTTGGCATAACTCCTATTTATTTAACATTTGTAGCTACATGTTTCGGAGACAATGTTCCATCATCGGGCTTCTAATTTTTTTTTAAAACACATTAATCTATAACATTATACCAATATTTCTACAATTATATAGTAATGTGTCATTTACATCTTAATCTGTGATTATTTTCATATTGTCAATTCTCCATGTTATAAGCCATTTTATTATATAAGGCAGAATCCTAGTTGAAAGTGATGATGTTAATTTCTGCTATATTTTCTCATGGGAAGTGGAAATAAGAAAACATAAAAAACCTGTGATATACTTTCTCACATTCATTTATAAACTGATATGTTTTATTGAATTAATTATACAATCTGTCTCACTTTAGCACAAAAAGTAATATGGATGACGAAGAATCCATTCACAAAATATGTATACTGAAATTTTATCACTGAAATTGAAACAACAAAATAAATATGTAAAACACCAAATCCATGTACAAATGAATCTTGTCAAGTTTCATAACACTTTAACAAGTTGTAAATTTTATCACTTAAATTGAAGAACAAATATAAATATGTAAAACACCAAATACATGTACAAATTAATCTTCTTAAGTTTTATAACACTTTTAAACATAAGATTAGATGAAATAAGAAAATTCATAAAACACTTAATCCTTTATGAAACTCATTTTGTTAACTTCTGTTTCACTTATTTACATTTAAGAAGTCTAAATATCAATATAACAAATTGTAGTTAACTATATTCACAAATGTTACTGTTTAAATAAGAAAATTTAAAGTTTAATTTTAACTTCATTACAATATTTTTGAAATGCCACCGCGTGGCACCGCCTTCAAAGCATTTTGATTACCAAAATTAGCGCCTATACTAACTTTTCCAGCAGAAATCAGCTGCCATTTGATTAATTTCATCGATTTTCGATCCTAATTAAACTATAACGTAAACTGTTCCACAGCATAAACTAACAATGGATTCTAAGTCTAATTCTTTTTTTTGTATCATTACTATCGTAGTAAAGTCAAAAAAGTGTGTTTATTGCTTTCATTTACACTAGAAAAAATGAAAAATTTTCGAGGGTCTTCTTTTCGCCAACCACACGTAGAACTGCTAAGTTGTAGCATGTGGACAAAGGATTCCAGTTGTGGCAAGTGGACGGAAATGGCTGTAACGTATTTTTCTTTATTTCTTTTCAGCACCAGTTCTCGGAAATGGATCTACCACGAAATGTTAAGTAAATTTCTATCTAATTTTGGCCAAACTGTTACTTATATAAATGGCTATTTATATGGTACTCACCTGAGGAGATCTAATAGTTATCTAAAATATATCAATTGTGGAAGGGGGAAGGGCCAGGTAGGTTAATTTTTTTAGATTTTTCCGTTCCTATTGAAGACATTTAAAATGTGGCTATTGGAAATGTTTATCTGGTCTAATATACATAACATTTCGAAAAGCCTGATTTTAAATATGTTATCCCATCATCAGACTGAAAACAATTTTCACAATTAAATCCACTCTCATTTCATTTATACAATACAAACCAAATGAATCAACCTAATCAATAATCAACAATAACAATAATATAATTCACCTTTTTTTTCTTCTGGTGCTATCCCACCATGACAATTTAAACTGTTAGAACTTAAAAGGGTCTTACATACATCTTTAAAAGGGTTACATTTTTATTTTTATTTTTATTTCCAAGTTGGCCAATCTGTATTTTTAATTTGTCTACTATATTCGCATAAATTGTTCCTATATTTTCTGTATCTGTTTTATAATTTATTGAGTTATTCATTGTTTTTTTATGTATAAATCGCCTCTTTAATTTTTCTGTCGTCTTTTTCTCTCATGTTGTAATATTTCTACCTTTTCAGAATTAATTGGTGGTTTTTCAGTCTGATGATGGGGTAACATATCCCGAAACATGTTACATTGTAGTTAACATTAATTTATATAAAAGGATTTTTTGCTAAAATAAAGTGTATAAGATAATATAAAAGTTCATTTTAATTCCAACAAAAGGAAGAAGGATTATTATAACACAGCCAGTTTGGACACATATAACAACATAAGGCTAAAGCCGAAATCAGTGAACACTCCTGTCAGAAATGGGAGCAGAAAAGGACCCGTACATACCGCAAAGAGAACAGAGAAGCTAGCTAAAAAACCCAGAGAGCGGCCACAAAACATTGGTCGGAGAGAGCAGGCTAAATAATAGCGCCACGGCTGGAATCGAATTTATTTCCCTTATTGTCCGATCTGTCCTCCTGCCCCGCTACCGATGCTTTACTACTCGGTTTTGCGGTTGTGGTTAGTAGGTCACTGTTAGTACTGTAATTAGCAGGCTACTCGGCGGTATATATATCTAACAATAATGCTTTTGCAACTACTATATAATATATTTAAATATTAAAACATTAATAATATCGATAATATTTTATTTTAGTAAGCTTTTATGGAGTAAATATTATAATCTACCTCAATCCTGGACAATAAGTAGTATAGGAGGTTATGAACCCATTCATACAATATGTGCTATAATAATAAGGAAAAGAAAAATAGCCGTGTGGCCCTACGAATGACCGACGCATAGTCGGGCAACCACGGAAAAAACCCTAAAAATGACTTTATTATTTTTGTCTTGTTTGATGGGCTATTTTATTCATTATTAGTTGGTACAAACATTTCCAGTTTGCTTTTTTTCAATTTCATTTTTATTCGCGACTCCGAGGCCTACTAAATTTGGACAATAATATTCCACCCCAAAATGGCCTATTTCTATTGAGCTACCATTTGGTTCACTGTGGATTTATTTTTATAGATAAACCTATGAAACTTGACATACTTGTAGTTCAAACTCTAACAATAATGAAAAAATATTAGATTGGTCCTATGTATGAAATATATTATCAACAAATATACTAGAGCTAGAGGGAAAAATTAACCGGAATTGTTTAACATGTGTGGTCCTACAAAAAAAGCTCCGCTAAGCTCCGGTTAAAAATTACCATCACCATAAAGCTTATACCACTACTTAATATCTCTATAAATTTTATTGACAACTGATGACAACTGTGCAAAAAAAACAACGATTGTTTACAAAGTTGAGATTAACCTTTTCGTGGTCCCTCTGTTTGTTTATTTACAAACAGTATATACTATACCTAAGGAAGGGATTCAGAGAAACAAATGAAGTGATCTAATTCTCAAATGATCAAACAAATGTTTAGGGCTAGATGTCTAAGTTCATTTTTTGCATTTTCTGAGAAATAGTTATTTCTTATTCCCCTTATATACTCTCATGGAAAAAATCATTTTTTTTTTTTTTTTTTTAATATAATAATTTTGGCAATACAAATAGGTGATTATATGATAAATTTATTTAACATTAAATTAAAAAAAAAAAATTGACTCTCCTGTGCGGTTTTAGGTCTGTTTTCTTCACAAAAAGTGTTAACATATACATTCTCTTTATAAATAAAAATAAAATATTCCGATCTCTGTGAGGTATTTTTTAGTGACTGTTCATTAGAAACTTTTGTCAGCGAGAAGTATCCTTTGGAATCGGATGATTTGACTACTTTAATACCTTGTGCAATTAATAAACGGTTTTCCCTCATTATAAACAAAAGTTGAAATCGGTGAATTTTAATAGACATAAGTTTAAAATTAGGTTTTATGAGTGGATGAATGAAAGACTGATATATTTTTAATTTAGTAGCAATTCCAATGTAATTTTCCTTTCTGAATCGAATGAGACTATTTGCAGCTCGATGGGACTAACCGTTCTCAAGAAAAAGAGTTTTTTCCGCTTTTTGGCTGTTCTGCCCCACTGTGCGACGGGGGGAAGCATAGCTTACCCAAAGTTTTGGAGTAAAGGATCTGACCGAACGAACATTATGTAATAAAATGTTAACATTCATTCTAAAATAGACTTTTAAAAAAATCCATTCCTTCAATCCTTATGTATTAGGATGCGTGAAATGGATACTTCTGATACGTACCTCAAGCGATATATAAAATTATATGCGTGCGCACGAGGGGACGGGGGAGTAACTAACTTGAAATATACGATTAAAATATAAAATAAAATAAATTGAATAGAATATAACTAAACTGAATAATTCAAACTAATATGTAAATGAAAACTTAAATAATATGATATAATAAGATAATGTAATACCGCTTTTTTCTAAGGATGTATTCAGCAGGCATATTAAATGCCTTTTTACTATAACGATTAAACGTAAGTATTTAAAAGGTTCTACCCATTTTGAAATAAATTAAGCTTAGTCATTCATTTTAATGTGTGCTTATTTTTATTTTTATTTTTTTTTTTGGGGGGGGGACCCCCAGCGTGAACTCCTTAATCATAACAATACAGCTTCCAGAAGTCGAAAAAAGTCGTTGGATTGATTTAAAACTTTTTATGTATTTTTCATCTCAAGCTAAATAAAAATGATATTCCACTGATCCCAGTTGAACAGATCCGCTACCTAGGACTCCATCTGGACAAACGTCTATAAAAAAGCCTAAGTCTTGTTTTATATTATCAGGCACGACACGTAGCGTATCAGACACGGCACGGTCAGAAAAATACATGTTGTATTTATATTATCAGGCACAGCGGGTTCCAGGACTGGGAGCACAGGCGAAGAGGAAAATTTTTTTTTTTAATGACTTTTTGTTTATAATATATTACTTCATGCTAGTGTTTAATCATTAGGTTAGTGCAGGTGTGTTATTTGTCCAAGACAAAAAGTCAAGAAAGCATAAACTATATGTAGAAAATCTACATGTCCTGAACATCGAGTAGAAATTTATACAAATTGTTTTGATTTAGAGTTGTTTTTATAATTGCATATGTTAAATTTCTGCTTTCATATTCTTATATTAATATAAAATGTTCAATGTGTTACTCCTTACGCACTCAATTAATTTTTCAACATCCAGTTTTGCAAAAAAAAAAAAAAAAAAAATGGAATCAAATTTAAACACAGAAAAAGAACTGGAACGGGGCAAAGCCAGTGCAGTACTGCACTGTCGTAGTCGGAAAGTAAAGCATACTACGAAAAAGACACCTTAAGACACGGTCAGGCACGGTCCGGCTCCGAAAAAATATTCTTTTCGATAAATGTCTTAAGGTCTTGTCTGAAACGTGCCGTGTCTTGCCGGATCCGATCCGCTATATATACGCAGGCACTATAAAACTAACTATACTAATATTTGTCTTGTCTGAAACGTTACGGTCCGCTACGTGTCGTGCCGGATAATATAAAACAACCTTTACTTGGAATCCCTATTTCAAAAAAAAAAAAAAAAAAAAAAGACAAACAACAACCCGTCCTTTTCGACTACTACCACATTTACTTGACAAACGGTCAAAGCTCTCCAATTAATTACAAAAGACTCATTTCATCTCGTATCCAATCCTTAGATAATCCTCAATGCTCCTTACTTCGTCACCAACGTATTCACAAAGATCTTAATATACCTTACTTTTCTGACTTAGCTCAAACCATATATCAATCCTTCCATAGCAAACTTCAAAACCATTTAAATCCATTATTATCACTACTTGCTTCTCATTCCATTCCAGTTGACCCTTCGAGGCCCCTGAAAAGAAGATGGCCTCGGGACCTTCTAATATAGTACTTTATTATAAATAAATAAATAAGTAAACGTTTTATTCAAATGATTAAACAGTTTACAATTGCACATATTAAATATTGTTACATGTTTTGGTAAAAAAACAATTTACACTACATTGACAGCTGCGCTTAGCTAAAATGGGTATAATTTGGAATGCATTTATTTTAACAGTAGGAAAAATACTAAAAAACCTACAAAATTAGAAGAAAAAAAGAGATTGATAAAAACAAATACCTACATAATAAAATTTACTAAACTAAAATGCATAATTTGTTAACTTTTTGTACATTAAGTTAATCAACATTTTGGATAATAAACTTATATATTATTTGTGTTCCAATAATTTAATTTCAAGCCGATACAATAACTTTTGGATGTACTTTATTATAAAGAACCTTTTTAAGTGCTACCAATGGGTAGTTCTTTAAAAGCAATTGTTATGCCATTTTTAGCATTACCATCACGTTTGCTTGATGTATTATATTTTATATTGTATGCAGTTGTAAATTTCAATTTTTTTTTTTTTTTAATTTATTTAATTGAAATTTACAACTGTATATACAATATATTATACATCAAGTAAATACGATGACATAGATAAAAATGACACGTCACTTGTTTTTAAAGCAACTACCCATTGGTAGCACTTATAAAGGTTTTATATAATGATGTATTATATTAGAAGGTCTCGAGGCCATCTTCTTTTCAGACGCTTCGGAGGGAAATTTCAATTTAAAAATATAAAATATAAGTTTTAGTTTAAAAACTAGATAAACACGCTTTTATAGGAAACCTAACTAAAAAGCTAAATAAATGTAATGAACAATTTGCAGCAGTCAGGTCTTTTAATTTTTCGACTTTTAAGCTTATTTTCTGTACTATTCGTGATTTGTATGCAGTTTTTTTTAACACAGTTTATCCAAAATCAACCAACAATTTTTTTTTTTTTTTTACATATCTCAGAGTAAAGGGCAAATTTTTACTGTAAAAATCCTATCTTGCACAAAGTTGTTTGTTTATTTCGTTTAACGTCACTTTATGCTGCTATGGCTAATCGGACGATGCTACGGTGGGAGTCCTAAATTTTGTCTATCCAGGTATAATTAGGATAGGGATCTTTAACGAGTACCTGACATCGCACAGGCTCGGGACCCCCATTTTACGTCCCTTCCGAAGGACGGCATAGCTAAGGATTTTTTACTCCCTTTAAAAAATCCTAAGGTCATCTGCCGGGCTGCGAAACCGCGATCTTGGGTTTAGTAGGTTGCTATGCTAACCACTGCACCACAGGTGACCCCCTCTTGCACAAAGTGTAATGAATGATGTACAACTTTTAGTCTATTACATTTTTTGATTGAATTAGCCATTTCTGCGTTACAGACTCTTAAACAGAATCAAAAGTAACTTTTTAAAAAGCACAACTCGTCGATATTTGACAAACGATTGCGGCTTAACGCCTACATCAAATTCAGCTTACAAGATGTCTTTAGACGCACAATTTAATAAACTTTAATTTTATAAATAAAACATTTTTCGATTGAAAGCATTTGGATTTTGGCAAACGTTTGGATTTTTTGCCCCCCCCCCCCCCCCCCACCAACATTTTCCCCTTATCAAATTTAGTTTCTATTTTGACATCTTGTTCTCAGGACCCATCTGGTCCATATAAAAACGTAAAACCTACTGCTTTATTTTTCGCAAGGCAGACCCCCATTTTCTGGGTAATTTAACTAGACTAAGTGAGAACATTAGAACAAAGTTGTGCAATTATTGCATTGTCATTGGTCCTTGAAACGTGTGTAAATTTTCAAGTTAATTAGATTGCTCGAAATCGGTAAAAATAGCGATGAAAGATTTCGTTAGGCTAGTTGCACACACACACCGATTTTGGATGGCCGGTTTTTTACCGGTCGTCCAAATTTCAATATTAAACATGTCAAATAATTAGCTTGCACACACGCCGACTTTTGGACGGCCGGCAAAATGCCGGTGAGTTGCCGGCGCCTGCCACTGCATTATAATTACTGTTTTATGCACTACAAATACAAAAGCTACTACTTGTTTGAGTTACTGAATCGAATGAAACAATTTCAATTTGTTAGTCAGAAATTGTTGTTTTAGGTCGAAAAGTCAAGAATCAAATAAAATTATGATTTTACTAACTGTTTGACCAGAAAAAAAAAACGGTGAGTGTGCAAGCATCTAGCACCGGCAAAATATCGGCCGGTTTTTTCGGTATGTGTGCAACTAGCCTTACATACTGGTAGAATTAATAAAAGCGTATTAAAAAATCAATTACTTGATTCCATTCTAAATTTATACTCGTGTAATATAAACTCGGAGTCAACTATATGAAGCCATGTTGAAAACTTTACCGAAGCAGGGACTGTGTATTAGTGTATTAGTGCTCTGGGAATATCTAAGTGACTGCCAAGTGACTCCGAATAGGGAACACACGTCTTGGCGAAGTTAGTGTACTTTGGGAAGTCAGCTACTTGCTGTAACTTGGAACAGTAATTGCAATAGAATAACACCTACAGCATAGAGTTGTAGCATATGCTACCAGTAAATACTTAGCTAATTTATAGCCAGTTTATAGGGTCTTAGGGATCTTTCGTAGGCAGTTTATAGGGATAATTGAATTTATAAGAATATATATGGTCTTATTAAATAGAATTTTAGCTAATTTTTAAATTGTGATTATAAAATAATAATCTCGAAGAAGTTTTAAATATTTTTACGACTTTAGTCCAGAGTAAAATAAATATTAAATAATAAAATATGTCAAAGTTAAAGAATTAAAATAAATCCAAACAAATCAAATAACCTTTACTTATATTATAACTTCGTCGTAAACCAACGACTTCCTGCCTTACAGTATCCTTTAATAATATTCCGCTGATCCTTCTAGAACAGATCCGCTATCTAGGACTTCAACTGGACAAACGTTTAACTTATAATCCACATACAAGACTTAAACGATAAGAAACTGCTCGTCGTTTTCGACTTTTTCAATATTTACTAGACAAAAGTTCAAAGCCGCCGATTTACTACAAAGGATTTACATGACAGTTATCTTTTATTTAATGACTGCCATCTGTCATATATTTGGACGTACGGATTAAAGCTTTGGGGCTCCACTAAACCATCCAATTCATCTCGTATCCAATCCTTACAATCCAAAATCCTTAAAAAAATCCTCAATGCTCCTTACTTTGTCACACACAAACTCATCCATAAAGATCTTAATATTCCATATGTTGCTGATTTAGCCCAGTCCAGATACCTATCCTTTTAAAGTAAACTCCATAACCACTCAAATCCACTGGTCTCTCAACTTGCTTCGCATTCTTTCCTGATTATCCTCCGAGGTGTCGGAAAAGAAGATGGCCAAGAGACCTTTTAGTGTAGATTTTGAAGTGTGTGTAGTTCTTCACAAGTTATTTACAAGCCATTGTATTCACTATCAACACATTTACTTGATGTGTATTATTTTGTACAGTTGTAAACATCAATAAATTGTCAATACAAGGTTGGAAGTTAAAATCTAACCAGGTGAAATCATTACAATTAATCTACAGAAACAAAGATAATAACCAAACCAAATTTCTATCCTTTGCTTTTTGATATTGTGTATTATTTATTTTAATTGTTTATATACATTTATTATTTATTGAAATTTACAACTGTACAAAATATATACATCAAGTAAATGTGTTGATAGTGAATACAATAACTTGTGAAGAACTACACACACTTCAAAATCGACACTAAAAAGTCTCTAGGCCATCTTTAATTTCATTTGTTTTTTGATAAATACCTTGTATTGAAGTATCTTGCATTTAGCATTATTTCTTCAATGATATTTTCACGCATTGCAGTAGTTTTTAACCTGTTTAAAATTGCATTGATTAGGTGTTTAAAGAATTATAAAAAGCATAATTAGACATCCACTTTGGCATAAATAATTTTATCAATTTCATTTTGTTGAATTTTAATTTCTAACCGTTTCTGCCAATCAAGACTACACATTTAAATTATTATAATAGTGAACTTTATTATTGTAAACCTTCTTAGAACTGTGAAGTTGTAGTTGAAATTCAATGAGGTAGTGAGGTTCAATATGTTGAAAAATGGTTCTAGGCAGATATCGGTCAATTTTTTAAACTGCACTGGGATCCACATGTCGCTCCACATATTTATAGTTTTTTTAATAACAATTAATTTGAAAATATGTAAATTTTATTATAATTTCTAGCTCTATATAACACCGTATCTTTGTGCTTTATGGTGCACGCCACCTATTGGTGGGCTATCAAACTAAACTGCGCACTTCTTTTATGGCATTATAACAGAAAATCTTTAAATTTTATTATTGCTAAACCTTCCTTGAACGATGAAGAAGATGTAGTTAAAATTGGTATAGATTGGTTCAGTAGTTTTCGCGGTTTTTTGGGGTCGGCTTCAAACCCAAAATCGCAAAAAAACGCCAAAAATACCGGTTATTTTCGTTTTTTCTTATCTGTGACACGAAAACAAAGCATTGTTTGAAGAAAGTCTTTAAATATTAATTGTAGCTGAAATTAATAGGGTGTGTTAAAAAAAAAAAAAAAATGATCGTTTCTTAAACAAATATTGGTATTATTATTTCTTTGATATAAAATACAATTAATACAAAGCACTCAAAGCATAGTCAATTGTTATCTACTGTCATTACCCGTCTGCTAGCCAATTGCTTGATGCCAGGCTGATACAATTCCTTGGGATGGCTGTCAAGGAACTCTGTCCAAGAGTTCACAACTTCCGCAAAATTATCAATTTTTTTCCCTTGAAGAAAATGGGCCTTGGATCGAAACAAGTAGTAATCCGAAGGTGCGAGGTCTGGAATATATGGTGGATGAGGCAGGAGTTCAAACCCATGAAGTTCTGTAAACTTTTTTCTTTGGTTCGACGGGAAGTGTGTGGGCGAGCAGGTCTTTTTCACCTTCCCCATGGAGAGAAGATGGCGACTAACAGTATCTTTCGACACACCACACTCCCTGGCAAGTTCGCGAGTACTTGTGGACGGATTTGACTCAACAGCTTCCTTCAGAACCTCACCAATATCCATTAATAGCCGCCCGGAGCCCTTCTTCCTTTCCAACGTAGTATCTCCACTTCTAATTTTTTCAAACCAACGCTACGCAGTGCGCTTTACAAGGGCACCTTCCCTTTCATATTTAATAATTTCATGAGTTGCTTCAGCGGCTGTGAAATTTTTTTCCAGTAATGTCTTAAAATTACGAGAATTTCGTAGGACACTGTCATGTTTCTTCTTTGAAATAAATAACTGAACTGAGGCTTTTTTTTGAAGAAGTCCAGTTTTAGTATACAAGCTTAGAGAATGCTCTAAAGGGATTATTAAGTATTGGTATTATAAATAGCATTAAGATATTTACAGACTTTTGAACTCTGAAATTTGATAAAACGGTCATTTTTTTTTATACGCCCTATTATTAACTATATTGTGGATTTCTCAACAGTACGGGTTTCTTGGCGTGCTTTTAAGGGAAATTATTTAAACTTCATATATAGTAGTCTAATAGTAAATTTAATCAGCTTTAAGATGGAAAAAAGTAATTTTGATTCGAACAAATTGTTTCGGAGTTATGGACAAAAAAAGTACGGCAAACTTGTTTTCGCGGAGATGTGGTACTGACCGGCAGTTGGCCGATTTCTACACTTTTTCCCAAGATCCTATGTTCGCGGTAAATGGTCCGATTACGGAGTATTTTTTTTTTTCATATCTTTTTGGGTTATAATTTTAGCTATAATTAATATTTAAAGACTTTCTTCGAAAAATGCTTTAGTAGAATGCGTTTTACAGATAGGAAACGAAAATAACCTGTATTTTGGGCGATTTTGGGTATAAAGCCGACGTTTGCCGTGTTAGCAAATTTTAGATTCGGATTCAGCACCCCAAAAAACATAAAGATCTGTTGAGAATAAAAGTTCAGCATTTGTTCTTCGGCAAACCCTTATTTTACTGGGCTATTGCCTATGAGTTAGGCTACATTTGTAATCACAATCGTCCACAAAGTTTCTGCCTTAAAATTTGGATTTTGTTGGAATGAATTTTATTAGTTTTTCTGTAATTCTGCTATAGTATTTAGTACAACTAACACGTTTAAAAATTTCTTAAAACATTTTTTTTTCTTTTCCGGTTTAAGTTCATTTCACTGTCATTTTGCTTGCCACCCTTGGGATTAAATTATTCGCGATTACCCTGCTGCCTAATTCTGAAGATAATCTAGGGTTTATAATATTGAAACCTATACCAGAGAATTGTTTCTATCTGAAAATGTTTGCTTTTATAACTTATTGATCTCATGTTTTATAGAGCATAAGTAGATTTCATCCCGATTCCCGGTTAACATACCGATTTCCATTTAAAACTCCAAGCTATAACTTAAGTTCGGTAAACCCTGTTCCACTGTACCTGAACTAAAGTTAGGCCCTCATAAACTGTCTATAGTTTGTTGAAGTTGTAGCTTTAGATAGTCACACTCTGGCTATAGTTAAAGGACTGTTTAACTTTCTGGTATTCATCATCGTGTAATATAAACATAAACATTATAATAAATTAAGTTCTATACTGTGAGGGAAATATAATTTTACATTATATATAGAGAGACTCGCACACATTCATAAATAAACACATATATGTTCATTTTTCTTTGTATATATGCGTTAACAATCTAGCAGTATCGTAAAGATTTGTTTTTTGTTTTTTTATATATACATTTATTGAAATTTACAACTGTACAAAATATATACATCAAGTAAATGTATTGTCAACTATTATAATAGTATGTTAAAACTTGAAAAGAACTACTCATCGTTTCAGACGCCTCGGAGGATTATTAGGAATGGAGTGGGAAGCAAGTTGAGAAACTGAAGGATTTGAGTGATTATGGAGCTTATTATAAAAGGATAGGTATCTGGTGTGGGGTCTGGAAAGATTAGAAAGAGGCCTTATTTTTTGTACAGCCGTTTTCAATTTATTTTAACTACTTTTAGGAGAAAACCTAAAAACAATCTATTATAAAAAACTTAAAATCTGGAAATTGTACTTGGCTGGCAATATTCGGAATTCTATAATGCCTCATATATCGTCGAAACTATGTAAAACTAACGAATGTGAAAAACCGCATTTTTACATTTCGTTTGTTTGTTTTTTTATTTGTTTATTTCGTTTAACGGTCAGTTTATGCTGCTATGGCTAATCGGACGATGCTACGGTGGGAGTTCTAAATTTTGCCTATCCAGGTATAATTAGGATAGGGATCTTTAACGAGTACCTGACATCGCACAGGCTCGGGACCTCCATTTTACGTCCCTTCCGAAGGACGGCATAGCTAAGGATTTTTTACTCCCTTTAAAAAATCCTAAGGTCATCTGCCAGGCTGCGAACCCGCGATCTTGGGTTTAGTAGGTCATTTCGTTTGTTTATAGCTATATTCTAGAAGGCCTTGTAGTGGAAATGTTTAATACGATCATCAATTAGGAAACCGAAATCAATAACAACATTTTTACGAATTTCTACCATTTTACTACAAGTTTGGCCTTATAGAATACAACGGTAAACGAACAAAAAAAAAAAAAAAAAAAAAAAAAAAAAAAAAATGCGATTTTTCATATTCGTTTGTTTTGCATTATGTTCTTTATGCTTAGAGTTTTTTTAATAACAGCCTATATACTTCTAATTATTACATATACACTTGATAAAAATAAATACATCTTGGCTTACTTTATCTGGATATTTCCAGATCCACGATCTTTTAAGAAATCTTGAAATTATTATTACAAAAGTCATAGGAATAGCGAGGTATAGCTAAGGCAGTGGTGCCAAATCCTGTCAAAGGCTTGGAGTCCGTCCAAATACACTAGGCCAGTATTCTAGTCATCCTGCAATATAACTCCTCCTTCCGATAATTGCTTTCTGGAATTGAGATATTGTTTTCTTTTTAATTCTATCTTCTTTCTAATTCTATCCTACAGGAGTATTGGATGGAAATTAAGTCCTTTACTGTCTTTCTAAAGCTTAGCTTTAAGATAGAACGCAATAATTTTCAATTAGCAGTCAATGGGCTTTAATGAAAGTTTAATTTAAATTAAGTATAGTTTGATCTCAAATTAAATTTTATTGAAACCTAGAACAGGGTAGAATTTCTCAAATTGAACTTATGAAAGTAAAAGTCTATCTAATTAAAAATAAGTTGATACTTAATATAATTTAAAACGATAGAACTTTCATAAATAATATATTGATTTATTGTGGAATGAATGACGGATTCAAAGTCAGGATAAATAAATTATTTTTCACTTTAATGGTAAATATTATCAGAATGTATGTAGATATGATGGAGTGATACATATCCTTGAAAATAAGTCAAAATTAAATATTTACGAATAACTGAAAACACAGCTGCAGATTTTTTTTTTTTTTGTTAATGACCAGATAAAATATTTGCATTTTTTAAATGTGTTTCCAGTTGGAACAGAAAACTCAGACTAATCAAAATTAATTTTTGTTGTCCAAGTACGTATTAAGGTCCAAAAGTTTCCGGCCTGGGATAGAAGGGAAGGTGAAAGAAAAAAAAACTGGTCTTACTGTTTTTCAATATATTCTCCTCTAAGTTCAACAATCCTAATACAACGTTTAGGCAACATTTCTATACCATGAAAAAAATAATTTTTTCTTCTTTATTAAAAAAATGTTCTACCATTGCTGCTTGGAAAAAAACGAGTAAAAATTCATTGCAGCAGTGAACTCGCTCGTTCCTGTTTTTGAGCATCTGAATGAATTTTTGGAACCCATCTTGCACTAACCTTGTTCATATGCAAATGTTCTTTGATGATCCTCAAAACATTTGAAAGCCCCAACCTCGCTGCTATTTCCTTGGTTTTCAGTCGCAGCAGTCAGACAGCAATCCAGATTCCACAAGTTGGATTGTTCAAGAAGAGACAGCTTCCAATGGGCGACCGCGTCGCGGGTCATCTTCTAGACGTTCTGTCCCTAACTTAAATAATTTTGTCCATTCTTTTACGGCGGAATACACAAGGGGAAGGACTGCCCGTATACACAATTCCAGCGCTCTTTAATTTGCGCTGGTGTAAGACCCCCTTTACAAAATAATTTAATAACCGCACAGTACTTGAGTTTGAACATTGTAAAAATGGGGAGTGTCCTTAAAGGCTGTACACTGATTGACAGGGCTGAGGAAGTGCGGGCGATGGGTTTGGAGTGATCAGGCATGGACCCCGTGGTTCCCTTCACGTTTGAAGGAGGGAAGCAGGACAGGCCGGAAACTTTTGGACCTTACGACGTATATTATATGATACGAACTGATAGCTTCAAATAAAATCAGTTTTTTTGCCTTCTTAGGTGAGTATCAACGTGTTTGATTTCTCGTTTTACATTTTTAAAATAAATAATTCAAATAGCAGATCTGTTGAATAAATTGTATGCATTTAGAACTGAAGATGAAAATTCAATATTTCAAATCAGGCTTCATATTGGAAAAAAAAACGTTTCATTCCTAATTGTTTAGACCCATCAGGCGTACCATTAAGACACAATCGTACTTATTTAAGATCTCAAAGATGCTCTCTCTTATCTGCAATACTGGCGGTCATGACCCAGTGAAGACTGAAAAATAGCGCAATCATAATTAAATAAGATTATGTTACTGATTGAAAATTTAAAAAAAAAAATAAGAAAAAGAATAATCTTAAATTAACTTGCCTCCACTTCATATAATTTCTTGATCATTGGCTTCGGTTACTAGAGTTGACAAGTTAGTTTGATTCTTGAAGTTCCAGTAAGAAAAAAGATGAGACCCACTTGAAGAATCGTCATTGTAAAAGAAATAGAAGGATATTGGATGAAGGGACTGTTGTCATTGATAGATGCGCAAAAGAGAGTTAGACGGAGAATCCGAGCACTGGATAGGTTCCATTGGGTCTACTGGACAAGCTAAGGGGGTTGGCAAGTTTAGGCAGGAGTAGGGAGTTAGGGGTGATCGATGGTGTCCGAGGCTTCGCTGAACTTTAGGGGAAGGTGGGCAGTGATTATAGGTCCATGGAGGATTAGCTGTTGGAGCCTATGGTGGATTCGATATAGAAGGGTAGATAATTATTGGTATTTAACCAGTTTATAATTTAAATATTATACATCTATCTATTCTTCTCTTACCCAATCCTTACGATCCAAAATCATTTGTAAGATCCTCAATGCCCCTATTACGTTACTAATAAACTAATCCATTTTTTATAAATCGGATTTGACGACCTTAGGTCATATCCAGAGAATCAACAAATTCGACCTCCAGTATCCACGATCTTCCCAATATCCTTCCGCTAATTCTCTTGTTGTAATTACCTCCTCAACTCTTGAACCCATGTTTTCCTTGGGCGGCCTCTTTATCGTCTTTCTTCCGGGACATAGTTGAACATTATCTTTGGCCACCTCTCTAGCCCCATTCTTTTTAGATGGCCGTACGACAGCAGCTGTTTGGTGTGATCTATAGTTTTTTCCACCTTGACAATATTTCGTATGGCAGCATTAGTCAGCCGTTGAATGCTGGAAATATGACAGTTTCTTCTTCATAAACTTATCCACAATGAACTAAATAAATATAGATAAAACATATTAATTTAATACACACATCTTCTTTGATTATTATTTTATTGAATCAGGCAAATTTTATTATCAATTTTTAGCTCTATATAAAATCTCTCTTGAATGGAGCTCGCCGCGTATCGGTCGATTTTTAGACTTTACTGCGCACCTTATATTTAAAGTTTTTTTTTAAATTAACAATTTAATTGAAAATCTTTATATTTTATCATTGCTAAACCTTTTTTGAACTATAAAGATAATGTAGGTGAAATTTGGTGCATATTGGTATAGTAGTTTTCGAGGTTACGGACCATAAACGAAAAATGGCTTCACTTGAGGTACGCATGATGGTATAGAAGGATCAATACAATTAGGATTGATTAATTAATTGCCACTTCTATTGAGATTATTTTATTAGAAAACTAGTTTCGAATGCTAAACATTCATCTTCAGTTCTAAAACATACAAATTTTTTCAACACATCAGTACTATGTTACATAGATTATATGTACTAAAGTTTTTAAAAAGGTAAGACAAGAAATCAAGCATGGGCACTCACCTTCGAGGTAACTAAAACACTGAATTCGTGAGAAGTAAAAAGGGGGGGCAGGTAGGTTAAGTTTTTGATTTACAATGGGGTTTCCCTCATGACTCATTGGATTTTTCCGTTCCTATGGGGAACAAATTTAAAATGGGGCTAAATCAAAAACTTAACCTACCTCCCCCCCCCCTCCCCTTTTTACTTCTCACGAATTCAGTGTTTTAGTTACCTCGAAGGTGAGTGCCCATGCTTGATTTCTTGTCTTACCTTTTTAAAAACTTTAGTATATATAATCTATGTAACATAGTACTGATTTGTTGAAAAGATTTTGTATGTTTTAGAACTGAAGATGAATGTTTAGCATTCGAAACTAGTTTTCTAATAAAATTATCTCAATAGAAGTGGCAATTAATTCATCAATCCTAATTGAAAAATGGCTTGTTCTTTTATATAATAATGAGTATATAAAAAAAAATTACCGTTTTTTAAACAAATATTTGTATTATTATTTCTTAGTCATAAATTACAATTAATACTCAAAGTATAGTCCATTGTTATCTACCTTCATTACCCATCTGCTAGCCAATTGCTCGATGCCACGCTGATACCATTCCTTGGGATGGCTGTCAAAGAACTCTTGGACAGCATTTTCAACTTCCGCAAAATTATCAAATTTTTTCCCTTGAAGAAAATGGGCCATGGATCGAAACAAGTATTAATCCGAATGTGCGAGGTCTGGACTATATGGTGGATAAGGTAGGAGTTCAAACCCATGAAGTTCTGTAAACTTTTCTTTGGTTCGACTGCTGATTGTTGAGGAGTAAGTTCGTGAGGGACCAGTCTACAGATCTTTTTCACCTTCCCCATGGAGGAAGATGGCGACTAACAGTATCTTCCATCTACCACACTCCCTGTCAAGTTAGCGAGTACTTGTGGACGGATTAGACTCAACAGCTTCCTTTAGAACCTTATCATTTTGTTTTTCTCCAGTAATGTCTTAAAATTACGAGAATTTCTTAGGACACTGTCATGTTTTTTCTTTGAAATAAATAACTGAACTGAGGATTTTTTTTCTAAGAAGTCCAGTGTTAGTAAACAAGCTTAGAGAATGCTCTAAAGGGATTATTAAGTATTGGTAAATAATAAATAGCATTAAAATATTTACAAACTTTTGAACTCTGGAATTTGATAAATCGGTCATTTTTTTTTTTTTTTTATACGCCCCATTAGTATTGATTATTAATATTAGGTGTTTGATCTGATCTCGATACTATACGAAAAATCTGTTTGTTTTATTTATAAAATATTTATTCTAATATTCGAAATTTGTTTCTTATTTCTTTATAAATAAGAAATTATTTAAAACTATATTTATTTATTTCCCTGGTTTATCTATCGTTTATAAATCTATATTTTTGAATTAACTAATTTAAGTTATTTCCAATAGATTAAATGATAAACATATCACATTTGACAGTGAAACATATAACGTGAGGACGCCTAATCATACCTGTGGCCGGACAAGACTATTGTCATGTTGTCAATGATGTCAAATGATTCGTGGGATGATGGTCATTGTTATGTCTTGGGGATTAGCTGTCCGGCGAGCCCAATCATTGTTTGTCTATAGATCGCTCCCATTGATTGATTGTTCCCTATCTCTCTCCATTCCTCTCTAAATTACAACCTCAGTTGTCATTCTTTGTCGATGAATTGATAATAAATTGTTTCGGTTTTATTATTTAACAGCTGTTCTAATACGATTTAAATTGACAGAATATGAGAAAGCTGATATAAAGTAAGCGGTTTAAATATTAACAAAATAGTTTAAAAAAAAAAGAAGGAATTTCTACAGTAAGCTACTCTAATAGTATAATACTCATGATAGTTTAGAAATATAAATAGACCAATATAATAGGACGTAAAAAAAAAAAATGACCGATTTATCAAATTCCAGAGTTCAAAAGTCTGTAAATATCTTAATCCTATTTATTATTTACCAATACTTAATAATCCCTTTAGAGCAGTCTCTAAGCTTGTTTACTAACACTGGACTTCTTAAAAAAAAAAAAGCCTCAGTTCAGTTATTTATTTCAAAGAAGAAACATGACAGTGTCCTACGAAATTATCGTAATTTGAAGAGATTACTGGAAAAAAAAATTCACAGCCGCTGAAGCAACTCGTGAAATTATTAAATATGAAGGGAAAGGTGCCCTTGAAGAGCGCACTGCGCGGCGTTGGATTGAAAAATTTAAAAGTGGAGATACGACGTTGGAAAGAAAGAAGGGCTCCGGGCGGCCATTAATGGATATTGATGAGGTTCTGAAGGAAGCTGTCGAGTCAAATCCGTCCACAAGTACTCACGAACTTGCCAGGGAGTGTGGTGTGTCGAAAGATACTGTTAGTCACCATCTTCTCTCTGAAGGTGAAAATGTCTTGCTCGTCCACACACTTCCCGTCGAACCAAAGAAGAAAAGCTTACAGAACCTCATGGGTTTGAACTCCTGCCTCATCCACCATATATTCCAGACCTCGCACCTTCGGATTACTACTTGTTTCGATCCATGGCCCATTTTCTTCAAGGGAAATTTTTTTATAATTTTGCGGAAGTTGAAAATGCTTTTCAAGAGTTCTTTGACAGCCATCCCAAGGAATGGTATCAGCGTGGCATCGAGCAATTGGCTAGCATATGGGTAATGACGGTAGATAACAATGGACTATGCTTTGAGTATTAATTGTATTGTATATCAAAGAAATAATAATACAATTATTTGTTTAGGAAACAGTCATTTTTTTTTATACACCCCATTAAAATGAAATGAATTGGCAGACATAACCGCAAAGGAAGCAAGAACCATGTTCCCTTTTCCCAATACCAATGTCACTCTTTACGACTTTAATAAATATATATTTAACCTATGCAGAGAAGCATGGATCAACTTTTGGGTGAAAATACCTAAAGCGAATAAAATGAAAAGGATATATGAAAACTCTTATCCAACAACACTTCTCCCAAATAACAGGAAAGAACAGATAATAATAACACGCTTTAGAACTAAACACCTTAAGTTGATCCATCGGAACCTACTTGAAGGTGATTCTCCACCAGAATGCAGCACTTGCAATTACCTTCAAATCTATTAAATGTGGATACATTGGCATTCATTTAGTTTGTGTTCCAGAGTAGTGAATATGTCAGAGGATAAAATGCATTTTCTGCAAGCAATGTTCTGAGGCTCAAGTTATTTAGCTTATAGATAGATAAATAGAAAATAAATTTTATCTGGGACGAAGTCCCTTAAGAATAGCAACAAATAAATTATAAAAAGTAAATCACATCTGGCCAAAATATTTTAAATAAAATAGTGAAATAAAATAATATAAAGTAAATACAAGTTTATAATAAAATAATTTAAAAAATCTATAAACAAATATTCTTATATGCACATGAAACCATATATACATTCGGTAAAGGAAAAAAATATTATATACAAAGCTGATTGAAAGATGAAATTTCTGAATTTACACCTAGTGAAGTATGAAAAAAAAAAAAAAATTTGTTGAGGGGGAACAGACAGAAATTGTGAAAACAAAATAAAGATGAAAAAACATTTGAGTAACAGTGAAAACATTATCATAAGAAGCATTGAAAAAGTTTTTTATTTGATATGCTGGTATGACGTTCGTTATTAGGCATCCATCTAGGGGGAGATAAGGTGGTGGAAGAGGTGTGTTTAAAATATACGTAGACAATACCCTGTTATAAATAATTCAGTCGATATATATTTTCGTTTTTTGAAGTGCCAATCTTTCTTTCCTTTTAATCCTTTTCTTATGACTTTAAAGAATACTATTTCGAGATCTGCCAGGATCTATCGATTTTAAATGACCGAAGGATATTCTGCTATTGTTATCATTTTTAAAATTGAATAAAATTTTTATTTAACCACCTGGCCCCACGTCAAACCTTTGGAGAAGAAATTAGATTTAAAGATATTCAAATCAGTGTTGTAAAGTGAGTATCGGGGCTTACTATATTAATTTATAATTATTTTAGAATATTTATTATTTGTCAGGCATGTTGGTCTTGATTGGTATCCCTTTAGAATAATCCTGACCTGGACTCGACATAGTAGCAACTATTACGCAACGAAAATAGGACAAATTGCCGGGATGTTTCTCTGGACCAAACATCTTTCGACTACCGCTTATTCCGTTGACTCCGAAACTTCCTCAACGAGAACTTGTTCGCTTATCAGAAAACATTTTAAAGATCTAAATTTTTCAGTCTAAAGCACTCGAAAAAAAAAAAAAACTTTTAAATTTTCAATGATACTCTTCACAACGAATTTAATATTCCCTATGCCCCGATAAAAGCTTCAGATACAAAAATTCCAATAGCTTTCAATTCCAACCCATCGAAACAAGGACTGCTTACTGTTACTAAAATCTTAATTTACTGTTACTAAAATCTTAACTTACTGTAACTAAAATCCAACCAGTGTGGAAAAAAAGTGGTACATTGATGTCTTACAAAAGCAACTCGTTGTTAGCACTTCTATATAACTTCTAAATTAGTAGGTCCAGAGGCCATTTTCATTTCAGACGCCACAGAGGATTATCGGAAATAGAATTGGAAGAAAATTGGGAGACTATTATATTTGATTGGGCGTGGTGCTTATCGTGGAAGTATAGGTATTAAATAAATGGTTATTATGTAAATGTAAAAAAAAAAAAATATGAAAATTAACAACAAGTAGGTATACTTAAATTTATACTAGTTTAGAAATATAGAATAGATAAATAATTTTATTCTGGGACGGTCCTTTAAAAATAACTAACAAGTACAGAAATAAAAGCAGTTACTTATGACTGCCAAACCTGGTCACTCACCAAACAGCAAGAATCCAAGCTAAAAGTATGGCAAAATTCTGTTCTAAGAAGCATTATGAACTACAAGAAAAAGGATAAAATTAAGTGTGTCGCTATGCACAAAGAATCAAGAATTAAGGATATAAGCCTACATATAAGGAAAATCAAATGGAAATGGGAGGGGCACCTTGCCAGAATTCAGGATGACAGATGGTCTTTAAAGGTTACCGAATGGATCCCGTATAATTTAAAGAGAAGGCGAGGAAGGCAGCACAGGCGCTGGAGTCATGTCCTCAAGACTATCACTGGTCCCAATTGGATGAGAACTGCTCGTGATAGAGAAAAATGGAAAGAACTATGGAACGAAATTGTGAACTCCACTTCCCAGTAGGTTTTGGTCTCCAGACAAGTTAGACCATGACCCCCATTAAGGGAGGTCTGCACGAGGCAACATCCTTCAATCATAAATTGTAAATATATTCCAAACAGTTTTTGATATACTAAGTATAATTTCTTAATAGATTATTATGAATTGTAAATATCTAAATACAAAATATTGTTTGTTTCCTCATGCAATAAAAGGCTTCATTTATTTATTTATTTATTACATCTGGTCAGAGACATATTTAAAAAAAAAATAAAGTAAAAATGATAACAAAATAGTGATAATGTATACATAGAAAATAGTTATATATATAGTAAGGAAAATAAATTGGTACAATGATTAGAGTTGTATGTACAATAAAGGTACCTAAATGTTATATTCGGAGGGAGTAAATTTATCTTGTGTGGAATCTTAATCTTGAAAGAACTGTATCTGAATCTGATTTTAGAAATGCAAGAAAATATATTTTAACTGAGTTGATAGATAGTTAGCAAGCGTCATCTTAACAGGAATAGAGTTTTAGTGGATGGTTGAGTGGAATACGAAGGATGTTGGAATGTTGAAGTTCTGTGGGATGGGGTATATAGATCAGAAAGAGAGGATTTGTTATGTGTTGAACTGACTGCAGATCTGAATCAAAGCATATTGTAAATTTAGGTTGGATGAAGGGTATCGATAATTTGGTGAAGGAATGTTCCGAGGAAATATTAATTAAATACAGACGGTGGGATGAAGCCAATTTAATTTGGATTGGAGGTGGGAAACATAAGAGCGCCTCGGGAGTATGGAAGACAAACCTGGCGAGGCAGTTCATGATTCGCCTCAGTCCGTCCTCGAGAACCGTCTAAAGGCCCACCGTGTACGTATACGTAAAATATGAATACAATTTTTTTTTTTTTTTTTTTTTTTTTTTTTTTTTTTTTTTTTTTTTTTTTTTTTTTTTTTTTTAACGTTTTTTTTTTTTTTTTTTTTTTTTTTTTTTTTTCGGGACCCCCATTTTTTTTTTTTTATTCAAAATAATTTATTGAAATTTGCAACTGTAAAAAATTTTTACATCAAGTAAATGTGCTGTTAACTATTAGAATAACGTGACAAAACATGAAAAGTACTACCCATCAGTAGCACTTTAATAAAAATTCTACACTAGAAGGTCTCTGGGCCATCTTCTTTTCAGACGCCTCGGAGGATTATCAGGAATAGTGTGGGAAGCAAGTTGTGCAATAAGTGGCTTTGAATGAGGAGTAAGTTTATTATGAAAGGAGAGGAATCTGGTTTGGACTAAATCTGCAACATATGGAACATTAAGATCTTTATGGATAAGTTTATTGGTGACAAAGTAAGGTGCATTGAGGATTTTTCGAAGGATTTTGGATTGTAAGGATTGGATACGAGATGAATCGGATGGTTTAGTGGAGCCCCAAAGCTCAACTCCGTACGTCCAGATAGGTCTAATCACAGTTATGTATATTAGTCTTTTGTAATTAATTGGGAGCTTTGAACGTTTGTCTAGTAAATGTATAAGTAGTCTGATACGACGGGCAGTTTCTTGTCGTTTTAGTCTTGTATGTGGATTCCAAGTTAGTCGTTTGTCCAAGTGGAGTCCTTGGTAGCGGATCTGTTCAACGGTGATTAATGGGACATCATTAAAGGATACTGAAGGACAGGAAGTCATAGGTTTACGACGAAGGGTAAAGGTTATTCGATGGGATTTATTTTGATTCTCCATTTTCGACACCATTCTTGAAGGTTTATGATATAGGATTGGAGTGTCTGGGAGCTATCAAGGATTTAAATAATATAATTGTTTTGGATTTAACAGCATGAGGAGGATTGGTGTAGGTTTTTTGCACTTTTTTAAAAATTTTCTAAAGTTTACATGTATAGTTTTAAAAATTAACTCTTAAGTTTTCGTATCTCAGATTTTTTTTTTCTTCTGTTCAGATTCATTGCTATTCTGGTTTAAATAATTTTTATAAGGATTATTTTGTTTTTTTTATCATTATTACATGGGACTTTCCTCTCGCCTTCTATCCTGACGGTCCAAGATCCATTTGGTACAAAACATTAATAAGCCCAGTTTTGTTGTATGGATGGACAGACATGGACTGTATCCAAATACATTAAGCATGACCTCCTTGCCTTTGAAGGGAAAATCCTTCGAAGAATCTTAGGTGGAGTTTTTGTCGATGGATGCTGGCGAAGGAGAACAAATAATGACTTCTACTCAAAATACGGCGGAGCAGATGTAGTTCAATAATTGAAGATTAGAAGGCTGCGATGGGCTGGCCATGTGGCTAGAATAGAGGTTCAGGCCATTCTTAAAAAGCTGTTGTGGAACCTCTGTATGGCACGAGAAGACCGAAGCTAAGGTGGTCGGATGGACAAAACAGAGAAAACTGGAGAAAGCTGGTGGAGGAGGACTCGTCACCGTGTTTTAGTGTCATAAAATAAATAAAAATTATCATTATTGGATCCCATTATAACTAATGGTTTTTCAAATCTTATACTTTTTATAAGTAGAAAATTTATTTTCTGTTATTCGGCGATGGAACGACTTCGAGGTCGGGAGACCCTCCTGGGGCACACCCCCAGCCTCTACAAAGTTGCTTACCTTAATTAGGGGGAAAACTTAGCGGTTTAGGGTGATTTAGGCCATATCTCCTCTTTTCACAACCGTTGGCCCAGTAACAGTACATTCTTACTTAACTACTGAACACAAGACATGGGTTGTTAGTGGTACTGGTTTTATTTTATTTTATTTTTTTTATTATAAATTCTTTCGTGATATTTTTTAAAGTATTGAGAACAGAAATAACTATATAAAAGAGAATGGTGGTTTGCTTTACTTTGATGGGAGCAGAACATTCTGTGCGGTGTCCGCTCTATCAGCGGAGGTAACAAAGTTTAAATGAGGGCCTAATTACATTTCGGTCATTTTGTAGGCCTTTCGCGGCAATTTCACACTTCCTTGGGCTAGGTAATTACTTTTTTAAAAATTATAATCGTGGTTTTTGTTATCATGGGGTTAGTTATTCGTCTACTGCGCTGAAATTTGCATAGAATAAATTTACCTTTTAGCATCCAAAAGGTATCGATTTCCACTCGAATCATAATCCACTAGTATCTAATCATGGCGAGGCGAATGAAAAGAGCAAAATTAAAAAACAAAATGGCACCCAGATCATAAAAATGTAGTTTTGGTGCATTTGTATTTCTAATTTTGTTGCCGCGAATATGGTCTTTTTCTGTTACACGTATCATCATCACTTCTGAAAACATACGTAAATTCAAAACATTTCCGTGGGATAAACATAAAATATAATAATTTTAAAAATGTAAAGCTAAGAAATCAAACATAGAGATACTCAAACAATTAATGTATCGGTGATTTTTAAACTAAGGTGGAAAATTTCCAAAAAATCACTTCATTCAAAAATTCATGAAAGTCGGGAGACCGTCCTGAGGCACACCCAGCCTTTTAAAAAGTGGGTACCCTTAATTGGGGGGAAACCCTGGCGGGTTAAACGTGAATTCTGGCCAAATACCTCCTTTCACAACCGTTGGCTTAGAAACAGTACATCCTTACCTAAGTACTGAACCCAAAGACCCTTAAACAGGTTAAAAGATTTGTTTTTTTTTAAATTCGATATTTTGCTGATGTAGGGACGATATGATCTGCAAAATAATTGATGTTTCATATGTTTTTTTTTTTTTTTTAGAAATGAAAATTAATATTTAACAATCGGTACTAGTGTAATATAATTAGGTATATATATATATATATATATATATATATATATATATATATACATATATATATATATATAACTATTATTATTATGACGAATATTCCCCTTGAGGAGAGCGATTAAACTAGTCACTTCAGTTTCGGTTTTTCCTTCTTTCCTTCCAGAGTCTCTTTATTCTTTCGGAATGTTTCCTCTTCCGCTCTTCTGTCCACTTTTTTCCTGGTTGTCGTTGTGTTCTTTGTTCAAATGCCATATTGTTGATTTTAGTCCGGTATTCGTTACGATCTTCTAAATTTTGTATATCAATCAGCTGCAGGTCCCTCTGTGCCACATTTGCATGTCTTATAACGTTGAATAATTTCTTTGCCAATCTGGAGCTTTCCATCCTATAGATGTGAGTGTAACATTTGGCTCGGGGTTTTCTTATTACATCTGTTATTATGCTTGTGTGTTGATAAAGTTCGTTCTGATATCTTTTCATTCCAATTGTAAGTCCATTTTTGTTGATTGCTCCATATATTTTCCTTTAAAAAAGGAGGAAGGCTCTCTAAATTTATGGAGCTGATATTTTATTTTTAATGAATAGATTTTTATGAGCAACTGAGAGGCCATATCTCATAAAGACCGAACAAAAAAACTACCCTTATTAACTTTCATCGGCATAAAATTAATTTTAAATCCTTATAAAATAACTATTTCTAGATAAAGAAAGTTCTTTAAAGTCGATGAGGCTGAATTTTCATGAGTTGTTGCCATGGCGGTGGGTGAGAGGGGGTTAATAAAACAAAGACGGCCTCAAACTTGTTGAGTAAACAATGAAGTTGGGAAATCCCTACGGCATAAGCTCTCAACTTGCATAAACTAAAACATTATTCATATATTCAGCTTAAATATCTTATAGTTTGTTAACAAATTTTTGATAACTCCATTGATAATAAGTGATCAATAGTTATTGAGGAGAGGTGGGCCTCATTTTAATAGATTCTGGTTGGATAACAACAATGGGGGTGTATGTATTCAGGTTAATTAAGAAAACCTTTTTTTTTTTCTTTTATTATACAGGGTGTTTCGAATTTAAATGGCAAAACTTCAGGAACTTATAGGGGACCGAAAAACTAAGACAAAAAGTCCTTTAGAGATTTGCTCGTTTTTGCTTAGTTTTAGAGAAAATCGCAAAAAAAGAAACAAAACAAGTTTTCATTTTTATACTTGTTTATTTACATTTATATTTATGTTATGTTCTTTTTAATGTAAATATTGCTCGAAATGTTGTCCTCTTGCACCAATGCAAGCATTACATCTAGCACTCACTTGATAAATTGCAGCTAAACATTGTTCTGATGATATTTGGTGCACTGCATCTATGATTCGGTCTCTTAATTGCTCTCTTGAGTTGATTGACACCGAATAAACTTTCTGCTTCAATGTCCCCATACGAAGAAATCCATGGGTGTCATATCAGGTGATCTGGGTGGCCAAGGTACTACTCCTCCACGTCCAATCCATCGTTGTGGATAATTTATATCCAGCCAAGCTCGAGCAACTCTGCTATAATGAGCTGGACATCCATCGAGTTGGAACCACATTTCAATCCGCTGCTGTAAGGGAATGTCATCTAAATAATTGGAAAAGTCGTTCTCCAAAAAATGTTTAAATGTGATACCATTCAATCTTCCAGGTAAAAAATATGGTCCCACCAGTAATCCGTTCCAAATTCCAAGCCAAACGTTAATAGCAAATTCATGCTGAAACCTATTCTCTCTAATAGCTCTGGGATTTTCAAGAGCCCATACATGATAATTTCTTTGATTAACAATTTCTCCTCTTGTAAAGGTAGCTTCATCGGTCCATATAATTTTTAATGGAAATAAATTATCATCGCGAATTTTGTCAAGAAACCAGTTAATAAAATTCAATCTCTTGACCTAATCTTGAGGTAATAAATTCTGAACTTTTTGGATGGTATGGTTAGCGATTATCACCTTTCAAAGTTCGTCATATTGCTTGCCGCGATATTGCTTATGCAGCAGATGCTCTTCGGATGCTAGTCTCAGGATTGTTATCGAAGTGGCGTTGGACACAATTTCTTCTCCGATAATCTGCTCTTATTGCTGCCTGGAATTGGTCGCCTTAAATACGTATTAAGAATGACCAAGTCTCTCGTAGTCTATTAAAAGTTAACGAAAAGACTCGTCGATTAGGCACTCTTCTATTTGGAAATCGGCGCTCATACTCCCACACCGCTTCTAAAGCATTACCGTTACAGAAACCATACACAAAACTCATATCAGCGTATCCAACATTAGAATATGTATGCGGCATTGTGGCTGATGCTATTCACACAAAAATGTTTGCGTAGCTGACTGTAGACTGATTTAGGAATTATAATCCTAGAAGGAGGGCAAAATGTAAACAAATAAAATAATGTAAAGGATAACATTAAGTGTTTACATATCTCACTGCCTAGCCTGACGAACTTTGAAAGGTGATAATCGCTACCTGTCTGTAACATTTTTGTTTTATATTTTTTTTTTGCGATTTTCTCTAAAACTAAGCAAAAATGAGCAAATCTCTAAAGAACTTTTTGTCTTAGTTTTTCGGTCCCCTATAAGTTCCTGAAGTTTTGCCATTTAAATTCGGGACACCCTGTATAGAAATTTACAACTGTATTAGAAAACACATCTAGTAAATATGCGGTATACATGAGATATAATGACATGAAGAATTTGTAGAGGAACTACCCATTGGTAGTACTATTATGAAATATTTACAAAAGAAGATCTCGAGGCCATCTTCTTCTCAGGTGCCTCGGAGGATTGCCAGGAATCGAATGGGAAGCAAGTTGTGCAACAAGTGGCTTTGGATGAGGAGTAAGTTTATTATGAAAGGAGAGGAATCTGGTTCGTGCCAAATCAGCGACATAAGGGATATTAAGGTCATTGTGAATTACTTCATTTGTGACAAAGTAAGGAGCATTAAGGATTTTGGATTGGAGTGATTGGAAGAATTTGATAGTTTGGTGGATCCCCACAATTCCCTAAGTCCAAATAGGTCTGATAATCGTAATGTAGATAAGTTTCTTATAGTGAGTCGGGAGTTTTGAACGTTTGTCGAGTAAGTGTTGTAGCAGTCGAAATCTACGTGCAGCTTCTTGTCTTTTCAAACTTGTATGAGGGTTCCAGGTAAGTCTCTTGTCCATATGAAATCCAAGGTATCGTATCTGTTCCACATTATTTAGCGGTACACTATTAAAAGACACAGGAGGGCAGGATGAGGTAGGTTTTCGACCGTTACTAAAGGTTATTTGCTAGGATTTGCTAGGATTCATCTTAACTCTCCAGTTATGACACCATTCTTCAAGGGAAGTAATATGTGACTGGAGTGTCTGGGGATGCAGCAAATGTCATCAGCATAGGCTGTGAGGATAGTATTAGGATGGATTGGGATATCAGCTTTATACACTGTATAAAGGATGGGACCCAGGATACTACCCTGAGGAATACCAGCGGTCTGAGGAAAGAAGGATGAGTATGTAGAATTGTGGTTAACTTTAAATACTCTATCAGAGAGGTAGGAACGGAGGATAAGGAAATATGTAGATGAAGGAATTGGCGAAGTTTAAAGCAGTCCTGAATGCCATACCCGATCAAAGGCCTGTTCAACACCTAGAAAGACACCCGTGCAATACATCTTGCGCTCCAATGTAGATGACATAACATCCACCACACGATGGCACTGCTGGGTAGTAGAGTGACACTGATGAAATCCAAACTGGTGGTCAGGAATAATGTGATTGGAATCGAGGAAGGAATATAGGCGTTTCAAAAGAAGCTTTTCAAGGATTTTGCCCATGTTAGGTAGGAGAGAAATAGGTCTGTATGAGGAAAGATTTTCTTCGGTTTTGGGATCATTTTAATAATTTATAATTTCCAAAGAAAACTTTTTAACGGTATTTAAAAAAAAAAAAAATTTAATTCGACTGTATTATTCCGTCAATTATGATTCGATTTTGTCGATTCTTTTTTATCAGTAGGTCATACTTCTAATGAGGTTCCATAAAAAAATTATCAAGATTTAACCTACATGTTCACGACAATGTAGAAGAGAGGCGGTGATAATCACACGTCTAAGAATTGGACACTACCATAATAACACAGGAGTACCCGATGGCAGATGAAGATCCCCCTCAGTGCCAGCTCTATCTATAAGTTACTCTAACAGTGAGGTACATCTTCAGTGTACCTCGTCAGCTCCGTATGTTCTTGGCCGATAGTAAACAGTACATCTATAGTACCATAACATTTATCGAGAAAATTGGGTTATATAATTTTATGTAATGTTGAATCACTTCATTCATTTATTTTTTCTAATGTTATTATATTTTTTGTAATCGTATTAATCTATTCTTATTTGGTTGATATTATTATGTTTATAACTTTATTATTGTTATTGTTACTTTTGCAATGCAGACGATATAATTAAGTTCAAGTATATGGGCGATAATAACCACCAGCTGTTTTTGTCCTTAAAAACAAACAACAACAAAAGTAAAAAATAATATTTTAATTACTTCTAAATTAAGAGCATTAGTCCATGCAACGAATACCAAAAAAGGCATACATGCATCCTTAACAACATACTAAAAGTACTGGGGGAGGGGGGTGGTGGTGGTGGAGTTAATGGTGGGGGCGCTCTGAAGGTCATTTTTTTCAGTTTTTCGTTAATAACTAGAAAAATCTTGCCTCTAGTGATAATGTTTATGTACTAAATTAATTAACATAAAATTCTTTACAAAAACGATTCTATACATTTTTTGCTGGTCTCAATGCTTAAGGAGATATTGTGGGGGAATAAGGAAAATTAAAAAATCAAACAAAAGTTTTTATTGTAAAAAATTATATGTTTATTGTTAAAAATGAATAGTTTATGGTATTAATATTAATTAAATGTTTAGTGCTAAAAATAAAATATTGTTGTTAAAACTAATATGTTTATTATAATACAGGGTAATTAGCATTCGAGCCTTGAAATTGAATAAAAAATAAAAAGGTTTGACTACTGGAAATTGTTCACTAACCTTAGCTGTAAATGTGGTTAAAAGATTTCTTCAAAATAGCATTGGGTTTGGGCTGGGGAGTGGAAAAGTTTTTAAATTGTATATTTTTAGCAGTATGATATAATATATTTTTAGCAGTATGTATATATAAACCCACCCCCTCAGTACTTATAATATGTTGTTAAGGATACCTTCCCCAACTACTGTGCCAAAGTTGGCTTCTACATGAATTAATTCATCAAAATTAATTCCTTCGTTGTTTGGATGTAGTCAAGGACAACCATCGAAATTGTCAATACTTATATACTTATTAAAATATCAGTTATTTTTTGGAGGCGGTGCCAACCAAAACAAACTAAAATCGAAAAAAAAAAAAGCTTCAAATTGTAAAGAAGTGCAGAAAGTTTGTTGCAAAGGCAGGATTAACGCCCTTCTTGGCTGGAACCGACTCCAAAAATATTTTATCATAAATTGTCAATAGGTATATAAGTATCGATAATTTCGTTGATTTCCCTTTAATGCTTTTTGTTTTCAAGTATGTTATTAAAATATTATTTTTTAATTTTTAGTTCAAGTTTGTACATGTAGGTTTAATATTAAAGGCGGTTTTTTTTTCTTCTAAGTATTAATTTTATTAATTTATTATCTTTATATTAATACAAATGAGGGCTCATAAAAAATTTATTGATATCAACTCAGCGCCTAATTGATGTCAATACCTAATTTAAGATTTAACCTAAATGTTCAAACTTACTAAAAAGTAAAAAAAAAAAAAAAAAAAAAAATATAATCACTTCTAAAAATTAAAAAATACAGTCAATTCTTAGGGAAAAAAAACAACAACTCTCACATCAAGATTAAATCTACATGTACAAACTTAGCCTAAAAAGTAAGCAAAAATAATAAAGCATTAAAGAACAATCAATGAAATTTCGATACTTATATACCAATCCAGAATTTATGATCGATTATTTTTGGAGTGGGTGCCAACCTAAACGAACTGAAATCGAAAAAAAGCTGATAATCGTAAAGAAGTGCAGCAAGTTTGATGCAAAGGCAGGATTACACTGCACTTCATGGCTGGCACCGACTCCAAAAAAAAAAAACTGATTATAAATTGTGAATAGGTATATAAGTATTGATAATTTCGTTGGTTATACTTTTATGCTCTTTGTTTTGAAGTAATTAAAATATTATTTTTTACTTTTTAGTTCAAGTTTGTACATGTAGGTTTAATCTTGAAGTCGGTTTTCTTTCCTGAAAATTAACTTTATTTATTTTTTTTGTTTTTTTTAATTTTTCTTAGTTAATTTTATTATTCCTGTTATGAATGCCACTAATTACTTCTTTTTTATTTTTACAGGTGAGTAATGCTGCACGTTTATTTTCTTAGGTAAGCCTAAACTTTTAATTAATTATGTATGAGTCCTGATGGTGCAGGAGTGAATGGTGATGTGATAGGAAGGAAGGGTGTGGCGTGGGGTATGCACTCTGGTAAATTAAGTAAACATCAGGTTTTCCATTTAGTGGTTTTATTTATCTTTTTTTTTTTCTTTACTCAAATTTAAAATTAGACTATTGAAAATATTCATCTGGGCATTTTAGCGAAAATTTGGATTGTTTTTTAACGATTTTATTACTTCTAGTTATTTCTAATGTTTAATTTTAGACTAGACTATTTTTTATATGATGTTTTACTTTCAATCCTGGATCGTTGTTAAATCTATGATTATTGTTCTGTAGATATGTTGAATTTCCGACTACTTCCACATTTACTGTTAGCGTTCATAACTTCCAATAAATTACAAAAGACTTATGACTGTAATTAAAACCATTTAGACATACGGAGTCCAAATATTATGTCTCCAACGAACTTATCCCTAAATATCTTACTGGTATATTTATTGGTGATTTGGCCCAAATCGGATACCTATCCTTTCATGGTAAACTCCATACCCACTAGTGATGGGTCGTTCTAGGTGGAACGGAACGTGGAACTGGTTCCAGCTTTGAACCAGTTTGGAACGAAACCAATCGTCCAAGTTTTTCGTTCCACCTGGAACGAAAACCAACGCCAAGAGATCTCTCGTTTCGTTCCCTCGGTGTAGTAGGGTTTAGATTGTACCTCTGGTTTACGTTCCACCCAAGATCGTTTCGACTGCTTTGTTGCGTTGATCCTTCCGCTGTTGATTCCCGCCCCCCTCTCCATCGCTCTACTACCCCCTGCATTGGCATCTTCAAAATAAACAGCTTTCTTTGAAACTTTCTATTCTACCGACAGAGCTGGAAAATTCTCGCTCAATGGTGCACTATACTGATAAAATTTTTTAATTATAATTAAATTCTATTTAATAGAAGGAGGTATGTAAGAAGAAGAGAAGTTAACTGCTCGACGTCACAAAAACGTATGTAACGAAAATGTATGGTACATAGGCATTAGGTTAGTCAAACTGACGTGGAACGAAAAGTGGAACGGAATGAAAACGGGAACTGGTTCCGATAGTGGAGCGGAACGAAAAATCTCATTCCACTTTTAATTGGGAACAGCCCTTCACTAATACTCACTCGAATCCGCTAGTCTCTCAACCAATTTCTCCAAAGCGTCTGTAAAGATGACCAAGAGACCTTCTAATGGAGAACTATTGATGTCATTGTAATCATTTTCCTCAAATATACTTGTATATAATGCATACAGCTATAAATTTCAAGAAATAGCTGAAATTTAAGAGATGTTTTGAGAAGTGAAAATAATGCGTCTTATTATTGTTTGCCCAATCTTCTAAAAAAAATAATAATTCAATATTCAAATAATTTGAATAATAATGCAAAGGTAAATAATTTACTTATTCCTAATTTTATTAGTTCTTCTTTAATATCATGCTTACTTCCACTAATGATTCTTCATTTCATGTGTTCGTTTTTCTGCCTCAATTTCTCGGGAAAAAACAACAATAAGAGAGATGTGGGTATTGAAAAAATATTTTTATATATAATTTTTCATAAAAGTAGTAATGTCAAAAAGCAAAGTGATGAATGTTTTTTCGAAGAACTTCAGCCAAATATTCCGAAAAGGATCATTTGACTATTCATGGAAGTTTCAGTGTTCAGTAGTTGGCAAGTACAAAAATATAAAATAAATGAAAAAAATACGATGTTTCTTATTATCATGTTTTTTTTTATTATGATATATTTTGTATTAGGAGGTGTATGATGTATTTATATTATATCCAGCCTCATTAACTGACTTCTCACTTTTAACTTATCAATCACTCATTCACTCCATTCTTTTATTCTGTTATTCACTGATAGCTCATTCTATATTTAGAACTTTTTGACTTGATTCATCGGATCGCCAATATCCCCCTTTTGTTTCTAAACTGTTTAGGTTCGAACTTAGTCGGATCCTAAGTTGTTTTGACTCAAAGCTCTTTAGAGAGCAAAGCTGGTCGTAAGTCCGACTCACTAGTAGAACTTAATGGCGTTAACGTAAGTTAATGGCGATATCCAACCTGTACCGTAGGTCTTCTTTTACAAATTTTACTACATACTTGATTACATATTTATATTTTAAGACACTACGTTAATACATTGTATTAATTAAATATAGTATACAATATACAGGGTAAATATCTCTTAGTGGAAAAAAAAAAAAAAAAAAATAAAAGGATAAAACTCAATCGGAACGGTAGAAATGGCTTCCCCTGTAAAAACAGACTCATCTACCCATAATTTCACCGCAAAATGTGGTTTTCTTTAATATGAATTGCATTCAGAAGCTAAAGGCAAATTTGAGGTTTATGTTCATTATCATTGAGTTTTAAACCTTACATTGAAAATCTAATAAAATAAGTCCTAAATTATATTAATAAATAAATAAATGTAATAACATAAGAGCACATTTGCCAGGATTAAAGTGAACCAGGCAAGAAGCGAGCCTTTTCCCGTAGATGTCGGACTCAGACAAGGAGACTCGTTAGCACCTCTCCTTTTCAATATAGTTTTACATGCAACTGTAAAAAGAGCGGGGTTTGACACCAGAGGCACAATTTTTAACAGCCCCATTCAGATATTGGCGTATGCGGATGACGTAGTTATTGCAGCTCACTCTATGCGATACTTAAGGGAAGCTTTGCACAAAATGAACAGAGAAGCTAAAAGAATGGGATTGCATATGAACGAGGAGAAATCCAAAATAATGGTATTTAGAAGAAAAAAACTTGCTCGTCCACAGCAGTTTTTATTATATGGAAGGCTACACCCTCAAAACCGTCACAAGTTTCCAATATTTAGGCGCCCGGATTAACGAACACCTCGATGAAAATGAGGAAATTAAAAGTCGGATAATATCAGCCAACAGAGCCTTCTTCTCCATACAAAGCATTATCAAGAGTAGACTCACCAGCCTCGCAACCAAGATAAGACTGTACAAGACCCTAGTGCGACCGGCAGCCTCGTATGCCTGCGAAACATGGACTATTAATAAATCAGTAGCGACAAAACTGGACTGTTTCGAAAGGAAAGTACTGAGGCGTATATTTGGTCCGATAAAGGATAACGGCATGTGGCGGCGAAGGAAGAACCGGGAGCTATACGATTTGTATGGTGACATACAATTCATCGTATATTGACGATATACATAAGAGTTCAACGGCTAAAATGGATGGGGCATGTATACCGGATGGGTGAGAACAGAACATGCCGAAAATTGTTATGGGATAGACCGGATGGAGTGAGACCTCGTGGAAGACCGAAGAGAAGATGGTTCGATGGCGTCTCCGAGGACTTAAAAGTTTCTAAAATATATTTAAGGCGAGCAGCTGATCGGGACGACTGGAGGAGGGCTGTGGAGCAGGCCAAGGACAGCTTCATGCGTCTGTCGCGCCAATAAAGAAGAAGAATAACATAAGATCCTTTGATCTGGTGTCGATTTATTGACAGTTTTCCTTTATTTTTTATTAAACAATAATTTTTTTCTTTGCTTTTTAATCCAATTAAGAGTTTATTATGTTTAAAATCCACATTTCCATTAAGGGATTGTCATAATGTTTTATTTACACAAGTAACTGATTTGTATGCCAAATTTGAACACAATGTTTTTTTCGGTTTCAAAAGTGAATTTGTCCATGAAATTGAAACAAAATCATTACGTTTAACATATCATTCGAAAGCTTATCAAATTTGCAAGGTTTTGTGAGATTTGACGTTTTGTGGATAGTTTTTTCGGTGAGCGTTTAAGTAATATAAGAGATTGTGACTTCCCCGAATAAAGTTAAGATCGAACTGTTCTTTAAATACCAAGTTTGCAAATTCAAGGTTACAGGTGTAAAAAAATTATATATATTCAAGCTAACATAGAAAATTTAATGCTGAATCCGAAAATGTGGTCAAAATTTGAAAAATATTTAAACAAAACGGAGATATATTATTGTATATTTATTGTAAAAAAACATGGTTTTCCTCAAAGAATTCTTTGATTTATCGTATATCTGCAACGGATTGGAATAGAAATGTGAGGTTTGCGGCATTTTGCTACATTTTTGATCTAGTTTTATCCATTTTTTTTTTTTTTTTTTTTTTTACACTAAGAGATACTCTTAGTGTATTGATCTAGTTTTATCCATTTTTTTTTTTTTTTACACTAAGAGATACTCACCCTGTATATGAATCATTGAGTTTGATCGCTGTAAGGCGTAAACTATGTGGTGAAACAGGTTTTCGTCCTTCCTGTTAAATTTGGAAAATGGTGGAAAACGATTTTTTTCAACCATAACATTTGTTGTATGGTCGAACAGATTTGTGATTTCTAGTATACCTGATGTTAATTCTGATCTATGCTCTTCTACAATGTTGCCGTCTTATCGACTCGTAAACAAGTCGATAAGACGGCACTACAGCTGACTGAGACAGCTGACGATAAAGTCTATGTTTCCAGGAGGCCTGGGTGGATGGGATGCATTATACATTACATCCCTACCTGCCCCCCCTCCTCGAACCGAGATATGAAAATCTGCCGGCAGGGTGCGCTCTACCCCATCCCTTTCTGCCGCAGGAGTTCTTTATGAGAATATTTCCGGTTAGCTATGGCGAATATCATAATATATCTTTCTCTTGTTTGTTTCTCTTCGAAGGTTCAGGGGAAAAAAAAAAAAATTGAAGGAACGTGGAAAGAATTTTATATTACTATATCTACTTTGCTCCACATTATGTCATATCATTTATATTCAGTAAATATACTGAATATGTGTATATTTAACTTTATTTTAATTGTGATATTTATAATAGGGTTGGCTACAAGTTATTGGTTGCGGATATGGTTGAAACTTTTTTTTTGTTAAAATTAAACCAAAGAATATTAAACATGTGTGAGAGGATTCTTATAAATAGGTCTATAACCCCGAAAAAAATAATTAAGTTTAAGATAACATTTTATACCTCAGTTTCTACAAATGGATTCTTTGTGTTAGATTGGCATAAAAGAAATAGATTGCTATGAAAAAAAAAACTGCGAATTCCAAAATTTGAAAAAAAAATCTATTGTTTATATGTTGAAAAAAGTATAAAGAATGTTTGAAACTTGAAAGAAATTTAGTATTCGTGTTTCTTATACCCAAAAAATATTATTATAATTGAATGGGTCCGCGGAAAAAAGTTCTAAGCGACAAAATTTTGAAGTGATAATTTTTAAAGTTTTTTAAATGTATTATAAATTATCCATTATAGTATGATATAGCAATCCATTATGTTATTATACATATAAATATAACAAATTACAAGGTGAAAAAAAATCTAACTTACAAAGCTAACTAGAACTTTAAATTATGATTTTCTTTCACTGATTTATCAAAATTTTGTTTGTCGCTTAAAACGTTTTTCGGCGGACCCATTCAATTATTTAACCAATCTATTTTTTTTTTTTTTTTTTTTTTTTCCAAGACGAATCACTCCTATCTTTTTTCTTTTCTCTCTTTCAATATTTTATTCACACCTGTTGTTGGAGTAACAATAAGTTAATTTTCTCATAGTGTAATAATACAGGCCTTGTAGTTGTGTGGGAGAGTAGCACTCAACAGTACCTCCTCCTGGCATGGATTGAAAAAAAAAGAAAGATTTATTTGAGCAAATCTCTCATCCAGCTTCTGTTAAGCCCTCTGAGAGTATTTCCAGGTATGTCAGTCGTGGCCATATTATTAATGAGTATGTTGTTATGTCCATGAAGTCTGTCATGAAATCGTCTATAAAGGTCATGTATATGTTCCTTTACTGTGGGTACTTCTAAATCAGTGTGAAGTGTGTTGTTTGAAATGTAGCGAGGTGATTTCGTGATTAGTCTTAAGTATTTTTGATTGGAATATTTTATTTTTTAAGGAGCGTATTTTTCAACTCCCATATATTTTTGTGGCGCATGTCCTTATGGTTTCAAGTGAGTACGTGTATGTATTCAGTCGTTGTCGGAGTTTTACTGTCGACCGTTTATTAAGTATTTGATACAAAAGTTTTAATCTCTTGTTTAGACTGAGTCGTATGTGGGCCCCAGGTCATTCGAATTTATCGAATATAAGCCCTAAGTATGTTTATTTTCAAAATAAACATGGCTACAGAAAACAGTAATTGAATTATTGAACAAAGAAATAAGAAACTCCTTTTTTTTGCGATTCTAATATATTACTACTAGCTGAAAGTGCCCGTGCTTCGCTACGGTTTAATATCATTAGGATTAAGGACAACTTTAATTAGTAAAAGTTAAGCTTAACTTTGATAATTATTATTACTTAAATAAACCTAAAGAATTCCATTCTTAGAATAATTTCAATAAGTAAATTTGACAATTTGCAAAAGTTTATTTTATATTATTTTGATAGCCCTTCAGTGAAGTTCGACGCAGTACTACCATCTTACCGAGCTCTGATACCAGACCATCAGCTTTTCATATGGCATACTTTAATTAAATATAGTCTCAACTTCTCAACTTATTTGATTTTTTTCGAATAAAGTTTAGTCTTTCTGTTTCTATTTATTCTATATATTCTAGGTTCAAGGAATGAAATTCAGAAATGTTAGGTACAATTTGTAAAATACAACTTGGGCCTGGTTGAGAAAAGCAGTTTCTGTGACCGGAAAACTGAAAGAAGAGTAGTTGGGTACGAAGCTACTGGTGAAGTTGGTGGGTTGCTCGTAAAGAATATGTACATCGAACTGGGCTTACATGATATCACCAGAGAACAAAAGTATTTTAACCTCCTCTTTAACATAAGCCTTTTAATATCTTCTCGTCATGAAACAACTCAAACTTGTAACGGTACACCTCTGCAGCCACCATGAGTTCACAGAAAGTACCATATTATAAGGTTTCGACATCAATCGTATTTTGTTTGTTTACAACTATAAGGAACTTAATTTGTGGTCAAAGTGTGCGGCTTAAACTTCTAACATATTTTTTATCTTAGCTGATATCCAAATACCATATGACAATTAATCTATTATTATTCACCCAATAAAAATTGTAATCGCATCTTTCGCGAATTAGCCGTGATCCAGGCCGATTTTTTAAATTCGTTTCTTAGCGAGCACCTACGGCCTTAGAGAAAGCCACATACGAAATTTCATTCCAATCCATTCGCTGGTTTTTGAGATTTCGTGTTAAATGAGTGAGTGGTATTTGACAAATATATAGTAGATTATGTACAGACTAGAGCCTGTGCGACTATAATGAGATGTAAATAGAATATGTATTAATGTGTAATATTTAGCACGCTTTCTTGCATTGATTATCTTAATAATAAACAATGTAATACCGACATCAGTTTATCACATATTGCACGAAACCTCTCGTTTCACCAATGTGAAACATTCATCAGGTCGAACGGACTTCGGCAACATAAAGGTAATCAACTTTTTCTTCCTGAGGAACAGTGTTTCTGCATAGATTATTATTTATTAAAACATAAAAAATGAACAAAAAGTACGTTAAATTTTTTTTTTTTTAAATTGCAACAGAATGCTCTCAAATCTTCGATTAAAAAAAAAAAAAAATTTATTTCTGGAAAACCTCAAGTAATTCTAAAGAGTATTTATTTTTATTTTTATTTTATATTTACTTACTTACGTACTAGTTATTATCAGTAGTAGATGGCACCATATTGAATTTAAAACACCTAGTTAATAATTATGGCTGAGTGAACCCACGCAATTCTATGTTGACATTATCGTTGAGAGGGGAGTTCTTATCTTCCAAGCCCTGTCAAATACAATATTGCTACAGCGGGTTCCATCTCATCTTTCCATCCGTCTTCATCTTTGTCTGGCTGCTTTTGGCTTACAGAAAAACAGAAAAGAAGAAAGATATGTTGGCTTATTTTATTGACAATAAAGTATTATTTAAATATAAATGAAATCAAAATCAATTTGCAGGGATGATATGTCTATAATAATGGAAAGTTGATTAGTTTTTTTTATTACAAATAATCCTTCGAAATGTGCTAAAAGATGACTTCGAAATCAGGTACTTATGGACGGTTGTAGGAGTGCTACCAATCGATAGTTTTCTATGTCATTAGAATAATTAGGATTAATGAATTAATTGCCATTTCTATTGGGATTTCCATGAGACTTGGTGGTAAATACCAGAAGAATGGATAGTCAGAAGATGGGATGGAAGATCCCGATACATGTCACATAATGATAATTGTTTAAAGAGAAGTAAACGCTGTAGTAAAGTGAATTAAATAAATTAATATAGATACTCCTTTATTAAAGAAATTATGTAGGTTTTGATGTGGTCCAGATGGGTCCTGAGAATATAATATCAATAATTAAACTAAATTAAAGGGGGAGCAAAAAAAAAAACTCCAACTTTTCATATTTTAGAAAAAAAAAAAAAAAAAAACATAGAAAAATGTTTGCAATCAAAAAATATTAGTTACAAAATTAAAGTTTATTATTGGGTTGTTTCACATGAAATGTCCGTTTTCAAGGTAAAGGGATTTTAGTAAAAATACAATATGAAAACAATATAATTTTATTCGAAGTATTTACCTTCTTTTTCTACACATTTTTCCCAACGTGACAACAACTTTTTTATCCCGGATTTGAAAAACTCTGAGCTTTGAAGTGAAACGAAATCTGAAAACGCACTTTTGATTTCAGCATCATTTGCAAAAAAATTTCCTCTGCAGAAGTTGTCTAAATTCCTGAAAAGGTGATAATCTGTTGGAGACAAGTCGGGAGAATATGGTGGGTGCGGAAGAACTTCGTACCCCAGCTCTTTCAATTTATGCATGGTAAGTTTTGAAACGTGGGGTCTAGCGTTGTCGTGTAGGAGTATAGGGCCCTTCCGATTTACCAATCCAGGTTGTTTTTTTCTATAATTTTTCGTGCATTTGGCCAATTTCATTGCAGTAGGTTGTAGAGGTAATGGTCTCACCTCTAGGCAAAAAGGAATAATGTATGATTCCAGCCATGGACCACCATACTGTAACCATCAATTTTTTCGGGTGCAAATTTGGTTTTGGCATTTTTCCTGGGCTTTCGTCGATGTCTAACCACTGCCCTGACCGACGCTGATTGTCATAAGCAATCCAGCTGCCGAACGACCTAGTTTAAACTCATAAAAAAATATTACACGAAAATCGCGTGTTTCCATATTCATATTTGAAGGTATACCAGGTATGCAAGTTTAAAATGTCGTTTTAATTCCAATAGAATGCGCTCTTAGCCTATTGAAGGATTTGCTTATCTCTAAACGCTATTTTGTTTGTTAGTCATTTGTTTACAAAAGTCAGTTGTTTTTAAGTCGTTTACGTGGACGTATCATACCTTTCTTTGGTGTTAAAATGTCTAATTTTAAGCCAAATAAAGAGCATTTGCGGCATGTCATGATTTTCTTATTTAATCAAAAGAAAAAGGCATCTGAATGTCATCGAATTCTTGTTGAGACTTATGGCGATGTTGCTCCAACCGTCAGGACATGTGAACGTTGGTTTCAAAGTTTCAAACGTGGTGATTTTGATGTTACTGATCAAAAACGAGAAAATCGACCAAAAAAGTTTGAGGACTTCGAATTGGAATCTTTATTAGACGAAGACAATACCCAAACCCAACAAATGATGGCAGAACAGTTGAATGTCACTAGGCAAGCCATTTCCGATCGCCTGAGAGCTATGGGAAAGATTCAAAAGGTTGGAAAATGGGTTCCACATGAATTGGACGAACGACAGATGGAAAAAAACGAAAAACTGTGTGCGAAATGCTGCTTTTACGCCACGAAAGAAAGGGTTTTTTGCATCGAGTTGTAACTGGCGATGAAAAATGGATTTATTTTCAGAATCCCAAACGAAAAAAATCGCCAGGTAACGCCAGGACAACCATCCACATCGAGTGCAAGACCGGATCGTTTTGGGAAGAAGACAATGCTGTGTGTGTGGTGGGATCAGAAGGGAGTAGTCTACTACGAGCTTCTCAAACCCGGCGAAACAGTCAATACCGAGCGCTACCGACAACAAATGATCAATTTGAGTCACGCATTGATCGAAAAACGCCCAGAATGGGCTCACAGGCACGCCAAAGTCATTCTTCAGCATGATAACGCTCCTGCACATTCAGCCAGATTGACTAAGGAAACGATTTCTTCGCTTGGTTGGGAACTCCTACCCCACCCGCCGTATTCACCTGACCTGGCGCCTTCTGATTATCACCTCTTCTCATCGATGGGACACTCATTGGCGGAGCAACACTTCAACAATTTCGAAAACGTACGAAAATGGCTCGATGAATGGATTTCAAATAAAGATGAAGCATTCTTTTGGAATGGTATTCATATATTGCCCGAGAGATGGGCAAAATGTGTAGAAAGCGAGGGTCAGTACTTTGAATAAAATATATTATACTTTTTTTTAAATTACTGTGTATATATTTTAAGAAATAAACGACATTTTAAACTTGCATACCTGGTACTTAACAGTGTGTAATTGATTGGGAAGCTAATGTTTATAAAAGAAAAGTAGAGGATTAGTAACTGCTTGATTATGATATGTGAACTTTGGAAGTAAACAACAGAGACTCGCAAAATCCTCTATGTATTTCAAATATTATAAAATCGGACATTTCATGTGAAACAACCCAATAGATTGTGCATCTAAATACACCCCTTAAGCTGAATTTGATTGAGGCGTTAATCCAGAATCGATTGTCAAACATCGAAGAATTTTGCCTAATTTAAAAAGTTATTTTTGGTCATGTTTAAGAGTCTATAACGCAGAAATGGCTAATTCAATCAAAAAATATGTTAAATACTAAAAGTTGAAGACCACATTTTGTGCAAGATGTGATTTTTAAAGTAAAAATTTCCACATGCCTACTCTGAGATATGTAATAATGGTTGATTTTGGATGAAGTGTGTTAAAAAATGCAAACAAATCACGAATAGCCCAACACAACCTCAATGAGATTCAAACTTGGTTTAAGAAATAGAAAATAAAAACTTAATTATGACAAATCCCTTCATATTACATTTACACTACGACGCAAGACCTGCCCGCCTGTTTACATTGACAGCCAACCTTTACATCAAACTGAAAAAGTGACATACTTAAGACTTAGGCTTGATAGAAGATTGACATGGGCCCACATGTCAAGACAAAAAAAACAGGCGTCAAAGTTAAGACTGCAACTTCTATACTCAGTACTTCACAGACGCTCAAAACTACCTTTAAAACAGAAACTTAACATTTACAGTTACTTGCTAAAACCCATCTGGACGTATGCATCGCAAATTTATGGACCGGCCAAAAGAACGCATAATCAGAAAATACAAACATTCAATCCAAATTCCTAAGATTGATAACAGACTCCCCTCTTTTGTGTCAAACGGAACCCTACATACAGACTTACCTATTCCGACAGTTAAGTCCCATATTCATAAACTTTATCGACAATTTTATAAAAAACGAGGTGGACACACTAACAAACTGTTACTTAATACGACAACAGTAGAAATTTCTGACATTGCTCAACGGAGGCTGAAAAGGAAGTGGATGAGGGATCTCCTAGCCTAATCCGTGATAATTTAGTTTCACGCCTGGAGATCGTACCGCTGGGTGCTGACTCCCTCATGCCTGATCATGTCTGTTGTTTCAATGTAACTTCACATTCACTGGTTATTTTCTGTACAGTTGTGAAAAAATTATGATTAAAAAAAAAAAAAAAAATCACGAATTGTACACGGAAATTACTACCTCAAACAATTAAAACTTTTTTTTTCTCATTTATTGATATTTACAACTGTAAAAAATAATATACATTAAGTAAATGTGTTGATAGTGAATACAATGGCATGTAAATAACTTGTGAAGAACTACTCACTAGTAGCACTTCAATAAAATCTACACTAAAAGGTCTCTAGGCCTTCTTCTTTTCAGACGCCTCGGAGGATTATCGGGAATGGAGAGGGAAGCAAGTTGGGAGACTAGTGGATTAGAGTGGTTATGGAGCATACTATGAAAGGATAAGGTATCTGGTTTGGGCTAAATCAGCAACATATGGAACATTAAGATCTTTATGGATAAGTTTATTGGTCACAAAATAAGGAGCATTGAGGATTTTTCGAAGGATTTTGGATTGTGAGGATTGGATACGAGATGAATTGGATGGTTTAGTAGAGCCCCAAAGCTCAACTTCGTACGTCCAAATAGGTCTAATCACAGTCATGTGTATGAGTCTTTTGTAATTAATTGGGAGCTATTAACGTTGGTAACGGTTCGGATCGGCGACACCAACCCCTACTCGCGCTCTCAATGCCTTTTTTCGATTCTAACCTTGTACCGATTTATTTCGATGTTTTAGTCGCTGCTTTTAGAGGGGAAAGGTTAGTCTCCTTCATTCCCCACTCTAAAGGGGTAACTATGGCGCCAAACTATATTTTTTTCAAATTTATGTCATCACCCACCAACCACAGTTCACTAAACTCTTCCTTTTTATTAAAATCAAGGAAATAATATTAACTTTTCATGGATTATCACTTATTACCTATTTTTCTCTTATTGTTTTTTTCATTTAATTTTATTCTAACATTTACTACATTCCTTTTTTATTTTTTTTTTTTTTTTATTTACAAATTTATGTTTAAAGAAGGTAGGGTGGGGGGGTGACAGGAAATCCCGATAATTGTATTTCCTGAAAACGGATATCATCACAAACAGGTTATAAGGAGAAGGTATCGATAAATGTTAAACTCGAAGTGAAGCGTAAGGATCGAACTGGTGAGTGTAGCGCGGGTCAAGGGAATTGGGTGGTGTCGCCGATCCGAACCGTTACCATAACGTTTGTCTAGTAAATGTTGAAGTATTCGATAACGACGGGCAGTTTCTTGTCGTTTTAGTCTTCTATGTGGATTCCAAGTTAGACGTTTGTCCAAGTGGAGTCCTAGGTAGTGGATCTGTTCAACAGGGATTATTGGTATATCATTAAAGGATACTGTAGGACAGGATGTTGTAGATTTACGACGAAGGGTAAAGGTTATTTGGTGGGATTTGTTTGGATTTATTTTAATTCTCCAATTTTGACACCATTCTTGAATGTTAGTAATATGAGATTGTAGTGATTGGGATGCAATGAAAGGATTATTATTTACTGATAACACACAAGTGTTGAGGACAGTGATAAATTCAAACCTTGAACTCAAAAAATTAATAAGTCTGACTGCTGCAAATTGTTCACCACAATCAGCTTTTTAGTTAGGTTTCCTATAAAAGCGTGTTTTTATAGTTTTTTTTTAAAAAAACTATAATGTTTTTATTTGTTTTTGTTATTGAATACGAATATAGTCTCTCTATATACTTTCCAATAAATGATTGTAAGTTAACTTTAGTGTTGAGTTTTTTTCGGATTATAAAATGAGTAGATAACCTTTAGCGAGATTACCGAAACCCCTTCCCCCTCATATCTCACATGTCGAATAGGGAATGAAATTATGAGAATTCCCGGTAAGTTGTGTATAAAACACCGTAATCCGTTGGAATTTATGATGGACCTATTTCATAACTAGCTCTCGCGAAACGATTACTACTCAAAATTAGTGCCTCAGCCCCTCCCGATGAAATAATGCTTTAGTAATTTTTCTCCGACTACTTTAGCAGTCCCGTATTTTCATATTCCAATCTAGTCGAGCGATAAACCAACTACCAGGACCTGTGTTCCGCCGGGGAGGGGGCGCGAGTCTAATCAAAATTTCATATATTCACCTGATTTGCATTAGTGAAACTAGCTGACATTCAATTAAGGATTTGGTGAAATTTAGATTTAGGGATGCCTCATCATTTATTAATGCAGCGGACGTTGTAGATGGAATTTAGGTTCATTCAATTTAATTAATACATATATTAATTAGGGATATGTCCATATGTACTACTATCTCGATTTAAACGATTCATGAAAAAAAAAATGGTATCGAAAATCGCAGATTCAAAATCGATTCCTTGTTACTGATCGATACCTTTGAGGTTAGCAATGGTTTTGTGATATCTAATGTTGTAGTTATTATTGATTCTTTCTACTGCTAATTTTTTTTTCTTTCATTTTTATTAACTCAGTGATTTAATATACTGGATGTTCAGCACAAGACTGCAGTAACTTCGTGAGGCGATTCTGGGCATCATTTACAACAAACAATTCCCTATAAACTATAGCTCGATTCTCATCCGTTTATTTACATATTTTTAATTTTATGTTTTTTCAAGAAAATTCTACTTTTTGACAAATAATTGTCTATATTTCCTTTAATATAAGCTTTTTTAGATTTCAAAATAGCCGCATCCTGTAATCAACTTTGTGATCCAAACATAAGAAATAGCAAGTTTCAAATTTTATTCCAAAACTTTGACTGTATTTTTCTCAAAAATATTACATATGTTAGAAACGTGCACTACTAAAAAAAAACTTCTACAAACAAACATCTTTCGAATGGTATACCATGAATAGTGATAATTTTTAAAATTGATACTGAAATCGCTTATTAATTACAAAAAACAGGGAGATGCAACATCGGCGTTTTGGGAAATACTGAGAGAATGCTCATAAATGTTAAATAGTTTTATTATTATTTTATTAATAGAAAAGTAATTTAATCACAATTAGCTATTTATCTTTTTCTAATATCTGCAATTTATGAAACTTTTAAGATAATTTAATTAAAATTTACGTACTTAATTTACAATAATTGTTCAAAATGTCCACCCTATTTTGAAGTCTAAAAAAGCTTATTTACAAGGAAATATAGACAATTATTTGTTAAAAAGTAGAAATTTCTTGAAAAAACATAAAATTAAAAATATGTACAAAACGGATGAGAATCGAGCTATAGTTTATAGGGAATGTTTTGTTGTAAATGATGCCCAGAATCGCCTCCCGAAGTTACTGCAGTCTTATGCTGAACACCCTCTATACTAGATCAACATTCCTTAGTACATACTGATACAGTTTTTTTTTTTTAAACCTTTTAGTGAACTTTAGTGAATCTGTTACTATTGCGATGTTGTTTTTTGGTTATTGATATGGAGTAGTGAAGTGCATGATGCGATTAGCATTAAGTTCTGCTGTATATATATTGCATAATTTGTGTAATTTTATTTTCATATGAGTGGAGTTGTGGTAACCCCCAAAAGAAGATGCAGTTGAATCGTCAGATTTAGATCCGTCAGTATAGATTACGAAAGGTTCTGGTAATGTTTTGAAGTAGACGGGCAAATTCGGATTTGTATTCACAAGGAGAAGTATTATGTTTGGAAAGTCGGGTTAAATGAAGCAGTGTTTTGGGCGATTTGATTGTCCATGGGGGGGTATGAACTTCTTGTTTGTGCACAGGTAATTCTTTGAGGAATTTAATGGCCGTATTTTCTCTTTCTGATCAAAAGGAGTGTTGTGTTCGACATTTTTCCAAAAGCTTTTGGTGAATCGGGGTTTAAAAATGTATTTGTGTGACTGGGGCGTGTTCTGCACACATCTATTTATAATAATAAAATAACATGACACTCTCGGTAAGTTAAGTCCCAGTCGTTTATTGATCTGGAAGGAGAACTTCTAACTCTGAACAGCTTCAAGAACAGCAAAATGTTTTTTTTGTTTTTTTCAATCGACTTCAAAAAAGAGGAGGTTCTCAACTCGTCTGTATTTTTTATTTATTTTTTTTTTGTGTGTGTATGTTACGCGATTACTCCGTCAATTCAAAATCAATTTTGATGATTCTTTTTTAGATCGGTAGGGCATACTTCAGAGGTGGTCCCATTAAAATTATTTTGAAATCAACGCATTAATTTTTAAGAAAAAAAAAAAACAGTTAATAAAAATCACTGTTATATAACCTTACATTTGAAACATATTTACGATTATGATTATTTAAAATCTCCATAGTAAACTAAATCTCCGTCCTAAAGAATAAAGAAATATCGCCACTGGTGGAAGGCGGTGTCTACTTTTAGGCTCAGAAAAAAGCTCAATTCAGTTGAAAGTTATATGATAAATTGGTACCAGGTATTTAATTTTCTTTATCAATGATTTTATATATATGTACAAACAAAATACACATACCCATTAATGAAAAATATACGTAATGATTTCAACTCCCATTTTGTGTTCAATTTTCCCAATTAAATGAAGGTAAGTGAATTATAACCTCGATAAGTCTTTGTTCAGTAACTCGAACTATTTTTCAGGGTAGCTTGAAGATCCAGAATTGACTATATAAACAAAAATACACTCACCACTAAAAAGTGAAAAACAAAAATAGTTTTTAGAGAAAAAAAAAAAACCGACTTCAAGATTAAACCTACTTACACGAACTTAACTAAAAAATAAAAAATAATATTTTAATTGCTTCAAAACTAAATCCGTTTAATGAAAATCAATGAAATTATCGATACTTATTTACCTATTCACAATTTATGATCAGTTATTTTTGGAGTCGGTTAACAGAATTTGAAAAGAAATTGTAATTGTAAAGATCCTCCCACTGTTTCATCACCGCCACACCGCTGTCTCGGGTCATTCGAAAGTGTATAGCAGAGGCAGGATCAAACTGCTCTTCTTGGCTGGCACCGACTCCAAAAATAACTGATCATAAATTGTGAATAGGTATATAAGTATTGATAATTTCATTGATTTTCATTTAGGTAACGGTTTTTGTTTTGAAGCAATTAAAATATTATTTTTTATTTTTTAGTTAAGTTTGTGTAAGTAGGTTTAATCTTGAAGTCGGATTTGTTTTTTTTCTCTAAAAAATTTTTTTATTTTTGCAATTGTATAGACATTTTTATTTCTTATATAATAAATATTCTGTTGTGAATTCAGTTAAAGATTTTTATAACATATGAAACATATGATTGAAAAGAAAAAAAAGAAGATAGCATGTGTTTGATTAAAAGAGCGTGTTGAGTTGAAAAATAAAAAAAAAATTGTTTTTAGAATGTATTTTCTGTTATTAAGTGTACAAACTGAACCCTGCTTGGTAAGTTCTTCTTTTTTTTTTTTTTTTTTTTTTTTTTTTTTTTTTTTTTTTTTTTTTTTTTTTTTTTTTTTTTTTTGTATTCTGATTAATTTTTTAGCTATTTTCCTTTTTTAAAAAAATAGCGTGGCGTCTGATATTGTTGTTTGTTATCACACGTCGAACCTAACTGGGCTTGAGGAAATTGTTTGTGGTTGAAATTTTTCTATAACTGAAAATTTAACCGTTTCAAATAATTATCCTCGAAAATCAATCATTGCTACTATTAATTAAACGTCAAATTATTTGACCACTACCGTCAAAGTTATTACCACTACCTGTGGTGTAGTGGTTAGCATAGCAACCTACTAAACCCATGATCGCGGGTTCGCAGCCCGGCAGATGACCTTAGGATTTTTTAAAGGGAGTAAAAAATCCTTAGCTATGCCGTCCATCGGAAGAGACGTAAAATGGGTGTCCCGAGCCTGTGCGATGTCAGGTACTCGTTAAAGATCCCTATCCTAATTATACCTGGATAGGCAAAATTTAGGACTCCCACCGTAGCATCGTCCGATTAGCCATAGCAGCATAAAGTGACGTTAAACGAAATAAACAAACAAAATTTTACACGTGGTAAAAAGTGATACGTTTTTGGAAAACACGAGTGCGTTACTCGTAGTTTGTCATACCTATACACTTTGTTGTTGTTACTAGGATCGACAATTTTCTACATTTTCTTTATTAGGAATTTAATAGAAAATATTTTTTGTTATATAACATTTGTGGCAATGGCCGACCGTTTAGGTGCTTTATTGGTTTGAAGGAAAAAACGATACGTTTTTTGGAAAGCGTTACGCGTAGTTTGATAGCTTCATGTAGTTGGGAGCTCAATTTTTCTACACTAAATAACATAAATCTTGACTTCTGGAAGCAGTTTCTAATGAGTGAGTTCCTTTTGACTCTGTTTTTCCTAAAACGTGATATAAAATTTTAACTTGGATTCGACCGATCTTGCTCGATCCCTCTCATCTGTTTTTATATAATATTAATCGCTAGGACCTATTGATTAAGAATTATATTGGTTTGAATTAAAAATAAAGAACATATGAGCATCGACAGTCAAGATGGCAACCCCTAAAACATATTCCATATTATTATTTCTTTATTTGACAGGCTTAAGGGGTCTTTGTTTATTTTATTATATATTCATTGTGGTTTACAAAATCTCATACGCAACTGCCACTGGCTAGGTAGTCGCAACATGTTAAATTATTATGGTACTTAGTACGTTTTGAATAGAAACAATTTTACCAAGCGATAGAGGAGAAAAAAAAAAACTTAAAAAATTAATCGGATTGTTTTTTGCGGATTTATCTCATTTTGAAAGTCGAAGCCTCATATAAACTGTTACACTCATTTAAAATGGACTTAAATATAATTCTAAAATATTGTAAACACATTTTTTTATTGTTTTCGTTTAAAGGCCGATTTACACGGTCATGCCAGTTTGTGGAAATAAATTGGAGCGTGTAAACGCAGGTTTGAAGTTTGCACAAGCCAAAATTTTAAGATGGTGAAAGGATATCCTTGGCCAAATATATATTAGTTATCATCCTTAAGGATATTATTTTGAGCTACGCCAGGATTTAATAATTTTCAAACTACCGAAAAGTAACATCTAAAACAGGAAGCCTCCTCATCAATAGTAATACCAAAAACTGTTATAAAAGATCTTTATAAGCTGAGCGATTTTTCATCCACACGATTAACATTGCTTAGGACAGAATTTAAAACAATTCCTCGAGGTAAAGTACTATTAAACTGTAATGAATTGGGAGTTTTGGTAGTTTGTCAAGTAAATGGAGTAAGTAGTCTATAACGACAAGCAGTTTCTTGTAGTTTTAGTCTTGTACATTGCATATTTAAAATAAAATCAAGGGTTTAATCTTTTTTATAAAAAAAATGTTTCTTTTGTAACAGTATACAATAAAAAAAATGTTATTTCATTTTGAACTCGCGAAAATTTTTCTTTATATATACTCGGTCCGGTAACAGCGCTGCCACATCAAACAATAATCACTTTATAAGCCTATGCTCATACGAAAAATGCAATAAAACTAATTCGTATTTCAGGATAATGGACCTCCTTTTGTTATACGAAGGATATTCCGCCATTATTGCCCTTTTAGTTTTTATCCTTAACGATAATATTTTGCAATATTACAGGATTTAAAGATTTTAATATAGCGGAAGGATGTTATACCATTATTGTCTGTTGCAAGAATTAATAGTTCTTTGTCACAAATTTTCAGTTTCCATAAAACAGTGAGGTTTTTACTTTTTTTATTTGTGCAAGCAAACCTGAACGTGTAAACCGATACTGTTTACTTAATTTAACAAATAAATTGGAGCGAGTAAACCGGCCTTAAGACTTAATGGATTCAAGAGGTTGTTTATTTGGGCTTAACGTCCGTAAGTACTCCAACTAGACTATCAACAAGGACAGGTTATCCAACAGGTTACCTTATCTATTATAGTGTATGGTGGGAAGGTCAAAATTCATTTGGTGGGTCCACCACGAGATAGTTTTTAACCCCCTTCCCCAGTTGGGATTCGAACCCACGGCCCACAGTACCTAGCGCGCTGAGACCCTCGCTCCAACACGCTAGGCAATCGAGTCTCAATTGCAGAGTTCTTAGCATGAATCATACAATATTTGGATTTTGAAAATCGATTTGTTTTTTATTATGATATGAAACTTATAAATTCATCGATTTCGGCTCATGGCGGAAATACCTATTGACTAATTGGAATTGATTTCTACCTGAGTCGGTCGATCATTATTTTGTTGTGGTCCTGCGAAATGAATCTCGGCTTTCCCACCCTGGGTAGAGAAGATTGATAACCCGCTCTTCCGGCCCCAGTTGGGGTACAGTGGGTATTTGGCCCAGTATATATGGGAAAAAGGACCGGAGATAACATAAAAAATAATGTATTGTACATTACCGCTTGCTGAGAAACGATTTCAAGATTTTGTTTGATTGTTCCGAGTTATCAAGGACTATTAGTCTTTGGCAAAGTAGCCTGTGTGAGACCGAATCAAATTCTTTTGAGCAATCTAGTGTTATCACAGCTATGTCTTTAGTTCTGTTCAATTTGTCCGAAATTTCTTTCTGAAACCTCACTACTGTGTTCTGTGCTCATTTGGGCTCGGAAACCGGTTTGTTCATTTGTTTGTGATTATATTTCATCCTTCTTTATTGACTGTTTTTAAAATCTAATTAGGCAAGTATGAATAAAACAGTGAATAAATATTCCAGTGAACTGTAAATCGTGAATATATGTTTGAACTTTATATTTATTTATTCAGTAGCTATCTCTCATCGATAATATTATTTTGTAAGAGGGGATGGGGAACACGGATATATGCTACAATATTCGTTAATTAAAATTGTTATAAATTTTTTTTTTCATTTATTTCAGTTACTTTATGAGGAAAATAAATTTTAAATTCCTCTCATCCGATAAGCGGAGTCAACCAAGCGGAATTTTATTCTACATTAAAACCTTCCTCACAATTTGTTTTTTAAAATTAATATGTTAGATTTTTAAGAAGCCTTTATTTAACTTCATATTAAAATTAATTTATTGTTGTTTTGAGAACAAAGGGATCAAATTTAATATTTAAAAGCATACACGATACAAGAATTATTAATATTAAATATTTACCCTTTGCATCGTTGATTCCTGTTACTGTCTCCTGATTATCTAAAATGGCGGATTACTGAATTTTAATAAATAATACAAAAAAAAAAAGAACAATTATTACATCTTTGTTTCATTTACAACTCTATTAAACGTTATTTAAGTAATACATTAAAACTTATTTAGAAGAAAAAAGCACTATATAACCTCTGAATAAAAATAACTTTTAGAAAAAAGAAAAAAAAACCGACTTTAAGATTAAACCTACATGAACAAACAAATGAAAGTAAGGGACATTTAGGATTTTTCGAAGGATTTTGGATTGTAAGAATTGGATACGAGATGAATTAGATTGCTTAGTGGAGCCCCAAAGCTCAACTCCGTACGTCTAAATAGGTCTAATCACAGTCATGTAAATATGTCTTTTGTAATTTATTGGAAGCTTAGAACGTTTGTCTAGTAAATGTTGAAGTAGTTTTAACGACGAGCAGTTTCTTGTCGTTTTAGACTTGTATGTGGATTCCAAGTAAGACGTTTTTTCCAATTGGAGTCCACCGAAAAGTAACATCTAAAACAGGAAGCCTCCTCATCAATAGTAATACCAAAAACTCTTATAAAAGATCTTTATGGCTTTTCCCCGATTTTCGACGGCAATACTTCCTCGGCACTTTCTTATTCCAGTCATTAAAAACCAATAAACCTTCCTATGTCCTAGACCTACTTACTATGCGTTCCTCCGTTCACCACCTGAATACAAGATCCCAACCTTCCAACCTATATACCCCCTCACATAGAACTGCCTCCTTTGAAAAATCCTTTGTTATCCGTGCTACCTCTTTTTGGAATTCCTTACCTATCCATATTCGCAAAGCCTCATCCTTAACTTCCTTTAAACATCTTTTATTTATCCATCTCCTCGATTTTCAGTCTTCCACAAAAATGTAAATAAGTGTTCTAAAATGTTAACAGTTGGTTGTTTTTATTAATTTTATTTCTTAGTTTCTATTTATTTATGTATTTTTAATTTTTTCTTTTTTTATCAACTTTAATTTTAATTTTTATTTATTTTTTTATTTCTCATTTCTACTTTTTCTCCTAATTTAGTTATACTACTGATGTGCTGATTTAACTAATCTCAGCCAGACAATTGTACCTTTTATTGTGCACTTTAATTATTCTTAGGGGACAGTCTGTCCCAGAATAAAGTTTATTTTTCATTTTCATTTTTTTCATTTTATAAGCTGAGCGATTTTTCATCCACACGATTAACATTGCTTAGGACAGAAATTAAAACAATTCCACGAGGTAAAGTACTGTAATGTAAATTGGGAGTTTTGGTAGTTTGTCAAGTAAATGGAGTAAGTAGTCTATAACGACAAGCAGTTTCTTGTAGTTTTAGTCTTGTACATTGCATATTGAAAATAAAATCAAGGGTTTTAATCTTTTAACTGGTATAAAAAAAAATGTTTTCTTTTGTAACAGTATACAATAAATCATTAAGTCTTGCAAACTGTTATTTCATTTTGAAATCGCGAAAATGTTTAATTTTTTTATATATACTCGGTCCGGTTGATCGAAGCGCTGCCACATCAAACGATAATACTAAGTATTTTACGACAAACTTTATGACCAAGCCTATGCTCATACGAAAAATAGCATACAATAAATTCCCGACAATACGTATCGTAGGCTAAGAAGGAGCAGGATAATGGACTCCTTACGTAAGAACTAGTGAAGGGTCGTTCTGGGTGGAACGGAACTTGGAACTGGTTCCAGCTTTGAACCGGTTTGGAACGAAACCAATCGCTCATGTTTTTTTTTTTTTTTTTTCCCACCTGGAACGAAAACCAATGCCAAAAGATCTCTCGTTTCGTTCCCTTGGTGTTGTGGAGTTTAGATGGTTTTTCTGGTTTCGTTCCACCCAAGGTTCCGATTTCTTTGATGCGTTGATTCTTCCGCTGTTGATTTCCTCCCCCCTCTCCATCTCTCCACCACCTAGCGCATGGGCATCTTCTAAATAAACCAATTTCTTTGAATTTTTCTACTCTGCCGACGGAGCTCGGCTTCTTTCGGATTTAGAGAAATGAACCACACGAGGTTTTTTCTGCATATGTATTTAAATGATTTTTTCGCTATTTGTTTAAAAGCTAATGGTAGCAGTCACAAGAATTTATTACTCTTTTTTTTTTTCTGGGAACCAATGTCTTTAAAAAATTCTCGCTCAATTGTGCACTATTCTTGAGCTAATTTTTTTAAAAAAAATAAAAATAAATAAAAATTCTTGATTGAATAAACCTATTTTAAAAGTAGTTCATTTTTTTTAATAGGGTACATTTATTTAAACTTTCGTGATATTAGAGTGCCTATAAAATTATTTTTTTGTTGTATTAATCACATGGCCTCATAAAAATTATTAAATGGAAGTAGGAGAGCCTATCTGCTGGAAGTTACAAAAAGGAATGTAACGAAAATGCATAGTACATAGGTAGTAGGTTAGTCAAACTGACGTGGAACGAAAAGTGGAACAGACCGTAAATTAACATTCCGATTTTAACTCGGAAAGGCCCTTCATTAGTATGTAGTAGGTTCGTGTAGTCAAACTGACGTGGAACGAAAAATGGAACGGAACGAAAACCGGAACTGGTTCCAATAGTGAAACGGAACGTAAAATTCCATTCAACTTCTAAGTCGGATCGGCCCTTTCCTAGTAAGAACAACCTATAATAATGTCAGGAGAAGGTACCGATGATTACTAGTCTCCCTCATGTTCTACATGTCTTATAATAAATTATAGTTTGTTTTTTTTTTTTTTACCAGGAAATTCGTTGATTGTCTTCAGCTTCAATCAATAAAAAAAAAAAAAAGAAGAAAAAAAAAAAGATTGTATGACTAGAACTCTGGTTATAAATATTTATATTTAGATATATTGGCTGATATTTATAATCGATAAATGAATATTACCTAAAGATAATATTGATGAGGGAATGAATGTAGTGCCCCGAGGAGAAGGTATGCATCAGCATCAAACAGCCAACATCATGATGATGATACATTAGCCAGCTGATGCTCTAGCCCCGGGGCCCGAGGGGGGGCCGTCAAACTTCTTTCCGCATGCATAATGTATCTTCTCCTCTCTCTATCTCTCCATCTTTCGCTCTCTATGATTTTACATCTTCAAAAATACTGCTTGCCCTTCTTCGTATAGTTTCTGAAAATAATCTAAGAGATTGAAAAACATTTCAGCTAACATTTGTTGATGTCCAAGTAACTATATCACGAAATGAATTTGATATGCATACACGTTCAGAAAATTAACGTAACAGTAGAGGAATACTAAAACGCAAAAAACTGCCCGTCGTTACAGGCTATTTAAGCATTTACTTGAAAAACGTTCAAAGCTCCCAATTAATTACAAAAGACTCATATACATGACTGTGATTAGACCTATTTGGACCGGTTTGAGCTTTGGGGCTCCACTAAACCATCCAATTAATCTCGTATCCAATCCTTACAATCCAAAATCCTTCGAAAAATCCTCAATGCTCCTTACTTTAGTCACCAATAAACCTATCCATAAAGATCTTAATGTTCCATATGTTGTTGATTTAGCCAACACCGGATTCCTATCCTATCATAGTAAGCTCCATAACCACGTAAATCCGTCAGTTTCTCAACTTGCTTCCCACCCCATTCCTGATAATCCTCCGAGGCGTCTGAAACGAAGATGGCCTAGTGACCTTCTAGTGTAGAATTTTTAATAAAGTGCTACTTATGAGTAGTTCTTTTCATGTTATAATCGTTGTCAATACATTTACTTGATGTATATAATTTGTACAGTTGGAAATTTCAATAAATGTATATTAAAAAAAAAAAAATATTTCATAAAATTAAGTCATCAAAGTTCGCTCACAAGATCAATAAACAAACAATACATCACTGAACGAAGATAACCCCTATAACCAGTATACAGGGTGTCCCGAATTTAAATGGCGAAACTTCAGGAACTTATAGGGGGGACCGAAAAACTAAGACAAAAAGTCCTTTAGAGATTTGCTCGTTTTTGCTAAGTTTTAAAGAAAATCGCATAAAAAGAAACAAAACAAAAATGTTACAGGTAGCGATTAGCACCTTTCAAAGTTCGTCAGGCTAGGCAGTGAGATATGTAAACACTTAATGTTATCCTTTACATTCTTTTATTTGTTTACATTTTGGCTTCCTTCTAGGATTATAATTCCTAAATCAGTCTTCAGTCAGTTACTCAATATTTTTGTGTGAATAGCATCAGCCACAATGCCGCATACATATTCTAATGTTGGATACGCTGATATGAGTTTTTGTGTATGGTCTCTGTAACGGTAATGCTTTAGAAGCGGTGGGGGAGTATGCGCGCCGATTTCCAAATAGAAGAGTGCCTAATCGACGAGTCTTTTCGTTAAATTTAAAGACTACGAGAGACTGGGTCATTCTTAATACGTAATGAAGGCGACCAATTCCAGGCAGCAAAAAGAGCAGATTATCGGAGAAGAAATTGTGTCCAACGCCACTTCGATAACAATCCTGAGACTAGCATCCGAAGAGCATCTGCTGCATTAGCAATATCGCGGCAAGCAATATGGCGAACTTTGAAATGTGATAATCGCTACCCATACCAGCTTCAAAAAGTTCAGAATTTATTACCTCAAGATTATGTCAAGAGATTGAATTTTAGTAACTGGTTTCTTGACAAAATTCGCGATGATAATTTATTTCCATTAAATAAATTATGAAGCTACCTTTACAAGAGGAGGAATTGTTAATCAAAGAAATTATCATGTATGGGCTCTTGAAAATCCCAGAGCTATTAGAGAGAATAGGTTTTAGCATTAATTTGCTATTAACGTTTGGCTTGGAATTTGTAACGTATTACTGGTGGAACCATATTTTTTACCTGAAAGATTGAATGGTATCACATTTACACATTTTTTGGAGAACGACTTTTCTAATTATTTAGATGACATTCCCTTACAGCAGCGGATTGAAATGTGGTTCCACTCGATGGATGTCAAGCTCATTATAGCAGAGTTGCTCGAGCTTGGCTGGATATAAATTATCCACAACGATTGATAGGATGTGGAGGAGTAGTACCTTGGCCACCCAGATCACCTGATATGACACCCATGGATTTCTTCGTAAAGGGAACCTTGAAGCAGAAAGTTTATTCGGTGTCAATCAACTCAAGAGAGCAATTAAGAGACCGAATCATAGATGCAGTGCACCAAATATCATCAGAACAATGTTTAGCTGCAATTTATCAAGTGATGTAATGCTTGCATTGGTGCAAGAGGACAACATTTTGAGCAATATTTACATTAAAAAGAACATAACATAAATATAAATGTAAATAAATAAGTTAAAAAATGAAAACTTGTTTTGTTTCTTTTTTTGCGATTTTCTCTCAAACTAAGCAAAAACGAGCAAATCTCTAAATGTCTTTTTGTCTTAGTTTTTCGGTCCTCTATAAGTGTTGTCATTTAAATTCGGGACAGCCTGTATAACCTTCCATATGGCTATAGTGACTAAATCTAAACTAGTTTCACAAATAATTCACATATTTATTAATGTGATATATATTTTTTATTATTTTATTTATTTTTAAACTTTTTTTATAGTTAAAAATTATTCTAGTTTGTTTTTCTCCCAAAGAGCTATTATTCTTCAGGGATCTCGTCATAAACTATTTTTTATTTTTTGAACTTTTAGTTCTAAACACCTTAGAACTCACATTTAATCCTAAAATGAAGAGAAACTGTTGGAAGTTTTCGCTTCAACATTTACTAGAAAAACGCTCTAAGCTCCCAATAAACTATTAAAGTCTCACTTACATGAAAGTAGGCAGCCCCATTTGGACTTAAGGAGTTGAGCGTCCGTGTTCCGCTAAACCATCCAATTAATCTCTTATCCAATCCTTACAATCCAAATACATCTTCAATACTCCTTGTTATATCGCAATTAAACTTATATATAATTTCTTCATGAACTAAATGTTGCTGATTCGTCCCAAATTAGATACTCCTCTATCCATAATAAATTCTATAACACGCTCCGAATCGGTTGAAAAGGACTTTTATTTTAGAACTGCTTCCTATAGTTAGTTGCTGTACAACCGATTGAAATGTTTTTAGAACCTTTAACTCATTTCTTCCTTATTATCCTTATCTCCTTATTTGATTGGGCTATCAAATAAGGAGATACAACAAATCTCGGAAATGAAGCTGAATTTGTTACCCTACTTTTTGTCAAACATTTGCTTCAAGTGAAAGAAACATATATATATATATACAATTAAAGAAAATTTAAAGCCCTGCAACTTTGATTCTGACATTTTTTTTGAGAAACGATTGTAGAAGGCACTAGAAGGAAATGTTTGTCCGAACCTGTACCCGCTACTCCTTTTCCGCGCTACATCTTGAAAACGGTTAATCCCTAAAATAAAATGAATAGAACCGAAATTTTAGAAAATATTATTATCTACAAGGTTTATAACCTTCTCGATTGACGCCCGAGGTATAGTAATCGAGATATTTAAAATTAATAAATAAATAAAAAAAAAAAACCTTTGACCTTGAAGATCTGATTATGCTAACATGCTGAAGTCGGTGACTTTTTATCCCCTATTTAGATTGCCAAAACAATGGTAAATGCAAAAATTAAGCTTCATTGCTTCATTTCCGAGATAGTCTGTTAGTCCAGTCAAATGGTTTTAAAATAAGGCTTAAAGTGGAAAGTTTATGTGTAATTTTTTTATAGCTTACTGTATATTTTTTGGGGTGCTGAACACGAATCTGAAGTTTTCCAACAAAAAAAGCTTTAATTTTTTTCATTATTTTTCTTGTAACTTACAAAGTAATCGTTTTAAGCAAAATACCTTTCTATATTAAAATATAGAGGAGAAAATGACCTACAATTTATGTCCTTATGTTTTTTTCGTAAGACGTAAGGTATCTGTTGGGGAGGGGGGCTTTTCACTTTTGGAAAAAACAGTTCCCAACTCCAATGAATGCTGGTAAAAAATTACTTAGAAAAATGCCCAAACATTAGTTTTAAAGATTGGGAAACCTGAAAAGAATTAATGACATAAAAAGGCAAGAAAACAAAGAAAATTGAAACTATAAATGAACACCAAAATAAAATGTTATATTTCTTGAATGAGTGAGTATATAAATACATATATACATAAAAATATCGTGGTGAGAAATTTAAGTGTAAAACTAGAAATAAACAAAAAAAAAAAAAAAAAATAGGTTTCTCCTAATAATAATGAAAAAAAATCCCATATAGTGATTACAAAATAAACTAAATTAAAATATATACAAAAATTTAAATGTCCCCTTTTTGTTTTTATATTGGTTCAAGTTACGTGAATGTTACCATACTTGAGGGTCCTTGGTGAAATCTTCAATCCATACGGTGAGTTGCTTCATCATTCCATGGGCAGGGGTGAATAAAAAAAAAACAGCCTGCCGGTGAGTCTTGAAGATGAAGATTGGTGATATTGGTGTGTAACTGCTTCTTCCAGAGAGGTCTGGCCCAGACTCACCGTTGAGTCTCTTATCTCTCGAGGCGTACGTAAATACGTAACTTGAACCATAAACACGCTATTTACACTACATATTGTTTATTATAAATTAAATGAGGTTTCTTCACTATAGGAGATGAGAATAATTTAAAAAGAAAATAAGATATTAAATTATCGGGCTTTAGCAGTATCCAAAAAGGAATTTGGTCAACTGGGGGCCGATCCCACTTCTCCGCAAAAATATGTTTGTCGTACTTTTTTGTCAATAACTTTAATTCGTCCGATTAAAAATTACTTTTTTTTTAATCTAAAAATTGGTCAAATTCACTATTGGACTCTGTATATTAAGTTTTAATCGAGCCCCTTGAAATACACATCCCAGAACGCTAAAGATTCCCATACTTTTATGATAACCACGTTTTTTTGGCACATTTTTCGCTATAACTCCGAAACTATTTGTTCGATTCAAAATTTCATTTTTTCATCTTAAAGGTGGTCAAATTTACTATTGGACCCTTTATATGAAGTTTTATCGGGTCTCTTGTATTTCAAGGGAGAACTTCATATTTAATAGTCTAATAGTAAATTTAACCATCTATAAGATGAAGAAAAGTAATTTTTAATCGGACAAATAGATTCATAGTCATTGACAAAAAAAGTACGACAAACATATTTTTGCGGAGAAGTGGGGCTGGCACCAGTTGGCCAAATTCCTTGTGGATACCTTTCGTCTGACAAAAGAAAACTTAAAGACATAAATTGTAGGTCATTTTCTCCTCTTTATTTTATATTAGAAGAGTATTTTGCTTAAAATGATTACTTTGCAAGTTACAAGCAAAATAATGAAAAATATTAAAGCTTTCTGATTTTTTTCTAATTTTTCTCATATTTGCCGATTGAATTTTTTTTGGAAAACTTCAGATTCGTGTTTAGCACCCCCAAAAAATAAACTAAGACATAAAAAACAATTACCCATAAACTTTGTAGTTCAAAATACCTTTTTGCTGAACTATGTATAAAACTCCTTATTTGACTGGGTTACAGGGTTCGATTCGAGTTTAGTGTCTGAAGTATTTTCTCTATCTATGATTTCATCTTTGCCTTCCGACTCTGTCTCTACAAAAAGCTGCCCGGAGTTAAAATATTTTTTTTATTGTTTTTACTTTGCCATAGAGTAAGATTGCTACGGCTTTTACAAAGAATGGAATCTGGAAGGCTCCCTTTAAATGATATTAGATTAATTTAATACTGGCTTGGGAAAGGAAAAAGTGGTCTTGCTTGTCTAGGTGTTGCTCGAATCGAAATTTCGCCGAAAGTCACCTTATCAGATTTTTAATGGGGAATATTTTTTGTTATATAACATTAATCGATAGTTGCTTCAGTGTGCTTAGTACAGAAGGTCGTTGGTTCGAATCCCACCTAGGGGGGTTAAAATTTATTTCGTGGTGGACCCACGATATGTATCTTGACCTTCCCACCCTACACACCAATAGATAAGGTAACCTGTAGGATAACCCATCCGTGTTGATAGTCTAGTTGGGCTACATAACGACATTGAGCCTCAAAAAAAACAAACTAACAAAGAGACCCTATTTTCTCTCAACTTCGTTTATTTTGAAGAATCATTAATTGTTAATTTATTTTAAATTATTAATTTCATTGTAACAATGTCAAAAAAATAATATATAAGGCCCTGGTAGAAAGCATAATGCTATGCAGCTCAGAAACATGGCCTCTAGAAAAATTGCAAGGCAAAAGGTTTCTGGCTGTGGAGATGGATTTTTGGAGGAGATCAGCAAGAATCTCTAGGATTCAACGAATCCAGAATGAGATCATAAGAGGAAGAATAGAAGTTAAGAGAAATTTTCTGGAGGAAATGGTGGGAAGGAGACTGAGATGGTTCGGCCATATTAAAAGAATGGAGAGTAGAAGAATCCCCAAAATTGCTTATGAATAGGAAGCAGAGAGGAGGAGGAGAAGGAGAGGTAGGAATCGCATCAAGTGGAGGGATGTTGTGGCTAAAAGTATGGTGCGGAGGGGGCTTACGGAAGAAGAAGGTGATGGATTGAGAGGAATGAAGGAACCGGCTGAGGGAAGAGTTGGCTTGAAGGAAACTTCGAATAGCGAAGAGAAAGAAGTAGAAGAATTTCAGTAATTTGATTTTTTTTTATCTCTCTCTTTCAATTTCTTAGTTCACACCTGTTATTAAAGTAACAAGCGAATTTGCTCAAAGTGTAATAATGCAGACCGTATTGACGCGTGGGAGAGTAGCTCTCAGCAGTACATACTACCTCATGGAATAGATTAAAAAAAAAAGAAAAATAGGTTTTATTTTAGAAAATCTCTCAGCCAGCTTCTTTTAAGCCTTCTGAGAGTATTTCCAGTTATGTCAGCCGTGGCCATGTCATTAATACGTATGTTGTCATGTCCATGAAGTCTGTCGTAAAATTGTCTATAAAGGTTATGTATATGTTCATTTGTCGTTGGTAATTGTTAATCTGAGTAAATTATATGGTTTGAATTGTGCCATGGTGATTTCGTGATTAGTCTGAGTATTTTTGAATGAAATATTTGTATTTTTTTAAGGGTCGTAGTTTTTGCAGTCCATATGGGTTTAGGTATGTATTTAGTCGCTATTGGAGTTTGACCATTTATGAAGGATTGGATACAAGAGTAATAAATTTGTTCTAACAAATATTAATACAATTACCGTAAGCAAGAAGCAAGAATAGTTTTTTTCGTTAAAAGATTGCTTCAAAAATAAACACAAAAAAAAAAAAAATTAAATAAATAAAATAAAAATATATGTACTGTGGTTTACTTATTTTTTAAATATTATTTTTAATCCGAAATAAAAAGTATTTTTATTCATATAAATTCCAAAAGAAAATATATTTTTTGACTACATGACGTGTTTATTTTTTATTTGAACTTAGGTGCTTTAGTTTTCGTCCTTAAGGATACTATTTAAAGACAAGAAGCTGCACGTCGATTTCGGCTGCTACAACACTTATTTGACAAACGTTCAAATCTCCTGATTCACACCAAGAAACCCATCTATATATCGATTATCAGACCTATTTGTACTTACGGAATAGAGTTCTGGGGATCCACCAAACTATAGAATTCTTCCCGCATCCAATCACTCCAATCCAAAATCCTTAATGTTCCTTACTTTGTCACAAATAAATTGATTCACAATGACTTTAATATCTTAATAGCCTTAATGTTGCTTATTTGGCTCCAACCAGATACCTTTCCCTTCATAATAAACTTAACACTCATCCTAATCCACTTGTTGCACAACTTGCTTCCCATTCCATTCCTTGCAATCCTCCGAGGCGTCTGTAAAGAATATGGCCTCGCGATCTTCTTTTGTAATTATTTCATTTGAGTACTACCAATGGGTAGTTCCTCTACAAGTTCTAATCATGCCATTATTTTGTATTGCATACAGTATAAAAAAGGATACTATTTTAAGATGGCGTAAGGACATCTTTGGGCCACACATATATTAGTTTTCGTCCTTAAGGATAATATGTTGAAATATTTCAGGATTTGACGGTTTTTAAGTTATTATTAAATGTTTTTTTAAAAATAATTTAATTGAATATAAGATTACAAATAGACTTATCCATGTTCTGTTGTTTTTTTCAGTCAGGTAGAGTTCTTTTTTTTTTTCTCTGTCCATTGTTTTGTCGTTTAAAATAATTTTCCTTGTTTTTATTGTCCTTTCAAGTTCATCAGAGAGTGGTGTCGAATCCGTTCTAAGAAGGAATGCCTCGGATATTAAATTCATATGTCCCTCTGCAGCGAGGAGGTCGCGGTAAACTTCTCTTAGTCCTTATTAAGCCATACCTTAGGAGAACTTGAACCAACTCCCGAACAGAATTTTGACGAGGAGATTAAAATATTTTAAGTACTTAATCTGTGCTACTACTCCCCGAAGGCGGTGGTTCTTTCTCGAAACTTTGAATTATGTCCGTTATTAAGTAGCGATACGATCTAATAATTCAGTTTGTAAGCTCCCTCTTTTATACGTAAAGGGCTAGTTCACTTATTAAAGTATAGTAATATATTTATTTTTAATGTGTCGTCTTACATCTTAATTTAGTTTTTATATAATTTGCGGTTTCTTTGACCAAAAAAAAAGTTTTAGTAATATATTAATTCTGTAACATTTGTGAAAAACCAGATATGTTGATTTTTGTCCACAATAAGATAAATACTTTGAGTAAGCCATATTGGAGTCCTACTAATCATGTATAAGTAGGCAAGTTGTAATGGCAATGGTATCCTTTTAGACAATTGACATAACAACTTGCCTACTTATACAAGATGTGTAGGACACCAATATAGGTTGCCCAAAGTATTTATCTTATTTTAGACAAAAATCAACTTATCTATTGGGTTGTTTCACATGAAATGTCCGTTTTCAAGGTATAGGGATTTTAGTAAAAATACAATATGAAAACAATATAATTTTATTCGAAGTATTTACCTTCTTTTTCTACACATTTTTCCCAACGTGACAACAACTTTTTTATCCCGGATTTGAAAAACTCTGAGCTTTGAAGTGAAACAAAATCTGAAAACGCACTTTTGATTTCAGCATCATTTGCAAAAATTTTTCCTCTGCAGAAGTTGTCTAAATTCCTGAAAAGGTGATAATCTGTTGGAGACAAGTCGGGAGAATATGGTGGGTGCCGAAGAACTTCGTACCCCAGCTCTTTCAATTTATGCGTGGTAAGTTTTGGAACGTGGGGTCTAGCGTTGTCGTGTCGGAGTATAGGGCCCTTCCGATTTACCGATCCAGGTTATTTTTTCAATAATTTTTCGTGCATTTGGCCAATTTCATTGCAGTAGGTTGTAGAGGTAATGGTCTCACCTCTAGGCAAAAAGGAATAATGTATGATTCCAGCCATGTTCCACCATACTGTAACCATCAATTTTTTCGGGTGCAAATTTGGTTTTGGCATTTGTCCTGGGCTTTCGTCGATGTCTAACCACTGCCCTGACCGACGCTGATTGTCATAAGCAATCCATTTTTCGTCGCAAGTTATTATTCTTTCAAGGAAAGGGTCGGTTTTTTGCCTAGCAAGCAACGAAACGCAGGTCTCAAGACGTTTCAATTGCTGTCGCTCAGTGAGATCGTGAGGTACCCATGTGTCGAGCTTTTTTCAACAACAGAGACTCGCAAAATCCTCTATGTATTTCAAATATTATAAAATCGGACATTTCATGTGAAACAACCCAATAGTTTTTCCCCAAGGGTCACCCGTGGTGTGGTGGTTAGCATAGCAACCTACTAAACCCAATATCGCGGCAGATGACCTTATGATTTTTTATAGGGGGTAAAAAATCCTTAGCTATGCCGTCCTTCGGAAGGGACGTAAAATGGGGTTCCCGAGCCTGTGCGATGCCAGGTACTCGTTAAAGATCCCTATCCTAATTATACCTGGATAGGCAAAATTTAGGACTCCCACCGTAGCATCGTCCGATTGGCCATAGCAGCATAAAGTGACGTTAAACGAAATAAACAAAACAATCTAGTTTTTCCCAAATGGTACAAAATTATTAGCCACATCTATAGTGTTTATTTTATATTATTAGATAATATAATTTGCGGTTTCTTAGTCCGAAAAAAAAGTGTTTGTAATATATAGTTTGAAACTATGAACATTCATCGTCTATTTTAAAAAATTACAATAATTCAAAACATAGGCATTTGGATGCACAGATTATGTTTATTGTATGGATGTAAAAGTGTAAGAAGAATGCATGTGTAAGCATGTAAGGTAGAGAGAAAACTTGATGAAGATATTGAGGGAGGGAGGGTTTGAGGTGTAACCTTTAGGTAGTCGTTTTTTCTGTTCCAATGTTAAACAAATGTAAAGTATTATAAATCTCTTGGATATTTTAAAATTACTTTTTGATTAGTTTTAATCTGTTCGATTATTTTTAATAACTCTTAAATTTCAGGTTTTAACATAATTATTTTCGCATTATATTCCAGTCAATGAAGGCTGAAATGTGATATGCGTTGATTTTTGATTTCATAACTTCGTTAGGAATAGTTAAAAAGTAAACATGAATCCCGGTTCCTGGGAGAAGGTCCCATTTTTCGATTATATCTCGAAAACGGTGGACTCTGGAAAATATGCTAAATATCAAAATTAATGCTGATTAAATCTCATATAAAATTGTTTTTACACATATTTGTCGAACTTCTAACTGTTTTCGAGTAATACGTTATGGAAAATCGATAATTAAAAAAAAAAAAAAAAAAACTCAAAAAAACAAGTGCCAGAAACCTATATATGAAATTAAAGTAAATTTGGGAAACCAATGCACTTACCGCGACACAATCTTTGTACTTACAAGGGTACGTTTTGAGTTGTAACTCGCAGATTTGAATGCCTATTTTTGTGTAGATAGTAGGGACCTATAATAGTGCAAAACTAGAGTTATAGCCGCCAATTGGCATTAGGAGCAGAGAAAAAAAAATGAAAATAACGTTTAATTTTTTTTCTTAGCTCTCAATCAAGATAGAGAAATGATTGTTTCACGTTTAATTGCAGTTATGTATGCTATTTGAATTAATAAATACATTCGTTATGCTCAAGACACGACCCGGTTTAAGGGTGCTCAAAAACTCTATAAAAAAAAAAAAAAAAAAAAAAAAATGACAAAATTCCAAGGAAATCCGCTGTAAATCAGTGGAAACCTTTTTTCATGAACAACTGACCTCAAATCAAGATTTAAGGCACCGTAAGACCTTTATATGTGAAATTTAACCAAAATCAAAAAACATTGATTTTTTACCCCTTTCGAGGAGGTTAAAATTTTGAAGTTGAGATTTCATCAACAATTTTTAATGACCATAACAACTGCTCTGCTCAACCGCAACACAACTGCTTTTCATCCATGCATATTGCTTTTCATCATGACATTGGTTTTACTCCAGATTTTAGTGGATAAAAACTGATGTGAATGAAAAAATCCGCGGTCAGCTGTAACTTGAGATATCTCAATAAGGGGAAATCCTGCGGCCTCCGGATTTGGGCTAAGCCATGCAGTTTTACGGCTTCTTGGTGACCTTAAAATGTGAGATATGCAAATTATTTACATTTTTTCAGAAATTGACAGCCTCTTGCCTTCTAAAATCCTACACAATTTTAAAGTTAAAAACATTTTTTTTTTTTTTTTTCGACGTAATTTAGTTTCTACATGTTTTTGAGTTGATGAATCTGAAATTATTATCAGTTTTTAGTTTAAAAATTTTTTTTACCCATATTTCTATTTCAAACTGCATTGAAACCCTAAGATTGATGATTAATCTAAAATTAATATCAGGTTTTGGTTTTAAAAAGAACTCGTAAAATGAGTTCTTTTTAAAACCATTTTAAAACTATATTTTTTAAAAATGATCTTAATTGAAATTTAAGACGTCTCCTTGTTAGACTTATTGAGACCTTCATTTTATTTTCTCTTCCGACGTTGAACGTGTGTTTCAAAAAAGTAAATGACGCCTCTAATTTAATTTAAGTAACAGGGAATTAAAGGATTGCGTTTTTGCAAAAGGATTGTAACAAAATTTAGTCTATTTTCTCAGTGTTGTAGTAGTTTTCTTTGACACCTTGTTGAATTTATGTTTAATTTCATTTATATGTATTGCGATGTCATAATTCATCATCTTATTATTTACATAATTATTTAAAGTACAAAATAGAAATCTAGAAGTGCTACCTACGCATTAATTAGGTTAAAAATTTAAAACTCTTCTTTTCTATTAGGTTAGAGTAACCCTATTTTACTGTAGCTTTATTTTAATTTCTTTTATTTTATAGCCATTATACATAGATAATGACTCCAGTACATTTGATATCATGGAAATAATGTTATGAAGCAATGGTTTTAAACGAAGAATGAGTACAGTTATTTTAATTTATTTCTACTTTATTTTTTTAGATGGGATGATAAAAATAAATGTTCTAACTTTATAAAATGGATGTTCATAAATGGCTCTGTTCCGAAAGACAATCAGGACTGACAGTGTAAGTTGACAGCTCTATTTTTAAACATTGTCTACCTCTGATTCTACTCAGTTAGTCTCTCTTCTCAGAGCTCTATGCTGTGTCATATGCACAAGATAAATTTGATGTTTTAAAATTTTAAATATTTATATTTTTTATTACTGCATTATTTAAGATTCGAAATAATCTTAGAAGCTCAATTACGTGAATAATATACAGGGTGTCCCGAATTTAACTGGCAAAACTTCAGGAACTTATAGGGGACCGAAAAACTATGACAAAAAGTCCTTTTTATACTCATTTATTTACATTTATATTTATGTTATGTTCTTTTTAATGTAAATATTGCTCAAAATGTTGTCCTCGTGCACCAATGCAAGCATTACATCTAGCACTCACTTGATAAATTGCAGCTAAACATTGTTTTGATGATATTTGGTGCACTGCATCTATGATTCGGTCTCTTAATTGCTCTCTTGAGTTGATTGACACCGAATAAACTTTCTTCTTCAAGGTTCCCCATACGAAGAAATCCATGGGTGTCCTATCAGGTGATCTGGGTGGCCAAGGTACTACTCCTCCACGTCCAATCCATCGTTGTGGATAATTTATATCCAGCCAAGCTCGAGCAACTCTGCTATAATGAGCTGGACATCCATCGAGTTGGAACCACATTTCAATCCGCTGCTGTAAGGGAATGTCATCTAAATAATTGGAAAAGTCGTACTCAAAAAAATGTGTAAATGTGATACCATTCAATCTTTCAGGTAAAAAATATGGTCCCACCAGTAATCCGTTCCAAATTCCAAGCCAAACGTTAATAGCAAATTCATGCTGAAACTTATTCTCTCTAATAGCTCTGGGATTTTTAAGAGCCCATACATGATAATTTCTTTGATTAACAATTTCTCCTCTTGTAAAGGTAGCTTCATCGGTCCATATAATTTTTAATGGGAATAAATTATCATCGCGAATTTTGTCAAGAAACCAGTTGATAATCGCTACCTGTAACATTTTTGTTTTGTTTCTTTTTTTGCGATTTTCTCTAAAACTAAGCAAAAACGAGCAAATCTCTAAAGGACTTTTTGTCTTAGTTTTTCTGTCCCCTATAAGTTCCTGAAGTTTTGCCATTTAAATTCGGGACATCCTGTATATATTTTTTAATTTTTATACATCGAGTAAATGATGGCAAGAAAAAGATTAAATGATATGTCAATATTTTATGAAGAACTATTCACTACTGGAGCTCTAATAAAAGTTCTACATTATAATTTCTCAAGGTCGTCTTCTTTTCAGACGGGTATTCTGGCGTGTCAACATTATTATCGAGAATCGAGTAGTAAGCTAATGCAGAAGTTTAAAAAAAATAACGGAGACAGCTTAACGGATAAGAATGGGTAAATAATACCAGAAAGAGGTAGCACGAATGATGAAGTCATATTTTGCCAAAACATACACATTTAGAGTGCTGTCACGGGTATTTCATATATGTGGTCTAATAGTAAATTTACTCATGAAAAAAAATGAATTTTAGATAAGGCAAATAGTTTCTGAGTTATGGCCAGAAACGTGCCGTAAAACGTGTTTGCTGATCACCGCAACTTAGCCAATCATTGGACGCTTTTGTTGGCCAAACCGCTGTACATATTTTAAATTATTACAATATTTTTTAAAACGTCACATTAAACTGAATTATCTTAATTTTATAACATTAAAATCGGTTCAGTGGTTTGGATAACACAAGCGACCAAAAATTGGCTAAATTGCGGCACGTTTCTGGCTAAAACTCCGAAACTGCTTTACCGATCTAAAATTTATTTTTTTTCATCTGAGAGCTGATTAAATTCACTATAAAACCACACATATGATATACCCGTGACAACACTCTAAATCTGTATGTTTTGGTAAACTATGACGATATTGACATGTTCGGTGGGTCCAGTCGATAAAGGATTATAGTGTGCATTTTCTGTAATCCAAAGTTTTTTTTTCGGAAAGATGTTCGGGGTAGTTCAAAAGTAAACACACCAAAAGTCCTGGAGTTTTCGGGCCTGGGAACAGAAAGGGGGGGGGCGCGGAGCGCGGAAGGTCCCTTTTTTTTGTTTTGCGCTAATATCTCAAAAACGGTGCGATATATGCAAAATATGACTATTAACTAAATTAAAGTTTATTAAATTGTCTACAACTTTTATTATTTACACATTTTTCATATTCTGTACCGTTTCTGAGATATACGCTTGACAAATGTGGAGGACGTTTTGTATGTTTTACCAATAAAAGTATGTAACTTTTGATAGGTTGAAGATAAATTTGCTTATGTATGTGTATTTTGGATGAAATTTAATTTTCTGCAATATTATTTATGAAAACTTTTGTCGTTGGATGAACTTTTTAGAAGATATGGAGGGAAGTTTAATAGAAAACTTGAAGTGAATTTTTTTTTTTTTTTGTAAATGTTCACATTTTCCAAGCGTATATGTCGGAAACGGTACAGAATATGAAAAATGTGTAAATTATAAAAGTTGTAACAATTTAATTTACATTAATTTAGTAAAAGACCATATTTTAGATAGGACGCACCATTTTCGAGATATCAGTACAAATCCAAAAAAAGGGACCTTTCGCACCTTTCGGGCGTATACAGTAGGGTTGGGCGATAGTCGATAGTTAGTACTATCGATAGGTCGATACTCTCGGTTGAGAACTATCGATTGCTATCGATAGTTGCTTCCTTTTTTTCCAAAGCTATTCAATAAAGAATTTCAACTAATTTAATTAAATTCAATTATCTACTTACTATTAAAAATTTGCAGGGTTATAAATTATAAGATTATATCATAAACATGATAGAAAAAAAACTAATTTATTTAAATTTTAAAAAAAGTATTTACATTTTACATGGTTACAATAGTAATGAACAAATCAAATCTTCAAAAAAGAAAAATAACGAAATAGTTAATTTCAAGTGTGCTCATTGAGCAACATATTTCCCGAAAGGAAAACTGGCATTTCTGTTTTGCCTTGGCTTAATCTTTGTGAGAACCCTTGAGCTCTATGAATTCCGAATTTAATTTTAAAAATACTAAACAAACGATCAAAGCTTCCAATAAATTACAAGAGACTAATTTACATGACAGTTATTAGACTTATATGGACATACGGAGTTGAGCTTTGGGGCTCCACTAAACCATCCAATTCTTCTCGAATCCAATCCTTACAATCCAAAATCCTTCGAAAAATCCTTAATGCTCCTTACTTTGTCACGAATAAACTTATCCATAAAGACCTCAATGTTCCATATTTGTCTGATTTAGCCCAAACCAGATACCAATCCTTTCATATTAAACTGCACTCCCACACGAATCCATTAGTCTCTCAACTTGCTTCTCAGTCGATACCTGATAACCCACCGAGGCGTCTGAAAAGAAGATGGCCAAGAGACCTTCTAGTTTAGAACATTTTTTGAAGTGCTACTAGTGAGTAGTTCTTCACAAGTGATTTACATGTCATTATAATCATTTCTTCAAATTTACTTGACGTATATTAATGTAAAGTTGTAAATATCAATAAATAGTTTAAAAAAAAAAAAAAAAAAAAAAAAATTTAAAAACTCGACACTGGACAGAGACAGATCAGCATAATTCCGAGAATTTCAAAACTTGAGGGTAAAAAAGATTATCGATAGTGACCATCGACTATCGCCCAACCCTAGTATACAGGTAAATAGGTTAGGACTTGAATTGAAACTGTAGGTTTAAAATAAATCTAAAGGAATCTTATCAAATCACTTTTACTTTTCGTTGCAAACCTACGACTTCCTTGAGGTATGCATGATTGTATAGATGGATCATTATTATTATGATTAATGAATTATAAGAAAATTCTATGAAGAATAAAACGTTAGGAAGCACGCAATGTTAATAAATAAAGACATATTATATTATAAGTGTAATAAATGATGTATGATATCACTGGCTGTGTTTGCAATTTCCTTGAGGATTGGGAAAGGTCGTAAAACAGAGCGTATTCAAATTGTCTCGATGAATTATTCAACAATTTGAATTAATATGGAACCATTAGTTCCACATGTCGCATCGAGTAATCATAAAATGGTATTATTTAATTAAAAACTTTATAATCAGAGTCTATTTTAGCAGAATCGTTATTTATTGTCATTAATATACTTTATAAATTTTATTGTAATTAAGATGTAAGGAATATGTTACAGCAGTTAAATGGCAATCCAGTGGAAACTCGTTATTTCGTCACTCGATAATTTGTCTTATTCTGCAATTCCTCAGGTTTTTTGTTTGTTTTTTTATATTGGCAACTATAAATTACAAAATTAAATACATATGTAATTCATTTCCGCCCTAGCTACTTATTTACGGGATTAATTATTATCCCAAAACTAATTCCTGGATAAATAAAAAAAATGTATTGATTGGTTTTAAAATGTATTCGTTGTTAAAGTAAAAAAGTATTTGAAATAAAAAAAATTGCCTGAAAAAGCTTTATTAATTATAGACAACGCTCCGTCCCATCCTCTAAATAAACTAGATGTGGATGAAAATATAAAATGCGTTTTCCTTCCAGGAAATATTTGATCCCTTATTTAGCCGATGGAACATGGAGGTATCGAAAATTTGAAACGCCGCTACTGGAAGATATTTCTGCAAAAAATGAACTTTGGAAAGGATAAACAATTAAACATGTCATTTTCAATGTACATGATGCGTGTAACGTTTCCCAGGAAACACTTGCTCGAAGCCGGAATATGCTGTGGCCATTTTTTTTTTTTTTTATTATCTTTATTGAAAATAAATTACATAAAGCCAAATTAGGCTAATAAAAACATAGGTACATGTTTGGATACACATCCTTCTCATGTGAAATAGTAATTAATATGGAGGAATCTATAAACAAGTAAATAATGCAAATTTGATAAAACAGTAGGAAAAACTAAAAAAAAAAACCTACACAACAAAAAAAACAAACAAAAACAATACTAGTTCATTTAACAATTATAGTTAATTTTATGAATTATAATAAATAATAGTTAAATTTTAATCTAAGCCAAGTAATAAAGATAATAATAAACAACTTATAATTACAAAATATAAACAAATGATAATAAGTCTACTTTTGTGATATAATACAATATCAAACTTTTATTTATAACTTTACGGTGTTAAAATTTATAGAATAAAATTTATATTTTTGTAATTTGTAGAATTTTTTTTTTTTTTTTTTTTTAGTCTTTATGTAATATGTGTTTTGTCCGTTTGTGTTTGTATCTTTTTAGAGTTTTCTTGTTGTAATTACCTATTTATTGGATATATGGGTTTTCAGAAACGGCAGTTGATACGAAAAATGAGTTTGTTTGGGACTGAATTTGTTGTTTGATTGTGGGCAGCTTGAGATCAGAAAGCATAGTGGAAATTCTTGTGTATATGGGGTAATTATTTATGATTCTCATACAAATATTTTGTACAACTTCCAGTTTTCTGTAATTTGTATTACATGTATTACTCCAAACTGGTGATGAATAGGTTATCATAGGTCTGATTACGGATTTGTAGAGTATTAATTTGTTTCGATTTGATAAATTAGAGTGCTTATTAAAGTAAGGGGACATTTTACTGATCATATTTTTTACTTTGTTACATTTTTTATTTACATGTGCTGTAAATGTGAGGGATCGGTCTAATTCTATACCAAGATATGTTACTGATTGCTGTGGCCATTAGGGGCAGGCGATATACTGAGAATAGTGAAGAAAACTAACATTTGCTTGTAGATGTTTAGGCTATATAGTTTAAAATCTTTTTTTGTTTCTTTAGCAGAAAAATTCTTTAATTCGTCGTTTCCGTTATGTCGTCACCCCCTCTCCCCCACTCATGACGAATTATCGAGTTTCTACTGTAGTTAACATCCATCACCCAGGTCTTAGTCATTATTTTCGTTTCATTCTTTCCTATGTGGATATGGATTTATTTTTTTTTTTTCAATCAAAACAAAATGAATTATGTGGGCTACATACTTTGTGATGTACATGATGGGCTGTACATCCAGAAACAATTGTGACCAAATTTTAGTCAAATGTTATCCAGGTAAATCCCAGTAAATGTTTGTACGTTTACAACGTAACACACCTAGGTAACCAAATCTTTGATTGAAATCGTTCACCTTAATTAATTGAAACCAAAACGAAAAGATTATTTTTTTTATTAATACAGTTAATTTTTAATGGAACGACTCGGTACTGAATGCCGTGGCTTCGAATTCCACCTGGAAATGTGCCGAAAAAACGAGGATTTCCGAACAGTACGGGGTTCTCAGCATGCTGTGTGTTTTACGGGAATAAAACAAACCCGTAAGTTAAAAAAATATTAAGGGTTTAGCTTACCACTTACGCTGATGACACGTGTGTAATCAGTAAACAATGATCCCTTCATTGCCTCCCAAACACTCCCATCCCATATCCTAAACCTTCCAGAAATATTTCAAAAATGAAGAATCAAAACAAACCCAAAAAAATCTCACCAAATAACCTATACTAATCGTTGTAAACATACGACTTCCTCCCAATTTGTTTTTCGATAATATCTCGAAAACGGTGGACTCTAGAAAAATATCCTGCAAATCAAAATTAATTCTCTTTAAATTCCCTATAAAATTAATTATACATATTCCTCGAAATTTCAACAGTTTTCGAGATATACGTTATTAAAAATCGTTAATTTTAGGAATAAACAAAATGTTTACCTCACTTTTTGTTAAACACTTGCTTCAAATACCAGAAATGTAAATATGAAATTAAATTAAACTTAATACTCTACAATTTTGATTTCGACGTTTTTTTCTGAGAAACGATTGTGGAACGTACTAGAAGCAAAAGCTTGACAAAAAGTGAGGTAACATTTGTTTTTTTCCCAAAAATCACCTATTTTCAATAACGTATATCTCGCAAACGGTTAAAATTGACAAATTTATATATAATAAATTTTATAGGAAATTTAATGAGCTTTAATTTTGATTTGTAGCATATTTTTCTAGAGTCCACTGTTTTCGAGATATTATCGAAAAAAGAAAATTGGGACGTTCTCCCCTCTCCTCACCCTTAGCTCACTCCCCAGGGGCGGGTACTTATAATATGTGTACCTTGTAATTATTCCTAATAAAGCTGTGAAGTCAAAAATTATCGTATATTCAGGTACTCTACACCCCTCATTTCAGCACTCTTCAACTGGGGTCGCTCTTCTCTGAGAAAAGCAGTTTGTTGGTACTCATTCCGAAACTTATTGTTGGATCCAAAATTTCCATTTTTTATTTGAATGCTCCTTAAATTTACTATCAGTCCCTATATATAAAATTTTGATCAAGTCCCACTAAATTCCCATACCATCACGTTAAAAACCGCTTACTATTTTGAAATCCAAGTTTTTTTTGGCAAGTTTTCACTTCAACTCCAAAACTATTTGTCAGATCTGAAATTTATTTTTTTAAACTAAAATCTGATGTAGTTTACTATCAGGCCTTATATATGAAATTTTGATTATGTCACGTAATGTACCCAAACCCGAACGCTAAATATGTGTGTTTTGGCAAAGTATAACAATATCGTTAAATTCAGTGGGCTGATTTGAGTGTAACGTGACATAATTACAATTTCATATATAGGTTCTGTTGTTGATTGTTTTTTAAGGGCAAAAAACTGCTATGGTTATTATTATTGCCCATACCCAAAATTTAGACAGTAACAAACTCCTAATCAAATTATATTAACTAAGGAGATGAATTTGTCAGGGCCTTCATCTAGACTACTTCACCCTGATGAAGACCTGCAAGGTAGGTCGAAACGTTGGCACGCCAAAATATAAGTTTTTCATTTAAAACTGGCTGTGTTTATTCAACCTTGACTGCACCCCTGACAAATTCATCTCCTTAGTAAAAACTCACAGTCAACAATACAATCATCATCATGAATAGAAATTCTCTGGGTCCATAACAAATTATATTAACCTCAGAAAAAAAAAAAAAAAAAAGAAAAGAAAAAAAAAGAGGAACATTAAATTTTATCATATAATCCAATTTGCTTGATAAATTTTATTGTACTACAAACGTATTGTTTGCTATCGCCCAAGGCTATACAGAGCTAACGAGGCACACCACACTTATCCATATCTCTCCTGTACTGAGGACACTCCTCGAAGATATGCCTCACTGTTAGGGCAACTCTGCAGAGCTGACACTGAGGGGGATCTCTCTTTGCCATCAGGTAGCCATGTGTTAAACGACAGTGTCCAATTCTTAGCCGTGTGATTATCACCAGTAGAATAGAAGACTTCATTGGTTTGATTTTGTTCAATTTATTATTTGCCGATACAGACCATGCAATATACATAGGTTCTTATAGCAAATTTAATTTTATGTTTTAGAGTCCACCGTTATCGAGATATAATCGAAAAACCCCAAAATAGGACCTTCTCCCTTCTAACTATTCCTAACGAAGCTATGAAGTCAAAAATGATCGCATATTCCATGCTCTCTACACCCCTCATTTCAGCACTTATAGACTGAACTAATGTATATTTTGAACAGTTGTAAATTTCAATGAATCGATACAAAAAAAAAAAAAAAAAAAAAAAAAAAAAAAAAAAAAAAAAAAAAAAGGTAAAAGTGTTTTTAGCAATGCTGGTTCATGTGTTGATATCAGCTATTGCACCTTGGAGGAGGGATAGTGGGTGGGGGGATGGCGGCGCGGGCATGCGCGGTGAGGGCGCGCGGCGGCGGCAGTTGCCGGCCGATCGTGGACCCTCGCGTTGGACCTCTTGGACCCTGGAGCCGTGGACACGAAGCCCGCGATGGGTGAGGCCGACCTGCCCGGTCCACTCACCGTACAGGGCCCCCTTCCCGGGCCCCTACTACCCCACCACCCCGCCCCCTTTCATGCACCACCACCCTCCGCCGCCCCCTCGGCTCCGCTGGGCCCCACACCACTCCTCCACCTCCGCCCTCCACGGCAGCTACCACCAGCTCCACCACCACCAGGTACTGCAACAGTCAGGAGTAACAAGTAGTGGAGGAACAGTGTACATCTAGTAGGAGAGAAAGAAATATCAACAAATAAAAAAAACATCATTATTTATTATTATATAAACAAAGTGCATACACACAACATAGTCCAATATCACAAACCGTTAAATCAAACTTTTGAACATGGAGCATGTTTTACCCGTGGCCTAGTTGGTTAAGAGTGATAAGTTTTGGGGAACGCGTGGGTGTTGCGCGTAGTTTCTACGCTCTAGCTTTGTTCGTGTTTATCAAATAGGAACATTCATAAAGCTAACTTTTTAGAAATTTAATGGAGAATAATTTTTGTTGTATAACATTTGCTGTTAAAACCTACCGTTTAGGAGCTATATTGATTCGAATGAAAAAATTCACGTTGTAACGTGTATTTCATTATTAAATATATACAAATTTTTTCACTCCCAAAAATAAAAGATTTTAACACGCTCAAGCTCCGATTATTATTTGTATATATACAGGGTGAGTATCTCTTAGTGTAAAAAAAAAATTGTGTTAAACTAGATCAAAAATGTAGCTAAAGGCCGCAAATCTCACCTTTCTATTCCAATCCGTTGCAGATACGATAAATCAAAGACTTTTTTGAGGAAATCACGTTTTTTTTTTTTTTTTTTTTTTCCCCTAAAAACTGTAATATCTCCATTTTAATTAAATATTTATCAAATTTTGGCCACATTTTTAGATTTAGCATTAAATTTCCTATAAGAACAGAGTACACGTGACCTTGAATTTTACAAACTTGGTATCTAAAGAACAGCTTGATCTTCACCTTATTTGGGGAAGTCACAATGTCTTATTTACTTCAACGCTCACCGTTTTTCGTAAAAACTATCCACAAAACGTCAAATCTCACAAAAACTTGCAAATTTAATCAGCTTTCAAATGATATGTTAAACGTAATGATTTTGTTTCAATTTCATGGAGATATTTACTTTTGAAACCGAAAAAACATGGTGTTCTCATTTTGTATACAAATCAGTTACTTGGGTAAATAAAACATTATGACAATCCCTTAATGGAAATGTGCATTTTAAACATAATAAACTCTTCATTGGAATACAAAGCAAAGGAAAAAATGATTGTTTAATAAAAAATAAAGGAAAACTGTCAATAAAGCGACACTACATCAGAGGATATGATATTATTACATTTATTTATTATTATTATTTAGGATTTATTTTATTATGTTTAAAATTAATTTTCAATGTAATGTTTAAAATCCAGGGATAATGAACATAGACCTTAATTTTGCCGTTAGCTTCTGAATGCAGATTGTGTCTAAGAATACTACTTTTTGAAGTGAATTTATGGGCAAATGAGTCTGTTTTTACAGGGGATGGCATTTCTTCCAATCCATGGATATAGTTATTATGAATGGTCGAAATGCCTTCCCCTGTAAAAATGAGACTCATCTAGCCATGAATCACATAATAAATAAATAAATGTAATAACATAAGATCCTTCTGTTCTGGTCGCTTTATTGACAGTTTTCCTTTATTTTCTATTAAACAATAATTTTTTTCTTTGCTTTTTATTACAATGAAGAGTTTATTATGTTTAAAATGCACATTTCCATTAAGGGATTGTCATAATGTTTTATTTACCCAAATAACTGATTTGTATACAAAATGAGAACACCATGTTTTTTCGGTTTCAAAAGTAAATATCTCCATGAAATTGAAACAAAATTATTACGTTTAACATATCATTCGTAAGCTGATTAAAGTTACAAGTTTTTGTGAGAATTGACGTTTTGTGGATAGTTTTTACGAAAAACGGTGAGCGTTGAAGTAAATAAGACATTGTGACTTCCCTAAATAAGGTGAAGATCAAGCTGTTCTTTAGATACCAAGTTTGTAAAATTCAAGGTTACGTGTACTCTGTTCTTATAGGAAATGTAATGCTTAATCTGAAAATGTGGCAAAAAAATTTGAAAAATATTTAGACAAAATGGAGATATTACAGTTTTTATGGGTTTGCCTCTAATGTGTGCTGAGAGCTGTTTGGTTTTATTTATTCGGGTTTTTTGTTTTAGACTAGATTATATTAAAAAAAAAAAAAAACGTGATTTCCTCAAAAAAGTCTTTGATTTATCGTATATCTGCAACGGATTGGAATAGAAAGGTGAGATTTGCGGCATTTAGCTACACTTTTGATCTAGTTTAACCCAATTTTTTTTTTTTTTACACTAAGAGATACTCACCCTGTATGTATGTATTATTTGTCGTTAGGACCTACCATTTAAGACCTATATTGGTTTGAATGAAAAAGTCACGTTTTGCATACGTTTTAAGTGAAGGGGATTTTTTTTACACGCTTTCGCTCTGTTGTCGCTCTGATCCAAAATTTGCTGGGATTTTACTGTTTAAAAATTAAATGCAGAATATTTTTTGTTCTATAACATTTGCCGCTTGGACCTACCGTTTAGCAGCTATATTGCTTTGAATGAAAAAAAGTCACATTTTAACGTTTATTTCACCATCAAATGTGTAAGGTTTTTTTTTTTTTTTTACGCTCAAAAATATAAGGTTTTAATACGCTCAAGCTCTTTTGGTGTTGCGCAGAAAAAAAAAAAAAAAAAAAAAAAAAAAAATAAAATAAGTGCCGCCTAATTTATCAGTAATTAATTAGAAAATAATTTTATTGAATAACAATTATGACTAGGACCTACCGTTGAGTAGCCATATTGGTTTGAATAAAAAATATAAAAATAAATAAATAAATTTTTTAAAAATATAGAAAACATACGAACATCAAAGGTCAAAGAAGGTAACCCATAAAACATGATACATTTTTGGAGAACGCGTGTGCGTTAGGCGTACTTTGACACGCTCAAATACGAAAATTGCTAAGAGCTAACTTTTTAGAAATTTAATAGAGAATAATTTTTGTTGTATAACATTTGTCGCTAAAACCTAACGTTAAGGAGCTATATTGATTCGAATGAAAAAAGTTTAGATGTAACGTTTTTTTTCACCTAATTTTAATACGCTCAAACTCTGTTGGTGTTGCTCAGATTGGAAAATTAACGTTTTCTAACTTGTCAGAAATGTGTCGGATCCCTTGAGCCATTTTCTTACTCAGTGCATCAAATTTGAAGAGCAGAGAAAAAAATTCTTAGGTACATACATTTCTGAATCATTGTCTATAGAGGAAATCTTAAATGTAGATTGTATTCAAAAATTAAATAGACTATATTATTTTGTAATATGTTGTGCCATTGACTGAAAAGCTAAATGTTTTTTATTTTTTGGAATAGGGTTCTGACTATGGTCTTATTGTGGTTCTTTTCTAAATTACTGGGTCATGATTCTCTGATTCTCTTAACCTTTAATTAAATTCAATAATGACTAAATATGACTTGGTGGGAAGTTATAAATCTGTAATTCTGTATACCTTGTAATTGCATTGATCTTGTTATTAAGTTGATAATTATTTTATTTTTTTTATTTTATTATTATTATTTTTTTATTTTTTTTTTTAATGAAAAGTGTCTAACTATTTCTTTATATTTTTAGTACTTATATAGTTTATTATTATCTATACAAAGTCCTAGTGCTGCTAGACAAAAAATAATTGTTTTATTTCGTATGTTATTTGTACAAGAAATATCTTTTGCAAATAAATAAAAAATATTGATTACATGATTAACTTGTCAGAAATGAAATGGAGTATAATTTTTATTTGAATAACATTTATGGCTTGTACCCATCGTTTAGGAGTTATATTGTCTGAATAAAAAAAAAAAAAAAAAAAATCATGCTTAAAATCCCAATTTTTTCTAAAGTTTGTTTATTTCTAATAATCATTAATTGTTAATTTAAATAATTTAATATCATTGAAAAAAGTCGCGTTTGGAACTTTTATTTTTAGATCTAGGGACTTATTTGACCCGTGTTGTTCGGATCAAAAATTTGCCGAAAGCTTCCTGATCAGAAATTAAATTGAGTATGATTTTTGTTGTATAACGTTAGTCACTAGGGCCTACCGTTTAAGACTATATTAGTTGAATGAAAAAATCAATTTTGAAACCTCTATTTAATTCAATACTGGTTAGCAAAAAAAATAAAGAACTTTACTTAAAAAAAATATCTCCTACAAACAAATGAATCACAGGTAACCGAAAACAAAAAAACATGAGCATTGACGGCCAATGAGAGTAGGACCTACGGTTTAGGAGCCATATTGGTTTGAATTAAAATAAATAAACAAATTTAAAAAAATAGAAAACATACGAACATGAAAGGTCAAGGAGGCAACCCATAAAACAAGATCAAAAGTGATACGTTTTCCGTAAACGCGAGTGCGTTAGGCGTATTTTGACACGATTTGTTACTCAGGTTAGAAAATTAACGAAAGCTAACTTAGAAGTTTTTTGTTGTATAAGATTGGTCGCTAAAACCTACCGCTTGGAACTATATTGATTCGAATGAAAAAACTCAGGTTGTAATGCTTCTCTCACCATTAAGTATGTAACTTTTTTTTTCCTTCAAAAATATAAGATTTTAACTTTAATTTCAAGGCTTTTTGGTGTTGCTCTGATTGGAAAATTAACGGATGAGAGTATAAAAACATACGAGCATCCACGGTCAAGGAGGCAAACCCAAAAGCATGGTCAAAAGTGAAACGTTTTGGAGAACGCGAGTGCGTTACGCGTAGTTTGCTAGCTTTTTTGGTGTTATTAGAATAAAAAAAATTCCTATATTTCCTTTATTAACAATTTAATAGAGAATATTTTTTGTTATATGCCATTTGTGGCTAGGGCCTACCTTTTAGGGACTATATTGGCTTAAATAAAAAAAATAAAATAAAATTTTTTTTTTCCCTTCATTTATTGATATTTACCACTGTACAAAAACATATACATTAAGTAAATGCGTTGATAGTGAATACAATGGCATGAAAATAACTTGTGAAGAACTACTCACTAGTAGCACTTCAATAAAATCTACACTAGAAGGTCTCTAGGCCATCTTCTTTTCAGACGCCTCGGAGGATTATCGGGAAGGGAATGGAAAGCAAGTTGGGAGACTAGTGGATTAGAGTGGTTATGGAGCTTACTATGGAAGGATAGGTATCTGGTTTGGGCTTAATCAGTAACATAAGGGACATTAAGGTCTTTATGGATAAGTTTATTGGTCACATAATAAGGAGCATTAAGGATTTTTCGAAGGATTTTGGATTGCAAGGATTGGATACGAGATGAATTGGATGATTTAGTGGAGCCACAAAGCTCAACTCCGTACGTCCAAATAGGTCTAATCACAGTCATGTATATGAGTCTTTTATAATTAATTGGAAGCTTTGATCGTTTTTCTAATAAATGTTGAAGTAGCCTGTAACGACGAGCAGTTTCTTGTCGTTTTAGTCTTGTATGTGGGTTCCAAGTAAGACGTTTGTCCAAGTGGAGTCCTAGGTATCGGATCTGTTCAACAGGGATTAGTGGAATATCATTAAAGGATACTGTGGGACAGGAAGTCGTAGGTTTACGACGAAGGGTAAAGGTTATTTGTTGGGATTTATTTGTATTTATTTTTATTCTCCAGTTTCGACACCATTCTTGAATGTTAGTAATATGAGATTGTAGTGATTGGGATGCAACGAAAGGATTATTATTTACTGATAACACACATGTGTCATCGGCGTAAGTGGTGAGGAAAGTGGTAGGATGAGTCGGGATGTCAGCTGTATACACGGTGTAAAGGATGGGACCTAAGATACTACCTTGAGGAACTCCGGCAGATATGGTAAAGAGGGAAGAATAGGAAAATTTGTGGTTTACTTTGAAGGTTCTGTCACTGAGATAGGATCGGATAATAAGGAAATATGTAAAATAAAAATAGAAATCATTTGAGCATCAATGGTTACTAGGTCAACCCCTAAAACATGTTCCATGTTGTTCTTTCTTTAGCCAATAGGCTTAAAAGATTCCTTTATTTATTTTTTTTATTATTATTTTTTTTTTATGTACAACTTAACCTATTTATGCCCACAAAAATGTATCATTGGTTAATATGTTTCTTTGAGTATATCTCCAAGTGTTGTGAAGAAGTCAATAAGTTGAAATTATGCACTTTTTATTGGGGCAATACGAAGTTGTTTTTTTTTAAACCTGTAATTACTCTAATAATACCATTTGCTCCAAAATATCTGCTTTGTGGCGTTATGAAAAAGCACAACTCGTTTTCAACATAATTGGACCTATCAACTTCTTCACAACTATCGATGTATTCTATATTCGTGATATTCCTTTTAATTCCCTATTTTAATATGAATCCGAGGGTTCAATAAAATAAAATTTTGTTAAACAAATTTTAATACAATATACATGAAGCATGATTCGTGTTCCCTCGAATAAATGCTTTAAAGATAAACACACACAAAAAAAAAAAAATTATTTAACTGCGAAAAATTATTTTTTTATTTCAAGATTTCGAGAGGTGGCTTTTAAGCATCGTTTAGAAAAACAGGGTTCCGTATTAGCTTTGATTTATAAAATCCAACCAGGAACATTAGAAAACATGGCGGAAATTGGTTAGTACCTAAAATACACTCGAAGTCACCCTTCAATTTTTAACATTGTTAAATAAATAATAAATTGAACTGATTTCTTTGAAAGTATTTTTATACTCAATGCTATTACATTTTAATTACAAGCTTCTTGGTTCTATTTAATAATACACTATTGTAGCCATTATCTTTGCTGCATATACAAAAGTAGAAAAAAAAAACGATATTTAGATAAACAAAATCATTAAACTTGTGTATAAAAATAAATGTATCGATTATAAAAAGATCGAGAACTCAGCACTATCTTTCACTCTCTCTGATAGTTCATATCAGTGAAAAACTGGAACATGGAGCAACGAAGACACGAAAACATGGATGGTTTTGGAATTGACTGTCTTCAATTGCTGTTTTCTTGCTTTTTAAAGTTCTCATGTACTTATTTCTATTAACACACAAAACTGTGATTAACACTCAACATACAGGAAAAAAGAAACATTAGTAGTTCATAAAATAGTTGATACAGACAAATATATATAGCTTTTATTAATTACTAGCTTTCCCCGTAGCGACTTCGCCCGCTCTCATAATTAAAGAACTTTACTAATAGTTGATTAACTAAGAATAATTTGTTTATCTATAAAAGTCTTGTATTGAAGAATGCAATTGAGCATTGTTTCTTCAATATACTTAGCTCACTATGCACAGGTGCCACAGATATTATAAATATATAAAGGCAGATTCAATAAGAATTTATTTAACATAACTCCTATTTGTTCAACATTTGTAGCTACATGTTTCGGAGAAAATACTCCATCATCAGGCTTCTAAATTTTTTAAAAAAATACATTAATCTATAAAATTACACCAATAGTTATTACCAACAGTACACCTCTTAATCTATGATTATTTTCACATTGTCCATTCTCCATGTTATAAGGAATTATATAATATAAGACAGAATCCATGTTGAAAGTTAGGATGTTAATTTCTGCTATATTATTTTTAGGGGAAGTGAAAATAAAAAAATATGAAACCTATGATATACTTTCTCACATTTATTTTTAGATCGATATGTTTTATTGAATTAATTATACAATCTGTCTCACTTTAGGTCATTAAGTATTATGGATGACAAAGAATCCATTCAAAAAAATATGTATACTGAAATTTTATCACTTAAATTGATACAACAAATCAAAATATATAAAACACCAAATCCATGTACAAATTAATGTTCTTAAGTTTTGTAACACTTTTACACATTAGATAAGAGGAAATAAGAAAACATGAATTGATAAAACACTTAATCCTTTATGAAAATCATTTTGTTAACTTCTGTTTCACCTATTTACATTTAAGAAGACTAAATATCAATATAACACACTAAACAACACAATCCAAGTTGAACCTGCAGAGGTTTTCTTACATGTGAGGTTATAGGAAAGAACTATCGATAAATTTAAACTCGAAGTGAAGCGTAAGGATCAAACTTGGTGGTGGCTCGTAAGCCGACTATTACCTAAAGAATTATTATAGTAAACTATACTATTTAAAATCTTCCTAGAACTATGAAAATTTTGTAGTTAAAATTTGGCTCAGATGGGTTTAATAATTTTACCATTGCAAACTCTGTTGCAGAATGGTGCTAACAACTTATCGTTCGATTATTAAACATCCCTAGTATCCACACGTCACACTAAATATTTATAGCTTTTTTTTTATAACAATTTATTTGAATCAAACCAATTTTATTATCAGTTTCTAGCTCTATATAACACTGTACCGCTATAACCTCTCTTGAATGGCACTCGCCACATATCGGTCTATTATCAAAATTTACTGCGTACCACATTTTTATCTCTTTTTAGCAACAATTTAATTGATAATATGTAAATTTTCTTATTGCTAAACCTTCTTTCAACTAAGAAGATGATGTAGTTTAGATTTGGTAAAGATTGGTTCAGTATTTTTTGCGGTTAGTTTTGTTTTATAAAAGTAAATTCTATGAGTAAAAATTTAATTATTCAATTTATTCATGGTTAAACTCTTAACAAATATTACTAATTAAATGTTATTTTAATAACATACCTACATATAAACCTGAAACATCAAAATGAATTTGAAATCGTTTTACGGAATTTTATTCTTCTTAAAACCTTCCTAAAAAAACTAAGGAGATATAGATTAATTTAGAACATATGTTTTATTGGTCATTGTTTAATAACACCTGCACTAAAGTAATATTTATAAAAAATAAATATTATTTTGATATTTTTGGGATATTTCTTGAACCCCAACTCTGATATAAAAAAAATTTTACAATAACCTTCCCAGGGATATACTTAATAACTTCCCAAATTTTCACGGCGATTGGATGTATGGTTTTTGAATCTATCGAGAACAGACAGACACACACACATTCATTTTTATATATATATATATAGATTTATGGAAACTTTTATTAGCCTGGCTACATAATTTACCAACAAAAATATATTAATTTACATAATATAACATTATATATTTAACGAAAAAAAATGTATATAATATTATACTACATTTACTTAATGAAACTGATATATTTTTTATTTACAAGATTCTTTGAAAATAAGAATGTTAACAGAAAAAAAAAAAATACAGCAATTTAAAATTAACAAATTTGAATTTGAATTTTATTTCTTTAAGGAAAAGTCCCTTTTGAATATCAAATTAGCTTCAACCAATTTCCCACCATTTACGTTATTTATTATAACATAATGACTTGCGAAAATTCCATCTAATTGTTTTTTTCCTAATTTTTTCTGCTGTAAGTTTCATTCTTTTATACGTGGCTATGTCTTCATATACTTTAACCTGAGCATATGAAGTATGTATTAGGAATGCTAATTAATTTAAACTAGCATTATTTAAATAATGTTATCAAGCAATTTAAAATTTACAAAATATTGAATTAATTATGTTTAAATCTATCCCTCGCGTTCATTACTCCTAGCATTCGATGTAGCATAGGTCCAATATGCCCCATCTAATGAAAAATTGATGTAAATAATATTAATTTAAAATTCCTATATTTTTATTTTATTTTTTTTAAATATTGCTTCCTTTAATTTAATGTTATTAATGTTTTCAATAGTCTTACTACGTTTCAGATAATCTGTTTATATAAAATGGGACGTTAACACCTTAAAAAAAAATGATACTTTTAGCACTTAAATTTGAAAAATAAAATTGGGTGGAATTTTTAGCCTGTCGGTTCATATTGTAATATAATGTTAAGCTAAGAAATATAAGTGTAAATAAAATCATAAATTTTTAATAATAATATATTTCTTCACTCTAATAAGAAAGCATCGTAACTACAAAGGAAAAAAAAAATAATCAACCAAACATGGACAATGTTGGAACAAAACGTACATCCTCTAAATTTGTAAAGATTTGAGCTATGAATTTATGGTCCGAATTTTCAAGTATATCAACTCGTAATGTTACCTTCGTGATCCAAATTTCTTTTCAGGGCTCTCATTACCTGCATTAAATTCATGGGACCACATTTGCAACGTGCTTTCATTTATAGAGTATTCTACCTAAATTTCACATAAATAAAACCTTTATTTCCAATACAAGATAAGAATTAAAATAATTTAGTATATAACCTTTATTATGAACAAACGTTATCAAAAATGAACTTCTTATCACAATTTTTAGCTTCTGAATGTAAATAAGGGTTTAAACAATACGATTCAAAGTTTGAACACAGAGAAAATGACTATTTTCTCTCGCTCATACCGTTTCTTTTAACCTTTCTCTTTTTAAACGTAAAACAGGTATTTTTATTTATTTATTTTTCCTTTTGAAAAAAAAATTAGGATTAGAAAAAAAAAAATAAAAAAAACATTTCATACTTCCATCTAAATTATTTTAAAATTTAATATTTTATTTCGAAGACTGATCATCTTTTCATATATGTTTTGTTCGTTAAGGCTATGTAAATTTTGTACCTATATACAAATTAATCGATTGTATTAATCGACATCGAATGAGAATCTTCTTCTTCACTTAACATAATTAAATGCTTTCAAAACATGTTTTGATTCTCTGTAGTAAATTAAGCCTCGCAACCAATTTCCAGTAAACAACTTCGACGCCTTCATGGGGTATTAATTATTCATGTTTTGTTAGCCCACGTTGCAGCAATTATTGTTGGAAGATATTATATCGTAATCAATTCATTATATATAATCATAGTAATTATATACATAATAATAAATATTGTGGAAATAGAATTGTTTTTCTTTTGTGGAAACGCAGCTCACCTGTGGGGAGAATCTAGGTCAATGGGATGTTAGTAAAATCAGTACACGTGACCTACTGCCAGCTTCTCTTTCCCTCGGCCTTTATTTTGAAGTCAATAGTCAATATGTCTGTTATGAGAAAATAAATATGTATTAATGAGGTATTTATTTTTATATCGATATTATATTTATTAATAAATTATTGTCTGGTATTTTCCGAAGATTCGCTCAATACATTCGTTTGAGTCATTAATGTAGATTCTATTGTTCATTGAGCTGAAGATTATTATTTCATTAATGTATTTTTATAATAAATAATGCACTTAACCAGGTATGCAAGTTTAAAATGTCGTTTATTTCTTAAAATATATACACAGTAATTTAAAAAAAAGTATAATATATTTTATTCAAAGTACTGACCCTCGCTTTCTACACATTTTGTCCATCTCTCGGGCAATATATGGATACCATTCCAAAAGAATGCTTCATCTTTATTTGAAATCCATTCATCGAGCCATTTTCGTACGTTTTCGAAATTGTTGAAGTGTTGCTCCGCCAATGAGTGTCCCATCGATGAGAAGAGGTGATAATCAGAAGGCGCCAGGTCAGGTGAATACGGCGGGTGGGGTAGGAGTTCCCAACCAAGCGAAGAAATCGTTTCCTTAGTCAATCTGGCTGAATGTGCAGGAGCGTTATCATGCTGAAGAATGACTTAGGCGTGCCTGTGAGCCCATTCTGGGCGTTTTTTTCGATCAATGCGTGACTCAAATTGATCATTTGTTGTCGGTAGCGCTCGGTATTGACTGTTTCGCCGGGTTTGAGAAGCTCGTAGTAGACTACTCCCTTCTGATCCCACCACACACACAGCATTGTCTTCTTCCCAAAACGATCCGGTCTTGCACTCGATGTGGATGGTTGTCCTGGCGTTACCCATGATTTTTTTCGTTTGGGATTCTGAAAATAAATCCATTTTTCATCGCCAGTTACAACTCGATGCAAAAAAAACCCTTTCTTTCGTGGCGTAAAAGCAGCATTTCGCACACAGTTTTTCGTTTTTCCATCTGTCGTTCGTCCAATTCATGTGGAACCCATTTTCCAACCTTTTGAATCTTTCCCATAGCTCTCAGGCGATCGGAAATGGCTTGCCTAGTGACATTCAACTGTTCTGCCATCATTTGTTGGGTTTGGGTATTGTCTTCGTATAATAAAGATTGCAATTCGAAGTCCTCAAACTTTTTGGTCGATTTTCTCGTTTTTGATCAGTAACATCAAAATCACCACGTTTGAAACTTTGAAACCAACGTTCACATGTCCTGACGGTTGGAGCAACATCGCCATAAGTCTCAACAAGAATTTGATGACATTCAGATGCCTTTTTCTTTTGATTAAATAAGAAAATCATGACATGCCGCAAATGCTCTTTATTTGGCTTAAAATTAGACATTTTTAACACCAAAGAAAGGTATGATACGTCCACGTAAACGACTTAAAAACAACTGACTTTTGTAAACAAATGACTAACAAACAAAATAGCATTTAGAGATAAGCAAATCCTTCAATAGGCTAAGAGCGCATTCTATTGGAATTAAAACGACATTTTAAACTTGCATACCTGGTAATAGATAGTCACTTTTTTTTTCATTACGTCTCTTATGTGGATCAGCTGTAATTTTTTTTTTTTGTAATTTATTCTCACCTATCTTCAAACTGAAGACAATAAGCGAATGTGCTATGGAAATATTTTAATTAAGTAGAAAATATATAATACATTTTTCTTTGCCGATCGGTAGAGGATTTAAAATAAAAGATAACAAAAAAAAGTCTGTATTCTATTTGGCAGTTCCTTTTATTATCTGCACCATTAGGAATGAACATTCAGACCTATTGATAAATGTATTGTGATAAAAAATGCAATAACATTAATTCAACGCAAAACCATCAGCATTGTTTAAAATCACTTTCATTTTATTCAGCTTTATATCTTAATTATCATTATTAATATGGCTACCTAATAAGGTTTATTAAATTTTAATAAAGGACAGCTTTTGATATTATTAAAGAAATATGAAAGATAAAAAGAAAATCAAACAAAATTTAGCAAAAAAGAAAAATTGTTTAATAGCAAATGGCATTTTTTATCTTATTATCTAAATGTTTTATCTTATCTAAAAAAAAAAAAAACTCCTACATTCAAATAGTTCTGAATTTTATTTATTACTTAAGGGATTTCCGATCTTTCCCTAAACACTGATGATGAGGGGGGTGCACTAATATTTCTCTGTTTTTTGTTTCAATAGTTAGGATTCGAAAACCAGTATGAACGTCTAATGAATAAATAATTAACTTTATTCTGGGATTACAAAAATCTTCCAAGAATAATAGAAATGTATAATAAAATTATGCTGTACTCGGTTTTCATAAATTTCGTTGTTGCTTCTATTTTATTTCCGTTTCATTATTAATTCCGATTGTGTAAACAAAACTAATCCACAATTTTAAAGCCTATTTATCTCGCTTACTTTCCTATATAACCCTTTTGTTTTAAACATTTAATGAGTCCATTCAGTGCCTCCAGGCAAAATGAGGTCTAGTAGTGATTTTTGGCAAATTTACTTGTATGAGTTCAAACTCTGCCGAAGTGCTCCGCAAACGGCTCGAAATATTAATGAAGTTTGGGGGCCAGGTACCATTAATGAATCCACAGTGCGGCGAAACTACTCGAGAAATAGCGGAAGAACTCGATGAGGATCAGTCAACAATCGTACACCATCTCAAGGCAATCAGAAAAATAATCGATGTTTTTACCGAATACCAAAAACCTGCATTATTTTTGCATCAACCTAATACTTCTGCTTCCGTAGTTTTAAATTGTGTCTTCATCCAGTCTACATTTGACTTTCAATGAAATATCTTTTTTAAGAGGAAGGTTTTCAATTACGTACCAAGTAGTTTTGATCTTATAAATGAAATATTTCTCTCTTGTAAATATTGAAAAAAAATATATAATTTTGTTTTTAGTGGAGATGGTGTATAATAATTACGTATATAACTATCGCAAAACTATCACCAATTTCATCTGTATCGATTGGTGCATAAGGATCGACTTTGAAACCATCGATTCTTGAAACTAATTCTCTCTCTCTCTCTCTCTCTCTCTCTCTCTCTCTCTCTATATATATATATATATATATATATATATATATATATATATATATATATATATAAAATGTTTTATGGATATAAAACACGGAATAATCTGTGTCGTTAAATCAGTAGAACACGAGGGTTATTCGTCTATATCTGTGTGGGAGCGGTTGGGCGGTGAGAGTGGGGGGAGTTTTATTCCCATGTGGGTGGGCCACATGGTGTCTAATTCTCCCTGCACCTGCTGCCCAGTAAAAAAAAATAAAAAAAGTATACATTACAATTTCATATGTTATGAATAAATACATTTATTTTAGGTTTTTATTTATAAGATATTGCCCACTGCTATTGATCTGGATTTTAGGTATTTATCGATTACCTCTCTTTCCTCAAATACATGTTTTCGTTTCTTTTTGTATATTAAAACTTAAATACTTAGTGAAATCCTCATAATGAATGTCCCTTGAAAATAAGATTTTAGAGTGACTGATTACTAAATAGGTGTATGTGTGAATATATATATTTACTTATAGGCAAACTATTTGATTTTTGTTTCATTTTTTTAGCTGAAATTTTGAATATTTTTTTATGTTCTTAACGTCACACTTTAGGGCGTCTGAAAAATTATTAGCATTATAAAAAATATTAACAAAATAAAAGGAGTATAAAAATTAAATTAGACTATCGAATGTAAGACATATAATGTAACACCCCATCCAAAACTTTATTGGGGGCGGAAGGAAACGTGCTCAACTCTCAGGTTTTCCCCCATATTACGGCTACACGCTTTAAAGAGGCTGGATAAAAAGTATAAATGAATAAAATATAACAAATAAATAAATTTAAATAACAAATAATTGAGAAACAATATAATCTTCATGTTTAAAATCTTTATTTTTTTTTCTTCGATAACTGCTGTTGTGGTAACTGGATGTAACAAATAAAATAATTTCTAGATAAGATAAATAAATAATCTTTCATTATCTTTTAATGTTTTTTTTTGTCCTTTCCCCTTTGTTTTGAAAGTAATTAAAATATTATTTTTTTAAATTATTTGTATTTTTGTTAATGATTTAGATTTAGGCATCATACAAAAATATGTTTGTAGCAGGCGGTTATATAACAGTGGTTACTTATAAAGTGATTAGGATTGATAAATTAATTGCCACTTCTATTGGGATCAGTTTATTAGAAAACTAGTTTCGAATGCTAAACATTCTTTAGTTCTAAAACATACAATTTTTTTTTTTTTTTTTTTCAAAACATCAGTACTATGTTACATAGATTATATATACTAAAGTTTTTTAAATAGGTAAAACAATTCGTGAGAAGTCCATTTCTGTTTTAGTTACCTCTAATGTAAGTGTCCATGTTTGATTTCTTGTCTTATCTTTTTATAAAACATTACTATATATAATCCATGTAATAATGTGCTGATGTGTTGAAAATTTTGTAATTTTAAAAACTTAAAATGAATGTTTAGCATTCGAAACTAGTATTCTAATAAAATAATCCCAATAGAAGTGGCAATTAATTCATCAATTCTAATTGTATTGATCCTTCTATACCATCATGCGTACCTCAAGTGACTGATAAAGTTTTTTTTTTTCCTAATTTTGTGCTGAGTTGATTTCAATAAAATTTGTATGGGACTACTTCTGAAGTATGACTTATCACTTAAATAAAATAATCGAGAAAAATTCTGTTTTTTGAAGTCGATTGATTATTATATATTAATAATTAAGGAATGTTTGCCAAGATGACTAAGGTCCAAATATGTTTTTTTAAATATTTTTATTTTGAATAGCTACAAGCTGCCCCACTCAAATGGCTTTAAGTAATGTGGATGGTAAAGTATATACTATATACTATAAAGTATATAGTGTATCCATCCATACAGTATGTGCAATGAATGTGAAAACAAAATATATTAAATAAATAGAGAAAAATAATCTTAAATACGATCATACTGTATATAAAATATTTACAATACTCCCGGGGAAACACCGATCCAAGATTGTTTGTTTGTTTGTTTGTTGTGGTTTATAGGCATAAAACCCTAGGGTCATCAATGCCTGTGTAGTTATATATATAGGTATATTTTTACAGAAGATTAGGGTCAGGAAGGGTGCCAGGAACAGAGGCGCACCCCCAAGGAGAGATGAGCCGCACCCGCCGAGCAGGAAATGCGCCACGGCTTGCTTATTTATATGAATACATATTTTCTTCTATTTAAATTATATACGAAGCTTATAAGTAGGATGTGGATAAAAACCATTTACATTTCTACATGGAAAAGTCCAAATCCTCACAAGGTTCGGAGCATAACTAGCCCAAGCAGCCATGTCGCATTTCCCACCAAGCGGGACCGATCCGCCCCGACCCGAGGAAGCGCCCACCTCCCCCCAGCCCCTATCCGAACCCTAAGAAATTAAATAAATTTCCGAAAAGAAATAAAGAAGGAAATAAAATAAAAATAAATGGGAAATAAATAAAAATAGAAATTTAATAATAGTTATGAAAATCAATTAAAGTTTGTTCAGTAGTTCATTTTCCTTTAGGAAACTTAAGACTGATTTAACTTTAGATTCGTCATTGCCAAGAACGTCCGAGATAATTGTTGTAAGCCCTAATTTAGTTAGATTTGGTAGATAAAAGAAACATTCCTGAAATATGTGGTTAACTGTTAAAGAGCTATTGCAATGCTGACATTTAGGTGGTGGTTGTTTCATAATGATATGTAAATGGGTTAACTTTGTATGGCCTATTCTCAATCTGGTCATGACAACCTCCTCTCTGCGATTTAGACGACTTGATGTGACCCAAGGCTTTACTGACTTTTTTATTGTTTTCAGCTTGTTTGGTGGGCTTTCGTTCCACGTACATTGCCAATTTTCAATTATTTTAATTTTGAGGGGATGGCTCATTTCCTGAGGTGTTAGAATAGCAATGCCACGACCTGGGAGTGTAAGTGCTTGCTTCGCTGCTGTGTCTGCAAGTTCGTTGCAAATCTTGCCGATCCAAGATTTTCCCCCCACTATGAGATGGCAACCCGGTCTCAATGAGATCCCAGCGCTGTTCTCTCAGCTGCGTCACAAGCAAAACTCCTTCAAAATTATTGAAGATGTTTTTTTAGCTTACTTTCATTTTGTTTGTACGATTTTAGTGTAAACGGATTTTGACAAACCCATTTATGTATCAGGTGAATTCAGCTAGGCTTATTAATAATTCATTAATTAGAGTGTTAAAAAAAACAAAAAAAAATGGACCAAATCAAAGCTCGCACCACTACACAATACCCTTTTGCGGTTCCTACCTGATTGAAAGGGGAGTTGGCCCCTTTGTATCTAAAACACAAAGTGCCTCTGTAATATTAAAATTAAAGAAAAATAAAATAAAATAAAAAGCATTGTAATCGGATAAGCCAATCTTTTGGAATTGTTTTACCATTCCAATCATCCTGTTTTCATTCAATTTTATCCTTTAGCACTCATCACTCAATCACTTTTTAAAATATTTATTTTACCCTTAGTTTGACGGTATTTATTCTAACGAATTTTTCATAAAGTTATTTTTTTCCTATACAGGGTGTTCGGAAGTGTGGAACATAACAGAATTAATTGTTTTTTTGGAGGGGAGGGGGGGGGGGGGGGGGCTGAATCGGACATAAATATTTTTTCGTAAAATTTGATATTGGATTACATACATATATAGCAACACTATTAGTGTGGAACATAACAGAATTGAATTTTTTGATGGGGAGGGAGGGGGGGGGGGCTGAATCGGACATAAATATTTTTTTCGTAAATTTGATATTGGAAGTTACATACATATCTACCAACACTATTAGTGTGGAACATAACAGAATTAATTTTTTGGGGGGGAGGGGGGGGGCTGAATCGGACATAAATATTTTTTCGTCGAATAAATTTTCGATATTGGACGTTACATACATATATAGCAACACTATTAGTGTGGAACATAACAGAATTAATTTTTGGGGGGGGGGGGGGGGGCTGAATCGGACATAAATATTTTTTTGTAAAATTCGATATTGGAGTTACATACATATATAGCAACACTATTAGTGTGGAACATAACAGAATAATTTTTTCGAGGGGTGGGGGAGGGGGGAGGGGGGGGACTGAATCGGACATATAATGTTTTTTGTAAAATTTAAAAATGCAGTTACATACATATATACCAACACTATTAGTGTGGAACATGACAATATTATTTTTTTTTGATAGGGAGGGGGGGGGGGGGCTGAATCGGACATAAAAATTTTCTGGTATAATTTGATATTGATGTTATATACATATTATACCAACACTATTAGTGTGGAACATAACATTAATTATATTTTAGGAGGGGAGAGGGGGGGGGGGCTGCTGAATCGGACAATAAAATTTTTTTTGCAAAATTTAATTTTGGGTTTTAAAATTTAGTATGTTCGATTTAGCCCCACCCCGCTCCCACCGAAAATTAATTCTGTGATATTCCACACTAATAGTGCTCCAATATCCAATATCAAATTTTACGAAACGATTTTTATGCCCGATTCTGCCCCCCCCCCCTTCCACCCCAAAAAAATATATAATGTCATGTTCTACACTAATAGTGTTGGTATATATGTATGTAACTGCAATATTAAATTTTATGGAAAAATTTTTATGTCCGATTCTGCCCCTCCCCTCTCCCCCCCCAAAAAAAATAATGATGTCATGTTCTACACTAATAGTGTTGTTATATATGTATGTAACTCCAATATCAAATTTTATGGAAAACTTTTTATGTCCGATTGATTCCTCCCCCCCCCCCCCACGACCTACATAATTATTTCTGTGATGTTCCACACTAATAGTGTTGGTATATATGTATGTAACTCCAATATCAAATTTTATGGAAAAATTTTTATGTCCGATTCTGCCCCTCCCCCTCCCCCCCCCAAAAAAATAATGATGTCATGTTCTACACTAATAGTGTTGGTATATATGTATGTAACTCCAATATCAAATTTTATGGAAAACTTTTTATGTCCGATTCAGTCCCGCCCCCTCCCCCCCAAAAAAAAAAAATTCATTCTGTTATGTTCCACACTAATAGTGTTGGTATATATGTATGTAACTCCAATATCAAATTTTACGAAAAAATTTTTAGTTTGTCCGATTCAGCTCCCCCCCCCCCCCCCCCCCCCAAAAAATTAATTTAGTGATTTTCCACACTAATGATGTTTGTATATATTTATGTAACTCCAATATCAAATTTTGGAAGAAAAATTTTATGTCCGATTCAGCCCCCCTCCTCCCCCCCCTACAAATTATAATCTGTGATGTTCCACACTAATAGTGTTGGTATATATGTATGTAACTCCAATATCAAATTTTTATGGAAAACTTTTTATGTCCGATTCTGCCCCGCCCCCCCCCCCCCCCACCAAAAAATTAATTCTGTGATGTTCCACACTAATAGTGTTGGTATATATGTGTAACTCCAATATCAAATTTTATGGAAAAATTTTTATGTCCGATTCTGCCCCTCCCCTCCCCCCCCCCAAAAAAAAATAATGATGTCATGTTCTACACTAATAGTGTTGGTATATATGTATGTAACTCCAATATCAAATTTTATGAAAAATATTTATGTCCGATTCATTCCCCCCCCCCCCCCCTACTAATTATTTCTGTGATGTTCCACACTAATAGTGTGGTATATATGTATGTAAAAATGCCCCCCCTCCAATATCAAATTTTATGGAAAACTTTTTATGTCCGATTCTGCCCCTCCCCCCTCCCCCCCCCCCCAAAAAAATAATGATGTCATGTTCTACACTAATAGTGTTGGTATATATGTATGTAACTCCATATCAAATTTTATGGAAAAATTTTTATGTCCGATTCTTCTTTCTGAAAATAGATTTATTTCTCCCCCCCCCTCCCCCCCCCAAAAAAATAATGATGTCATGTTCTACACTAATAGTGTTGTTATATATGTATGTAACTCCAATATCAATTTTATGGAAAACTTTTTATGTCCGATTCAGTCCCCCCCCCCCCCCCCCCGACCTAAATAATTATTTCTGTGATTTTCCACAATAATAATGTTGGTATATATGTATGTAACTCCAATATCAAATTTTATGGAAAAAAAATTTTTATGTCCGATTCTGCCCCTCCCCCCCCCCCCCCAAAAAAATAATGATGTCATGTTCTACACTAATAGTCTTTGTTATATATGTATGTAACTCCAATATCAAATTTTATACGAAAAAAAATATTTATGTCCGATTCAGTCCCCCCCCCCCCCCAAAAATTCATTCTGTATGTTCCACACTAATAGTGTTGGTATATATGTATGTAATTCCAATATCAAATTTATGGAAAACTTTTATGTCCGATTCAGCCCCCCCCCCCCCCCAAAAAAATTAATTCTGTTATGTTTCCACACTAATAGTGTTGGTATATATGTATGTAACTCCAATATCAAATTTTACGAAAAAATATTTATGTCCGATTCAGCCCCCCCCCCTCCCCCCCCTCAAAAAATTATTTCTGTATGTTCCACACTAATAGTGTTGGTATATATGTATGTAACTCCAATATCAAATTTTATGGAAAACTTTTTATGTCCGATTCTGCCCCCCTCCCCCCTCCCCACCAAAAAATTAATTCTGTTATGTTCCACACTAATTGTGTTGGTATATATCTATGTAATTCCAATTTTAAACTTTTTATGGAAAAAATTTTATGTCCGATTCTGCCCCTCCCCCTCCCCCCCCCAAAAAAAAAATAATGATGTCATGTTCTACACTAATAATGTTGGTATATATGTATGTTACTCCAATAACAAATTTTGGGAAAAAATTTATGTCCGATTCAAGTCCTCCCCCCCCACCCCCCCCCCACCCCTAATAATTATTTCTGTGATGTTCCACACTAATAGTGTTGGTATATATGTATGTAATTCCAATATCAAATTTTATGGAAAACTTTTTATGTCCGATTCTGCCCCTCCCCCTCCCCCCCTCCCCACCAAAAAATTAATGATGTTATGTTCCACACTAATAGTGTTGGTATATATGTATGTAACTTCAATTTAAATTTATGGAAAAAATATTTTATGTCCGATTCATGCCTGCCCCCCCCCCCCCCCCTAAAAAATCTGTGATGTCATGTTCCACACTAATAGTGTTGGTATATATGTATGTAACTCCAATATCAAATTTTATGGAAAACTTTTTATGTCCGATTCAATCTCCCCCATCCCCCCCCTCCCCCCTCCCCACCAAAAAATTAATTCTGTTATGTTCCCCACTAATAGTGTTGGTACATATGTATGTAACTCCAATATTCAAATTTTACGAAAACAATTTTTATGTCCGATTGACCCCCCCCCCCCTCAATCCCCTCTCCCCTCTCCTCCCCCTCCAAAAAAATCGAATGATGTGATGTTCTACACTAATAGTGTTGGTATATATGTATGTAACTGCAAAATCAATTTTACGAAAAATTTTACGATTCAGTCCCCCCTCCTCCCCCGCATATAAAAACTTCTTATGTTCTTACACTAATAGTGTTGTATTCCGATTTAGAAAAAATTTTAGTCCCCCCCTCCCCCCATAGAATTAATTCTTGGTGATGTTCCACACTTTTAATAGTAGTGTGTTGGTATATATGGGTATGTAACTGGCAATATCAAATTAGATCGTTAGCAAAAAAATTATCTCGGGTAGGGAGGTTCATTTTGAACCTATTTTAGGTCACTTACCTATATACAAAGTCTTACGGTTTTTTTTTTTTTTATGAATTTTTTTGTAAAAAATGGCCAAATCCAAACATTTATGCCTTATAACTCCGTTGTTTACTGATATATCAACTCCATTTTTTTTTCCCCTGTAATTACTAATACATTGTCCATGTAAAATAAAAAAGATATGGTGCAAAAAAACAAATACCAAAAAAAAAACGGGAGATCGTTAAATCTTGTCAAAGGCAAAAATAAAAATTATGAACTTTAAGTTTAGGTTCAATAAAAAAAAAAGTAAGCGCAACAGCCAAATCCAAATTGTTTAAAAAACTTCTCTATTTAATACTCTTTAAAAAAATACCATTTGCAGGCACGCAGCACATCTAGTTTTTTTTTAATTATAAAGTAACAAAAGGGTGCCACCAGCGCACACTGACAATAATAATGAATCGAATCATTTTTTTTATGCAAAACGTAACAAATAGTTGTGTTTCTTTATAGCATAGGTTAAACTGCATATTTTCTCTTTCTTCCTCGGAATTTCGATTTTATCAGAGTAAACTTTATCTACATTTTTTAAAACAAAAATCAGTGAACAAAATTAAACTAATTTTACTATTCATAAATTTAATTTGGAGAGTATCACAGGTATTGCTCAAAATGATCTCCACTATTTATAATACAAGCACGATATCTTTTTATTATTTCTGTGGTAGTTGTTCTAAAAATAAATTCTTCCTTCATTATGGTAAACGCGGCATTGATTTTTTAAATAAGTTATTTTTGCCTTTGACAAGATTTAACGATATCCTGTTTTTTTGGTATTTGTTTTTTACACCATATCTTTTTTATTTTACATGGACAATGTATTAGTAATTACAGGGGAAAAAAATGGCGTTGATGTATCAGTAAACAACGGAGTTATAAGGCATAAATGTTTGGATTTGGCCATTTTTACAGAAAAATTCATAAAAAAAAACCCGTAAGACTTTGTATATAGGTAAGTGACCTTAAATAGGTTCAAAATGAACCTCCCTACCCTAGATAATTTTTTGGCCAACGATCTTCCGAACACCCTGTATATTGAAATATATAGGAAAATATCGAATTAAGAGAAAAATTAATGAAGGAAGAAAAAATATTTAGAACCATTTTATTTTAGTTTCTGTAAATATTATTCCTATATTTAACATTTAAAACAAAATGAGGCTATTCGTCAGTGAAGCAATTTTATAAACATTCAAAACATTTATTAAACATAAGTCATTTGATATGTTTGTATGTTTTTAAGACTGATTTGAAAGTAGTCTTCTTTTAAACAATATCTTGGATATATCATGGAAGTTTCAAATCATTTTAATTTACTAATTTACATGATAGTAATTAACCCGTTTGGACATACGAAGTTGGGCTTTGGGGGTCCACTAAACCTTTCAATTCTTCTCGTATTCTATCCATAGAATCCAAAATCTTCCATAAAAATCCCCAGTACTCCTTACTTAGTTACATATAAACGTATCTATAAAGACCTTAATGTTCCATAGGTTGCTGATTTTGCCCAAGCTAGATACCTAAACTTTCATAGTAAACTCCATTACCTTGCAAATCATGTTTTGCCTAGTGCAGGGGTCTCTAAACTTCGTCCCGCTACAATAGTTTTTTAGGTGTGGACCAATTTTACTTGTACTAATTATTAAAAGTGATTTAAGATGTACATCGGTTTGTTTGTTTCGTTTAACGTCACTTTATGCTGCTATGGCTAATCGGACGATGCTACGGTGGGAGTCGTAAATTTTGGCTATCCAGGTATAATTAGGATAGGGATCTTTAACGAGTACCTGACATCGCACGGGCTCGGGACCCCCATTTTACGTCCCTTCCGAAGGACGGCATAGCTATGGATTTTTTTACTCCCTTTAAAAAATCCTAAGGTCATCTGCCGGGCTGCGAACCCGCGATCTTGGGTTTAGTAGGTTGCTATGCTAACCACTACACGACAGGTGACTCCGGATGTTAATCGGTTTACAAAGTTTAAGTTCTGGGGCTAGTGTTTCAATGTCGGTATCAATAGGATTTTGGAAATCTTGGTTTTATTGGTAATAACATCAAAGCATCCAAATTTATACTCAAAGTTTCGATCGCAAAATCGACGGAAAACTGAGTTTCAGTAGTGTGGCTGAATATTTCACATATTTTAAAATGTGTGAAACACTTTTTACGCAATTGTGATTGAAGCAGTAGTATTTTTCGCTGGAACGGCTTGATATAAGTGTGTATAAATCAGAGAGAAGCTGTTTTTTTCCTTGAAACTTCAAATTCAGTTTGTTCATATGTTTTGTTAAATCGACGTAGGTACTCATTCGCTGTATTGTAATTCATACTTTTCATTCTAAAATCTTTTGATCGTTCCTCGAAGTTCAAAGAAATGTAGTACCTATTTCCACCTGTAATAACCAGATATCCTCAAATGTCTTGGTCGTTACAATATAGTATAACATAATAGTGATTGAAATAGCGAATTTAGCAAGCGTATGCTCGGCGACCAATCTAGAAATAATAGATACTGGCAGGAAAATTAAGCCCTCGGAACCTTTAGAAGTAAACAGTATGGCCTCAAGGCTGAAAAGTTTGGGGACACCTGGAATAGTGTATCAACTTGCTTCCCAATCCTATTCTTGATAACCATCTGAGGTGTCTGAAAAGAAATTGGTTTTGAGACCTTCTATTATTGGACTTTTAGTGAAGTTCCAGCAATGGGGAGTTACTTTAAAGCAATTAGATTTATTGTAATTATTTTTTCACTAATTTAGTGTACGAGGGTCATTCAATAAGTAATGAGACAAATTACCTCCGGTCATTCAATCAGTACAAGACTCATCAGTTATATATTGTGTTGGAGGTATTTTTATAATTAAAATAACAGAGCGTTGATTACCACAATTTTTTTTCTTTTAATAACTTCCGGTCATCTTTTTTTTTATGTTTCCCTCGTCGCGTCAAGGATTTCTTCTTAGTAATATCCTTGGACGCAAACTTTTCTAGGTTTTTGAACTTTCCCTGTAAAGAAGACGATGAGAGGACAGACAAGGCATCAGTAATGAAGCGGCCATAGAGCCCCTCCCTACCGTTGGAGCAACATTTCCCTAACACCTTCATTCTGATGGATGGCCTATCTTCCCCCGCCCTGCTTTAAATCTATCTTCTGTCTCGGCAATCCGTCACTCTTAATGCATTTCATCCAAAACTCTTCCTTTTATTCAAATTTATTCCAATATTTCCTTCCCAAAACAATTTATTATTACCTACTTAATAAAAGAATAATAATAATAATAATAAGAAATAAAATATCAAAGGAAAATAACTAAAATTATTTTTGTCCTAGAGGATTTTCTTCAGAGGAGAACGATGACAATTAAAATACATATATTTAAATTAACTTTTTAGAAATGAGATAAGGGCTTACCTCAATTGTCCACTTACACCTATCCCGTTGCCAGCGGGCTTATAATCATAAGAGATGATAAAAAAAAAACAAAAAGAAAAACAATTAAATAAACCAACGTTTCCAGATTATGACACAAATATTTTAATCATCTATTTAAAAAATATAAACAAAAATTACAAAAAATAAAAACAAAAACAAATGATTAAAAATATTAAATTAAACAATGATTTTTTTTAAATTGCTATTTATTGGAATTTACAACTGTATACCATATAAAATATAAAAATAATTTTTAGAGAAAAAACAAAACCGACTTCATGATTAAACCTACATATACAAACTTGAACTAAAAAATAAAAAATAATATTTTAATGGCTTCAAAACAAAAACCATTAAATGAAAATCAACGAAATTATAGATAATTGTATACCTTTTCACAATTTATGACCAGTTATCTTTGGGGTCGGTGCCAGCCAAGAAGGGCAGTTTAATCCTGCCTTTACAATAAACTTTCAAATGGCCGGAGACAGCGGTGTGGCGGTGATGAAACAGTGGGAGGATCTTTACGATTACAATTTCTTTTCGTTTTGGTTGGCACCGACTCCAAAAATAACTGATTACAAATTGTGAATAGGTATATAAGTATCGATAATTTCGTTGATTTTCATTTAATGGTTTTTGTTTTGAAGCAATTAAAATATTATTTTTTATTTTTTAGTTCAAGTTTGTATATGTAGGTTTAATAATGAAGTCGGTTTTGTTTTTTCTCTAAAAATTATTTTTATTTTTCACTTTTTAGTGGTGAGTATATTTTTGTTTATACAATCAATTCTCGATCTTCAAGCTTCCCTGAAAAATGGCTTGACTTCCTGAACAAAAACTTCGAGGTTATCATTCACTTACCTTCATGTAATTGGGAAAATTGAACACAAAATCGGAGTTTTTTTCTTTCCTTTACGTATATTTTTTCATTAATGGGTATGTGTATGTTGTTTGCACATACATATAAAATCATTGATACAGAAAATTAAATACCTGGTACCAATTTATCATTAACTTTCAACTGAATTGCGCTTTTTTTCTGAGGGTGCCTAAAAGTAGACTTACCGTCTTCCACCAGTGGCGATCTTTTCTTTATTCTTTAGGACGGTTAAACGGGAACTACGCGGAATTCGGAATTCACTAGCAACAAACGCCCAACTTCTTTCTCCTTTCTGCACTTTGCAAATCAATTTTAACTTTTCCTTAATATTAACTGTTTTTTTGATTTTTCTTAAAAAGTGCTGCGTTGATTTCAAAATATTTTTTATGGGACTACCTCTGAAGTATGCCCTACCGATCTAAAAAAGAATCATCAAAATTGATTCAGAATTGACGGAGGTTCTCAACTCGTCTTTTTTTATTTTTTTTTTTTTTTTTTTGTTTATGTTACGCGATTACTCCGTTAATTCTGGATCAATTTTGATTATTCTTTTTTAGATCGCTGGGGCATACTTCAGAGGTGGTCCCATAAAAAATATATTGAAATAAACTCAGCACTTTTTATGAAAAAAAAAAAAACAGTTAATAAGTGATTTTATGAGCTTTTATTTTTTTTTGTTAAAAAGTGCTGGGTCGATTTCAAAATATTTTTTATGGGACCACCTCTGAAGTATCCCCTACCGATCTAAAAAAGAATCATCAAAATTGATTCAGAATTGACCGAGTAATCGCGTAACATACACACACACAAAAAAAAAATACAGACGAGTTGAGAACCTCCTCTTTTTTGAAGTCGGTTGAAAATACATCAAGTTTGTTAAGCAACTATCCATTGGTAGCACTTATAAAAGTTCTATATTAGAATTACTACATTACAAGATCCCGAGACCACATTTATTTCAGGCGTCTCGGAGGGTTTCTGGAATTGTGCAGCAAGTTGCGATACTAATGGATTTTAATGGTTATGGAGCTTACTATGAAAGGATTGGCATCTGGTTTGGGCTAAATCAGCAATCTATGTTACATTACAATATTTATGGATTAGTTTGTTACATAGGAAAGAGCATTGAGAATTTTTCGAAGGATTTTGGATTATAAGGATACGAATTCGATGGCTTAGTGGAACCCAAAAGGATACTGGTTTTAGATGTGCCAGGATCTAGCGATTTTTGGCGGCCGAAGGACATCCTTGGCCACTCTCCTTCCCAAAAATTTAGGTTTCGTCCTTAAGGATACTATGTTTTTTTTTTTAATGTTTCAGGATTTAACGATTTTATTAGTTTTAGTCCTTAAGGGTACTATTTTAGGATGGCTGAAGGACATCCTTGGCCACCTATGTATTTTTTTTTTTTTATTACCTATATATTTTCGTTGTTTAGGATAGTAAATTGAGACCCGCCTGGATTTAACGATTTTTGAAATAGCCGATACCAGATCAGTAATATTGAAAATTATTTTGGATCTGTAATTTTACCGTTAAAAAAAAAAAAAAAAAAAAAAATCTGTCAATCTAATTGGTTATATTGTTATTGTCTTTTATTATACAGGTTTTGATTTTGTTTGTGTGCGATACCTTTTATGGCAATGATGTATATAATGAAGTATATAGGTACACAGGACCCTGTGTACATAGCCGGCCAAAGCAGCCCCATACATCTGTCCCTCTGTCCCGGCCAGATATTCAGTGATTGGTGGTTTACCCTGTCTTGTTTGTCTTTGTTCTGCATGCATGTTTGACAAATTGCCCTTGGTTTCCTTCAACAAGAATCCTATATATATATATATATATATATATATATATATATATATATATATATATATATATATATATATAAGGACCTCTATATATATATATATAAGGACCTCTGAAATTCAATATGTAAAAACAAGTTTTTAGTCAAATTTATTTTTACCAGTTCTATCTTGGTGGGAATGCCTCCTAAACCGCGCTTAACATTAATATTGCTTGGGGTTAAGGAAGCGTCAGTGACTGTGACTGTACAGTGAAGCGATGGTTTAAAAAAAACAAAAAAACAATGTCATACAATAAATAAACTCTCTACCTTGAGGTACGCATGATGGTATAGAAGGATCAATACAATTAGGATTGATGAATTAATTGCCACTTCTATTGAGATTATTTTATTAGAAAACTAGTTTCGAAATGCTAAACATTCATTTTAATTTCTTAAACTTACAAAATTTTCAACTCATCAGCACTTTGTTACATGGATTATATATACTAAAGTTTTCAAAAATGTAAGACAAGAAATCGAACATTGGTACTCACCTGAGAAGATCTATCAGATATCTGAAATATATCTTTTGTGGAAGGGTGAAGGAGCAGGTAGGTTAAATTGTTGTGGTTTACCATGGGATTTCCCTTATGACTCATTGGATTTTTCCGTTACCTATTGGAAACAAATAAAAAATGTGGCTATTGTAACAGTTTATATGGTCATTTAAACAAAAATATGGATCGGTTTTAAACGATTATATTATTTCTAATGATTCATAAATATTTAATTTTAGGCTATTTTCTGCTTGATATATTACTTTTACTTAGATGGATAGTGAAATTGTAATTTTAGGTTTTATTTTTGTATGCTCTTATATGTTCTTTTACTCTTTGATTTATGAACCAATTTTTCAAACACCGATCGTCCAGATTTTTTTATATTTTATTTTTTTTTCCCGTAAATTTAGCTTCACAGTCATTACACTTTAGTTCGTACAGCTGATATGTTGAAAATTTTTTATGTTTTAGAACTAAAGATGAATGTTTATCATTCGAAACTAGTATTCTAATATTAGGTTGATGCAAAAATAATGCAGGTTTTTGGTATTCAGTAAAAGCTTCTTTGTTTTCCAATTGCCTTGAGATGACGTACGATTGTTGACTGATCCACATCGAGTTCTTCCGCTATTTCTCGAGTATTTTTGGTGGGGTCAGCTTCAACTATTGCCTTTAACTGGTCGTTGTCAATAGCAGAGGGGCGGCCACCACCTTCTTTGTTTGAAAGGTCAAAATTTCCACTACGGAATTTTTGAAACCATCGCCGCACTGTTGATTCATTAATGGTACCTGGTCCCCAAACTTCATTAATATTTCGAGCCGTTTGCGCAGCTCTTCGACCGAGTTTGAACTCATAACTTAGCATTGTGGATTAGTTTTGTTTACACAATCGGAATTAATAATGAAACGGAAATAAAATCCTGCATTATTTTTGCATCAATCTAATAGAAGCAACAAAGAAATTTATGAAAAAGCGATTACAGCATAATTTCATTATACATTTCTGTTATTCTTGGAAGATTTTTGTAATCCCAGAATAAAGTTAATTATTTATTCATTAGACGTTCATACTGGTTTTCGAATCCTAACTATTGAAACAAAAACCAGAGAAATATTAGTGCATCCCCCTCATCATCTGTGCTTAGGGAAATATTGGAAATCCCTTAAGTACTAAATAAAATTCAGAACTATTTGAATGTAGGAGTTTTTTTTTTTAGATAACAAGATAAAAAATTTAAATAATAAGATAACAAATGCCATTTGCTATTAAACAATTTTTCTTTTTTGCTAAATTTTGTTTGATTTTCTTTAATAATATCATAAGCTGTCCTTTATAACAAGTAATAAACCTTATAAGGTAGCCATATCAATAACGATACTTCTGATATAAAGCTGAATAAAATGAATGTAATTTTAAACAATGCTGATGGTTTTGCGTTGAATTAATGTTATTGCACTTTTGATCACAATACATTTATCAATAGGTCTGAATGTTCATTCTTAATGGTGCAGATAATAAAAGGAACTGCCAAATAGAATATACAGACTTTGTCTAATATTTTGTTATTTTCCAGATCGGCGTTGCAAGACATTGATGGATACTTTAAATAAAACCCTGCATTATTTTTGCATCAACCTACTAAAATAATTCCAATAGAAGTGGCAATTAATTCATCAATCCTATTTGTATTGATCCTGCTACACCATCATGGTGTACCTCAAGTGATTCGTAAAAATGATTGCTCGTTTTAAACATAGGATTTTGTAGCTACATACTATCCTAATTTGAGGTAACATTTAATGCGGATTGTGGAACGCTGTCGATTATAGGGGACCATTAGGGCTACACGAACAGACAGATTGTAGCGCGGTGTTTTACAAATATCTGGGGTTGGGGAATGCAGGGCTCTCTCTGTTGGTTGAGTTTGGGTCGAATCATGGCGGCCGACCGCGGTATTCGGACCTATCCGGCCTCTTCCCGGTATCAACATCAACATTTCGTCCCGCCCAACTTACCCTATTGCTCTCTGTTCATCATTGCCTTTTTGCATCAGAATAATTTCATTTAAACAAATAAGCATTTAAAAGCAAATTTTTATGGTTCTATTATGAAATCTTGATCCACTCACGAATTTTATAATGAACTCATTGTCATATGTTTTTAGAAAGAAAAAAAATATATACTTTATTCTGGGGCAGCTTATCCCTAGGAATAACATATGAGTGCAATATAAACACATTGTAGAGTGCATCAAATATGCGATAATGTTTGACTTCATAGCTTCGTTAGGAATAGTTAGAAGGTAAACATACTAAAAGTCCCCGCTCCTGGGGGGTGAGCTAGGGGGTGGACTGAGGGGGAGAAGGTGCTAATTGTCATTCCAATGGAAGGGAAAGCTAGGAACAAAGTAATCCCAACGGAACTCTTTCAGCCGCGTCATTATTGTTAAAAATCCAGTGGAGGCTGAGAATTATTGCCACTTAATTGCCAATGTTTGTTTACAATCAAGTACTAATGTTATAATTTTTTTTCCGATTCTTGATACCTTGATGGTTAGAAATCGATTCTAAGTTATTAGAATCGTAATTAATAAATTGTTGCTAAAATAATTCTATGTTAAACTAATAAAATAGGCATAATGTCTGTTCAATGATTTGCAAAACAACTAGAATGGTACAAATCTAATAAACATCCTCTGATAGAGTATCAGCTTTTCATAGCGGAGGATTATCGGGATTTGGAAGCAAGCTGAGAGACTTGTGAGTGTATTAAGGTAGTCTTCGAATTCTCTTTTGGGACAATAATCTATATGCTTTATATGGTCAATGTAGATAAGTAGGCCAATCGGTACCATATTGTTTTACACTATAAGACACAAGATGGCAGCACTTATCGGCCTTCAGAGGAAGGGATAACTTCATTTGCTAGGGACTAATAGCCATTACCGTTCATTAGTTAGCCCCTACCTCGTTAAAACTCCCTTTTATCTAACTTTGGCCCTTTGCTACTGGGGCATGGACCTACTCCTACAATTTTGAATTTAAAGTTATTTGTTTTAAGGTGAATTATAAATTATGAAAAAAATATAAAGACAGTTGTAAGAGTTTTTCACACTTACGGAGGTTCTTACGTGAAACATTTGGCCAGATACCATTGTTAAATGTTGAAGTTTGATAAATAGTTTTACTTTTTACATTTTTCAAGTACCGATATCCTTTGGGAGCTAACCCTTTCCCGCCAAAAATATCGATTCAAGACTTTAATATTTTTCCATCTTTAAGGCTTTCGAGAGATTGTCTCCCTCATAAGCGGGGAAATAGGTGTGATAGAATGAACAATTTATCCTAATTGTTTTAATTTTTTATTATGATTTCTTTACCGGTATTTAAATGATGAATGGTTATATGGTTGTTTTTTTATTTTTTATTGTTAGCGTTCAAAGCTTTTAATCGATCACAAAAGACTCATCTACATGACAGTCGTTGAACTTTGTGGCCTCACTGAACCTTCTCGTTATTCTCATATCCAATCCGTACAATTCAAAACTCTTCGTAAAATACTCAATACTCCCTTTTATGTCAAAAATAAATAATCCATTACGATCTCACTGTCCCATATCTTTTTGGTTTGAACTAACCCGATAACTATCATTACTTGATACGCGCCATTACCACTCGAATCATCTGGTCTACCAACACTGTTTTGAGTCTTTTGAAAGGAGATAGCAGAGAGACCTTCTAATGTCCTAATGAAAAGAACGTTTATTGAAATGCTACTAATTATTTGTTGCCTTACAAGTTCTTGTCATCATTTTCCCACACATTTACTTGATTTGTATATTGATTAAAAAATTATTAACAGTTAAAAAAAAAATTTTAATTGTATTTCATACTATTGTATGAATGGATTTTTGAACTAAAAGTGAATATATATTCAATATAAAATAAAAACCACCTCAGAAAAGAAAAAAAATATTGTCATGGATAATAAAACACTGAATAAGCAATTCAGTTTTTAACAGAAAACAAATACGCTCTACATTTGCTTCCATTGTTAAAAAACATACAAACTAGTTGTTTTTGGTTTATGAGATTCTTATTAACCCCTTTTTCTGTATAGAGATATTAAAAAGGAAAACAGAATATTCATAAAATTATAGTCTAACATTTTGGTTTTAATTCGAACATTCGAAAACTGGTTTCGAATGTTACACAGTTTTAAAATCATACACATCATATTTTAAATATATATATATTTTAAAAAATTAAGACATGGAATCATACACGTTGATACTCACCTGAAGAGGTAAAATGAAAAGGGCTTCTAAAAGACATCAAGACCTTGAGCAGACTGGGAGTAAAAAGACGCGAAAGGGGAGTTGATTAGTACATTTATTATTCATAGAAATGATGACTGTTTAACATTCAAAATTAATATTCGATTAAAAAATTTTAATAGAAGTTGCAATTAATTCATCAATGCTAATTGTATTAGTCCTCCTATACCATCACGCGTGCCTCGAGTCAAATATATGGCGTTTTGTTCAATTCTATGAAATATATATACTTTATCATCGACGATATCTATCACAAAATTCCATGTTATTGACCACAAGAACACGAGCCCTAAGCCGGGGTTATAGGTACAAGGTGAAGTGTGTTTACAGAGCAGGGGGGACATTACCAAGCGATGGCCGGTGGACAAACAACTTGAGGAGCTCAGAGGACAGAGTGCCGAGGAAGGATAAGGGCTCCTGTTGCCTTAGCTCTTCCTCCTCCTAATTGTGTTAGAGCTCCTCAACTCCTTATCTGCTCCTGCTCCTTCTTGTTTATCTTCAGCTAAGGTCAGCTGGTGGAGGACAATTTTATTATATTTTTCTCTCAGCTTATATTACTTCGTCAATATTATTTTTCGGTGACAATATCGCCAATATAGAAGTATGAGAGATTTTAACCCTAACCAAAAACATTACTAAATTGGTTAGCAGAGTAACAACCGACCTGGAATTTGGAAAAAAAAAAATTTCTCATTTATTGATTTTTACAACTGTACAAAATAATATACATTAAGTAAATGTGATGATACTGAATACAATGGCATGTAAATAACTTGTGAAGAACTACTCACTAGTAGCACTTTAATAAAATCTACACTAAAAGGTTTCTAGGCCATCTTCTTTTCAGACGCCTCGGAGGATCGGGAATGGAGAGGGAAGCAAGATGGGAGACTAGTGGATTGGAGTGGTTATAGTGCTTACTATGGAAGGATGCATATCTGGTTTGGGCTAAATCAGCAACATATGGAACATTAAGATCTTCATGGATAGGTTTATTGGTCACAATATAAGGAGCATTGAGGATTTTTCGAAGGACTTTGGATTGTAAGGATTGGATATGAGATGAATTGGATGGTGTAGTGGAGCCCCAAAGCTCAACTCCGTACGTCAAAATAGGTCTTATCACTGTCATGTAGACGAGTCTTTTGAAATTTATTGGAAGCTTTGAACGTTTGTCTAGTAAATGTTGAAGTAGTCTGTAACGACGAGCAGTTTCTCGCCGTTTTAGTCTTGTATGTGGATTCCAAGTTAGACGTTTGTCCAAGTAGAGTCCTAGATAGCGGATCTGTTCAACAGGGATTAGTGGAATATTTTGGGAATTATTCCGGAAATTTGTCACCTGTTAAAAAATCTTCGATTATGCTTGAATTTTACAATGCACCTTGAATTTCGTGATTTCTTAAGATAATCGAAAAATGGGATTTATTTAGTTTACTTATTCTTTGTTTTAAATGTTTTCTTAAGGCCGGTTTATACGCTCTAGCCATTTGCGCAAACTGGCTTGTACAAATCAGGTCGATACTGTTTACACGTTCAGTTTTGCATGCACAAATGTGAAGTAAAAACCTCTCTCTTTTGTTGAAAATGAAAAGTTGGGACGAACAACTATTAATTCTTGCAACGGACAGCAATGGTATAATATCCTTCCGCTATCTTAAAATCGTTAAATCCTGGGATATTTCAAAATAGTATTCTTAAGGGCAAAAACTAAAAGGATAATAATAGCGGAATATCCATCGTGTAACTTGAAAATCGCTAAATCCTGTCGGAACTCAAAATAGTATCCTTACGGATCCTATTTTTTTACGGATTAGTGTAAAAAAATAAAAATATTGGGTGAAACAAGATGAATTTTATGGGCAGATGAGTCTGTTTTTACAGGGGAAGGCATTTAAACATTACATTAAAAATCTAATAAAATAAATCCCAAATAATAATAATAATAAATAGATAAATGTAATAACATAAGATCCTCTGATCTGGTGTCGCTTTATTGACAGTTTTCCTTTATTTTCTATTAAACAATAATTTTTTCTTTGCTTTTTATTCAAATTATGAGTTTATTATGTTTAAAATGCATATTTCCATTCATAGATTGTCATAATATTTTATTTACACAAGTAACTGATTTGTATGCCAAATGAGAACACCATGTTTTATCGGTTTCAAAAGTAAATTTCTGCATGAAATTGAAACAAAATCATTACGTTTAACATATCATTCGAAAGCTGGTTAAATTTGTAAGTTTTTGTGAGATTTGACGTTTTGTGGATAGTTTTTTTTCGAAAAACGGTGAGCGTTGAATTAATCTAAGACCCAAATAAGGTGAATATCAAGCTGTTAATGATATCAGGAGATATTACACCTTTAATGGAAAAAAACGTGGTTTCCTCAAAAAAGTCTTTGATTTATTGTATATCTGCAACGGATTGGAATAGAAAGGTGAAGAATAGAAATAGAAAATTTAAAAAATCCTGAAAGATTTAAGCAAAATAAATAGTAGCCTTAAGGACGAAACCTGATTTATTTGGAAGGAGAGTGGCTAAGGATATCCTTCCGTTATCGCCATTTTAAAATACATAGTATCTTTGAGGACTTTGAATAAAATAAAATCGTTAAATCCTGAAAGATTACAAAAAAATAGTATCCTTAAGGACGGAAACTAATTAGTGGGAAAGAAGAATGGCCAAGGATGTCCTTCTTCCGCCCAAAATCGTACATATTAACTCAAAATATATGGAACAGGTAGTCGAACGTAAAATGCGCATGCGCTAGGCTTAATCATCGTTTACACACCTCACGCCAACACACCAACCTCAAGTTGAATTTCTGTCCCGACAGATTTTACTCAAGCTAAAATTGTAGGCTTTTCCAAACTTCAAACCTGCGTTTACACGTTCCAATTTAATTGCACAAACTGGCTTGTGCGTGTAAACCGGCCTTTAATTTGTAAAATTTGTAATTATTCAAACAATTAAAAAAATAAAGTTTTTAAAAATTTGTGTTCTAAATAATGGGCGGCTTCGCCCACTCTCATAAGTAAAGAACTTGAATAATTTAAACTAATAATTGAAATTTTTATTTATTGATTGATTAAAATCATGTATTGTAAAAAAGCTTGCAAAAAAAGACAAAAAAATCAAATCTTGTACGTCCGTAGATCTACTACAACATTTTTATTGGTCTGGCCTTATGATTTTTTTAATTGTAATGGCAAAAGAAACTTTAATATGAAATTTTAATATTTATTTTGTTGTTTTGTTTTTTTGCCTTGGTTAAGCCATGAAGTCGACCGAAAATAAGCCACACCAACACTCACTGAAACAAAATAACACAACAACCGATACCAAGATGTCAAGACTGTAATGAAATAGTAGCAGTTAATCATATTTTGCAGGAATATTCCTATTATATACTAGGGTTGGGCGATAGTCGATAGTTAGCACTATCGATAGGCCGATACTATCGATTGCTATTGATGGTTTTTCGATAGTTGCTTTCTTTTTTTCCAAAGCTATTCAATAAATAATTTCAACTAATTTAATTCAATTCACTTATCTACTTACTATTTGAAATTTGCAGAATTATAAATTATAAGATTATATCACAAAGATGAGGGGAAAAAAAAATAATTTATTTGAATTTAAAGAAAAGTATTTACAATTTACATGGTTACAATAATAATGAACAAATCAAATCTTCAGAAAAGAAAAATAACGAAATAGTTAATTTCAAGAGTCAAGTGTGCTCCTTGAGCCACATATTTCCGAAAAAAGAAAAAAAACTATTTCTGCTTTCCTTTGGCTTAATCTTTGAGAGAACCCATGAGCTCTAGGAATTCCGAATTCAATTTTAATAGAACTCGATACTGGACAGAGACAGGTCAGCATAATTCCGAGAGTTTTAAAACTTGAGGGTTAAAAAGATCAATCGATAGTCGACACTATCGATACTGACCATCGATAGGAGTGACCTATCGGTATATCGATAGTAACTATCGACTATCGCCCAACCCTATTATATACCTACCGCATCTAAAGAATTTAGGACTTGCGCAAGATGTCGACAACATTCTTACTATTTGCAGGAACATTTAAACTACTATTTAAAATTCTTAATGAGAATAATACAATTAAAATAATTAAAATATCGATTTGTCTCAAACATAAAATATTAACACCAATAACAATATAAATGCTGTTTATGATGATAGTTTTACGTCTTTAAACATAAAAAAAACCCAAAAACAAATACTTTAACCCGAAGCTATTGAAACATAATAGTTGGTAATGGGTGCTAAATTTTATTTCTCTTTAACATCCTAAGAGCTGGACTTCAGAATCCTTTTTACATTTTATTTTTAAGACTATTCTTTGGTTCTTCTTTTGAATAACATTAATATTTTTTGTTTCTTTTCAGGTGAGTCTGTTATTCTCATGCTGCACTTTAATATCCTAGGTAAGCTAAATTAAATAGTATTTTTGTTACATATACCATAAAATAAATAAATCCTCGAATTTTTTTAAAAATATTTTTTTAAATTTGCTAATATTTATAAAATTAAAATGTGTCTAGTAAATTTGCTGAATTCATTGTAGATTCACTTGAGGTACGCATGATGATATAGAAGGATCAATACAATTAGGATTGATGAATTAAATGCCACTTCTATTGAGATTATTTTATTTGAAAACTAGTTTCGAATGCTAAACATTCATCTTCAGTTCTAAAACATACAATTTTTTTTTTTCAACACATCAGTACTATGTTACATAGATTATATATACTAAAGTTTTTTAAAAAGATAAGACAAGAAATCAAACATGGGCACTCACCTTCGAGGTAACTAAAACACTGAATTTGTGAGAAGTAAAAGGGAGCAGGTAGGTTAATTTTTATATTTACAACGGGGTTTCCCTTATGACTCATTTGGTTTTTCCGTTCCTATGGGAAACAAATTTAAAATGGGGCTATTGGATATGTTAATCTGATCATTTAAACGAATTTATTATTTCTAGTGATTCAAAAGTATTTAATTTTAGGCTATTTTCTACTTGATGTAATATTTTTACTCCCGAGTCTTTATTAAATTTGTGGTTATTTTCATTTAGATGGATAGCGAAATTGGAATTTTGGGTCTTATTAGTGTATGCTCTTATATGTTCATTTACTCTTTGATTTACTGATCGTCTGGTTTTTCCCGTGTATTTTGCTTCACAGTCATTACATTTTAATTCGTATACGCGGCTTTTTTGGAAAGGGTCAATTTTGTCTTTCGGTGAAGGGAAGTATGATTACAATGGTTTATCTATTTTAAATGCAGGGTTTAAACCTAATTTTTTTAAATTCTTTCCCGACTTTAGCGGATATTGGGCCGTAGTATGGTATCAAAATATATTTTTTAGGGGTAGCTTTATCCTCTGGGGGTGTTTTGTATATATTATTCATAGTTTTTTTATGTATTTGTTTTCTACAATCCTCACTGTAGATTGTAGATTGAGGTTTTTATTTGGGCGATCAATTTCCAGGTTATTACGCCCTTTTCATTTATTATTCTTCGTCCTGTATCATCATTTTCGTATTATATTTTATTGTAAAGTGAATGTTCTTTAAATAGATTTATAATTTTGTTTATAGAATTTCTTGAGTCCCTTAGAGCAAGTTCTGTGGATTTTATTTTATTTTCAAGTCTTGTTGTAATAATGTGCAATCTTCTATTACGTGTTTAATGGCCATTGGAGATTAACATCTTTCACAATGTGGTTGGGCCTCTTTTGTGATCAGATAAGCGTGAGCCAGGTTATAATGTCCGATCCTCAGCCTCAGCCTTGTTGTAACAACTTCTTCTCTTCTGTTGCCTCTTATAGCGCTTGTCCACTGCTTCGTACTTTTTTTTACATTTCTTAGTTTCACTTGAGGTACGCATGATGGTATAGAAGGATCAATACAGTTAGGATTGATGAATTAATTGCCACTTCTATTGAGATTATTTTATTAGAAAACTAGTTTCGAATGCTAAACATTCATCTTCAGTTCTAAAACATACAAAATTTTTTCAACAAATCAGTACTATGTTACATAGATTATATATACTAATGTGTTTAAAAAAGTAAGACAAGAAATCAAGCATGGGCACTCACCTTCGAGGTAACTAAAACACTGAATTCGTGAGAAGTAAAAGTGGGGGGGGGCAGTAGGTTAAGTTTTTGATTTACAATGGGGTTTCCTTCATGACTCATTGAATTTTTCCGTTCCTATGGGAAACCCTATTGTAAATCAAAAACTTAACCTACTCCCCCCCCCCCCCCCCGTTTTACTTCTCACGAATTCAGTGTTTTAGTTACCTGGAAGGTGAGTGCCCATACTTGATTTCTTGTCTTACCTTTTTAAAAACTTTAGTATGTATAATCTATGTAACATAGTACTGATGTGTTGAAAAAATTTTGTATGTTTTAGAACTTAGGATGAATGTTTAGCATTCGAAACTAGTTTTCTAATAAAATAATCTCAATAGAAGTGGCAATTAATTCATCAATCCTAATTTCGTAGTGTGTTCGTCAGTGGAGTTTTGAACCTCATGATTTCCCACTTTGTATGAATGTTATATATTATACACTGTTTGTATGAATGTTATATATTATACACTGTTTGTATGAATGTTATATATTATACACTGTTTGTATGAATGTTATATATTATACACTGTTTGTATGAATGTTATTATACACTGTTTGTATGAATGTTATATATTATACACTGTTTGTATGAATGTTATATATTATACACTGTTTGTATGAATGTTATATATTATACACTGTTTGTATGAATGTTATATATTATACACTGTTTGATGTTTGAATAATTACGTAAAAGGATAATTAGGTATCCAATTTATAAGTTTAATGTTGAGATGGACAGAAACTGTTGCGAATTATGGACTGCTTTAACAGTGCTTACAACTAGCGACCCATGAATCATATTTTTACACGCAATATTAAAAAGCAATTTCGTGATTTTTATTTTGTAATAATTTTTTTTCGGCAGAAATAATTTTATTGATTTTATCTGGTTGGATTTTAATTTCTAACAATTAAAGAACATAACAGTGTGAAAAACTTTCTGCCACTCGACATTGTACATGTGAATTTTTAGTATTTATAATCCTTCCTAGAACTATGAAAATTATGTACATAGTTAACATTTGGTCCAAATGGGTTCAATGGTTTTCCATGGAAAATTCTTTTGCAGAATGGCTCGATATGTCTGTCGATTTTTAAACTTTACTGGGATCCACATGTCGCGCCATATATTTATCGTGTTTTTAAATAATAATCTAATTGCAAATCATTAAATTTTATTTATTTATTTAATAAGTGAATTTTATTCTACCTTTATAGCTCAACATAACGCTATATATTTCTAATAGTCCAGTCAATAAACACATTTTAAAGTGCATGGAATATGCGATAATTTTTGACTTCACAGCTTCGTTAGGGATAATTAGAAGATAAACATACTAAAAGTCCCCGCCCCTGGGGGTGAGCTAACGGTGGGGGAGGGGAGAAGGTCCTAATTTTTTTTTATTATTCGATTATATCTCGAAAACGGTGGACTCTAGAAAAATATGTAGCAGATCAAAATTAAAGCTCCTTAAATTCCCTATAAAATTAATTATACACATATTCGTCGAAATTCCAACAGTTTTCGAGATATACGTTATTACAAATCGATAATTTTAGGAATAAACGAAGTGTTCACCTCACATTTTGTTAAACATTTGAAGCAAATACTAGAAACGTATATATGAAATTAAAGTCTATTTAATGCTCTACAATTTTGATTCTGACGTTTTTTCTGAGAAACGATTGTGGAACGTAATAGAAGCAAAAGTGAGGTGACATTTGTTTTTTTCCCAAAAATCAGCTATTTTCAATAACGTATATCTCGTAATAGGTTAGAATTACGATAAATTTATATATAATAAATTTTATAGTGAATTTAATTAGCTTTTATGTTTATTTGAAACATATTTTTCTAGAGTCAACAGTTTTCGAGATATTATCGAAAAAACAAAAAAAAATGGAACTTCTCCCCTTCCCTACACCACAAACGAAAAATGGCTTGTTCTTTTATATAATAGTATAAATAATGATATGAAAAAAACTTGGATGTCATGTCAACGTGTAACTACTACACTTGTCTCACAAAATCCCATTAAAAATGCTATTAATTGGTTCTTGCTCTATAAATTATTGACATGGAATTAGAATGATTAAACCTCATATTTCGGTATTTTTATTTTTTTTATTATAACAAAAAAAAAGTATATTAAACATTCTGTATTAAAGAATATAAATATAAATATTTTGAACATGTTTACAAAATTAGTTTTTTGAAAAATAATGTCGTGAATAAACGCTGAAGGAGAGGAGAGAGGTCGGTGGAGGAACTGGGCACTTTATCTCAATCGTAACGAGGCTCTCATTAGCAGAAGTCGGGAATTAATTGCGGAAATCCAGAAATGTCTTTACGATCCACTCGACTTTTAGAGATGATTTATGTGGTTCATTATAACTGCTTTTCAGGATTAAATTACTAAATTTTCTGAGGAATAACTTGAAGATATGGAGTGGACAATTAAATAGCTCAATTACTATGTGTTTCAAACTCAACATCTCAACAATTTTGAATTTTGAACTATGCAAGTATTGCTATCAACTAGAAACCTTTACGCCTTGGAGGTTGGGAGACTAGTGGATTGGAATGGTTATGGAGCTAACTATGAAAGAGTAGATATCTGGTTTGGGATAATTTAGCAACATATGGAACGTTGAGATCCTAATGGATAAGTTTATTGTTGACAAAATAATGAACACTGAGGATTTTTCGAAGGATTTTTTATTAATAGGATTAGATACGAGATGAATTGGATGGTTTAGTGGAGCCCCAAAGCTCAATTCCGTACGTCCAAATAGGTCTAATCACAGTCATGTATATGAGTCTTTTGTAATTAATTGGGAGCTTTAAACGTTTGTCTAGTAAATGTTGAAGGAGTTGAAAACGCAGATCAGTTTCTTGCCGTTTTAGTTTTGTATGTGGATTCCAAATAAGACGTTTGTCCAGATGGAGTCTTAGGTAGCGGATCTGTTCACCAGGGATTAATGGAACGGCCATTAAAGGATATTGTAGGACAGGAATTTGTAGGTTTACGACGAAGGGTAAAAGTTATTTGACGTGATTTGTTTGGATTTATTTTAATTCTCGAATTCCGACAATTCTAATTTTTTTATTTTATCTATTTATTGAAATTTACAACTGTACAAATATACATCAAGTAAATGTGTTAAAAACGTTATAACATGCCCTAATTTGGAAAGAACTACTCATCAGTAGCACTTCAATAAAAATCTACACAAGAAGATCTCTAGGCCATCTTCTTTTCAGACGCCTCTGAGGATTATCAGAAATTGAGTGGGAAGCAAGTAGAGAAACTAACGGATTTGAGTGGTTATGGAGCTTACTATGAAAGGATTGGTATGTGGTTTGGGCTAAATCAGCAACATATGGAACATTGAGTTCTTTATATATAAGTTTATTGGTGACAAAGTAAGGAGCATTGAGGATTTTTCGAAGGATTTTGGGTTGTAAGGATTGCATACGGGATGAATTGGATGGTTTAGAGGAGCCCCAAATCTCAAATCCGTACGTCCACATAGGTCTAATTACAGCATTGTAAATAGGTATTTTGTAATTAATTGGGAGCTTTGATCGTTTGTCTAGTAAATGTTGAAGTAGTCTGCAACGTAACAATTCTAATTTAAATAATAAATAGGGTAAACTATACAGTTATTGACACCCTTAAGGAAATATTAGGAAATATTCATACTAAAATTATAGAAAGAATAGCCCAATAAAGTTAAAATTTGCAGTCATTTTTCCTTAATTGCTGTACTTTAAGCTAAGCAAGAAGGTTCACACAAAACAATATTCATGGAATGTATTATTACAAGATAGTGACCATAAATAATGTAAAATAAGTTATTGACACCCTATGGATATCTTTTAAAATACGGACAGAATTGAAAGTATTTTTACACAGTTGAGTTGTAGGATTTAAAAGCAATTTTATGATTTTCTTCTTTTGGCTTAATATTTCTTTTTTCTTCTAATTTTTGATATATGGTGTCAATAACTGTCTGGTTTACCTTAGCGTTTTATTTTTATAAAATATTCTAAATACATAAATATTAAACACCGCCTGAAAAAAAATGTTCTTTCACTAGCAAAGAATGATACGAAAAAGAGTGTGCATCCAAATTTTGTTTTACTTTTTTTTTTCTTTTAATCAAGTACGTATTGTTGTTTTAATTGTATTTATTTATTGAGCTTTGGGGCTCCATTAAGCCATCGAATTCATCTCGTATCCAATCCTTCCAATCCAAAATCCTTCGAAAAATCCTCAATGCTCCTTACTTTTGCCATCAATAAACTTATCTATAAAGATCTTAATTTACTATATGTTGCTAATTTATACCAAACCAGATACCTATCCTTCCATAGTAAGCTCCATAACCACTCAGATCCACTAATTTCTCAACTTGCCTCCCAATCCATTGCTTATAATACTCCGAGGCATCTGAAAAGAAGATGGCCTAGAGACCTTCTAGTGTAGAATTTGTATTGAAGCCCAACTGAGTTCTTTTCAAGTTTTGACATGTTATTGTAATATTCATCAACACATTTCCTTGATCTATATATTTCGTACAGATGTAAATTTCAATAAATGGATACAAAACTATAAAATTATTTTTTATTATACAGTATAATGTTCTTAATTTTTGTTTTTTGTCGAAGTGAGAACGATATTAATGAGTGCTTTTTAAAAACTGTTTGTTTAAAGTGACCTTAGCGAAGAAACTAGTTTATAGATATCTGGAAGGGATGTATTCCGGTCCATCGCCTTCCCTTGCCAAGGATTCCATTACATAGTTTAGTTCTTCTCCCTGTCCTGGCCGTGTCCTAAAAACTGGAACACTGCGGTATCCTTCTAAAGATAGGATCGAGGGAATTGTCTTTATTTAAGTTTCTTTTTTATTATCTATTTATTGAAATTTAAAAATGTACATAAAAACAACAAACAAAAAAAAAAAAAACATACATCCAAGATCTTTAAAACAGTGTCCTTTAAAAAAAACAGAAGCAATCTCTTAATCCCGCCCCGAACCCCCCCACCGCCACTCTTCTATATCGTACCTTTTTAGCAAAAAGAGAGTAAACGGGAAGGAGTCGTTAGCGTAAAAAAAACTATCTTTAGCCTCCCGTAGAATGAGTTAACAACGAATTAATATCCTTCCGCCGTCTTAAAACAGTTAAATAGAAAATTTTTTTTAAAAAGTGTCCTTTTAACGTCCGCCATCTTAAAACCGTTAAATATTTTAAAACAGTATCCTGGAGGACAACAATGGAGGAAGTTATCCTTCGGATAACTTAAAAAACCGTTAAAACAGCAATCCCTAAGGACGAAAAAGCTAATACTAATTGTGGATGGAGAGAAAAAATCGTCAGATCCTGGCAGATCTTTAAAACAGTGTCCTTAAAAACAGAAGCAATCTCTAAATCCCGCCCCGAACCCCCACCGCCACTCTTCTATATCGTACCTTTTTAGCAAAAAGAGTAAACTGGAAGGAGTCGTTAGCGTTAAAAAACTATCTTCAGCCTCCCGTAGAATGAGTTAACAACGAATTAATATCCTTCCGCCGTCTTAAAACAGTTAAATAGTCGAAATTTTTTTAAAAAAAGTGTCCTTTTAACGTCCGCCATCTTAAAACCGTTAAATATTTTAAAACAGTATCCTGGAGGACAACAATGGAGGAAGTTATCCTTCGGATAACTTAAAAAACCGTTAAAACAGAGATCCTTAAGGACAAAAAAGCTAATTCTAATTGTGGATGGAGAGAGTGGCCAAGGATGTTCTTCCTCGGCCTCAAAAAATCGTCAGATCCTGGCAGATCTTTAAAACAGTGTCCTTAAAAACAACAGAAGCAATCAATCTTAATCCCGCCCCGAACCCCCACCGCCACTCTTCTATATCGTACCTTTTTAGCACAAAAAGAGTAAACGGGAAGGAGTCGTTAGCGTTGAAAAACTATCTTCAGCCTCCCGTAGAATGAGTTAACAACGAATTAATATCCTTCCGCCGTCTTAAAACAGTTAAATAGTCGAACATTTTTTAAATGTGTCCTTTTAACGTCCGCCATCTTAAAACCGTTAAATATTTTAAAACAGTATCCTGGAGGACAACAATGGAGGAAGTTATCCTTCGGATAACTTAAAAAACAACCGTTAAAACAGCAATCCTTAAGGACAAACAGCTAATTCTAATTGTGGATGGAGAGAGTGGCCAAGGATGTTCTTCCTCTCGGCCTCAAAAAAAAAATCGTCAGATCCTGGCAGATCTTTAAAACAGTGTCCTTAAAAACAGAAGCAATCTCTAAATCCCGCCCCCCGCCCCGAACCCCCACCGCCACTCTTCTATATCGTACCTTTTTAGCAAAAAGAGTAAACGGGAAGGAGTCGTTAGCGTTGAAAAACTATCTTCAGCCTTCCGTAGAATGAGTTAACAACGAATTAATATCCTTCCGCCGTCTTAAAACAGTTAAATAGTTGAAAACATTTTTTAAATGTGTCCTTTTAACGTCCGCTATCTTACAACCGTTAAATATTTTGAAACAGTATCCTGGAGGACAACAATGGAGGAAGTTATCCTTCGGATAAAAAAAAAAAAACCGTAAAAACAGCAATCCTTAAGGACGAAAAAGCTAATTCTAATTGGGGATGGAGAGAGTGGCCAAGGATGTTCTTCCTCGGCCTCAAAAAATCGTCAGATCCTGGCAGATCTTTAAAACAGTGTCCTTAAAAACAGAAGCAATCTCTTAATCCCGCCCCGAACCCCCACCGCCACTCTTCTATATCGTACCTTTTTAGCAAAAAGAGTAAACTGGAAGGAGTCGTTAGCGTTGAAAAACTATCTTTAGCCTCCCGTAGAATGAGTTAACAACGAATTAATATCCTTCCGCCGTCTTAAAACAGTTAAATAGTCGAACATTTTTTAAAAAAAATGTGTCCTTTTAACGTCCGCCATCTTAAAACCGTTAAATATTTTAAAACAGTATCCTGGAGGACAACAATGGAGGAAGTTATCCTTCGGATAACATAAAAAACCGTTAAAACAGCAATCCTTAAAAACAAACAAGCTAATTCTAAATGTGGATGGAGAGAGTGGCCAAGGATGTTCTTCCTCGGCCTCAAAAAATCGTCAGATCCTGGCAGATCTTTAAAACAGTGTCCTTAAAAAATAGGAGCAATCTCTTAATCCCGCCCCGAACCCCTACCGCCACTCTTCTATATCGTACCTTTTTAGCAAAAAGAGGTAACGGGAAGGAGTCGTTAGCGTTAAAAAAAAAACTATCTTCAGCCTCCCGTAGAATGAGTTAACAACGAATTAATATCCTTCCGCCGTCTTTAAAACAGTTAAATAGTCGAAATTTTTTAAAAAAGTGTCCTTTTAAGGTCCGCCATCTTAAAACCGTTAAATATTTTAAAACAGTATCCTGGAGGACAACAATGGAGGAAGTTATCCTTCGGATAACTTAAAAAACCGTTAAAACAGCAATCCTTAAGGACGAAAAAGCTAATTCTAATTGTGGATGGAGAGAGTGGCCAAGGATGTTCTTCCTCGGCCTCAAAAAATCGTCAGATCCTGGCAGATCTTTAAAACAGTGTCCTTAAAAACAGAAGCAATCTCTTAATCCCGCCCCGAACCCCCACCGCCACTCTTCTATATCGTACCTTTTTAGCAAAAAGAGTAAACGGGAGGAGTCGTTAGCGTTGAGTTAAAAAACTATCTTTAGCCTCCCGTAGAATGAGTTAACAACGAATTAATATCCTTCCGCCGTCTTAAAACAGTTAAATAGTCGAAAAAATTTTTTTTAAATGTGTCCTTTTAACGTCCGCCATCTTAAAACCGTTAAATATTTTAAAACAGTATCCTGGAGGACAACAATGGAGGAAGTTATCCTTCGGATAACTTAAAAAACCGTTAAAAAACAGCAATCCTTAAGGACAAAAAAAGCTAATTCTAATTGTGGATGGAGAGAGTGGCCAAGGATGTTCTTCCTCGGCCTCAAAAAATCGTCAGATCCTGGCAGATCTTTAAAACAGTGTCTTTAAAAACAGAAGCAATCTCTTAATCCCGCCCCGAACCCCCACCGCCACTCTTCTATATCGTACCTTTTTAGCAAAAAGAGTAAACGGGAAGGAGTCGTTAGCGTTAAAAAACTATCTTTAGCCTCCCGTAGAATGAGTTAACAACAAATTAATATCCTTCCGCCGTAAAACTTAAAACAAATTTTTAAATAGTCGAATCTTAAACATTTTTTTAAAAAATGTGTCCTTTTAACGTCCGCCATCTTAAAACCGTTAAATATTTTAAAACAGTATCCTGGAGGACAACAATGGAGGAAGTTATCCTTCGGATAACTTAAAAAAAAAACCGTTAAAAAAAGCATTCCTTAAGGACGAAAAAGCAAATTCTAAATGTGGATGGAGAGAGTGGCCAAGGATGTTCTTCCTCGGCCTCAAAAAATCGTCAGATCCTGGCAGATCTTTAAAACAGTGTCCTTAAAAAATAGGAGCAATCTCTTAATCCCGCCCCGAACCCCTACCGCCACTCTTCTATATCGTACCTTTTTAGCAAAAAGAGGTAACTGGAAGGAGTCGTTAGCGTGAAAAATAAAAAACTATCTTTAGCCTCCTGTAGAATGAGTTAACAACGAATTAATATCCTTCCGCCGTCTTAAAACAGTTAAATAGTCGAACTTTTTTTAATGTGTCCTTTTAACGTCCGCCATCTTAAAACCGTTAAATATTTTAAAACAGTATCCTGGAGGACAACAATGGAGGAAGTTATCCTTCGGATAACTTAAAAAACCGCCGTTAAAAAAAAAACAGCAATCCTTAAGGACAAAAAAGCTAATTCTAATTGTGGATGGAGAGAGTGGCCAAGGATGTTCTTCCTCGGCCTCAAAAAATCGTCAGATCCTGGCAGATCTTTAAAACAGTGTCCTTAAAAACAGAAGCAATCTCTTAATCCCGCCCCGAACCCCCACCGCCACTCTTCTATATCGTACCTTTTTAGCAAAAAGAGTAAACGGGAAGGAGTCGTTAGCGAAAAAAAAACTATCTTTAGCCTCCCGTAGAATGAGTTAACAACGAATTAATATCCTTCCGCCGTCTTAAAACAGTTTAAATAGTCGATCATTTTTTTAAAAATGTGTCCTTTTAACGTCCGCCATCTTAAAACCGTTAAATATTTTAAAAAACATATATCCTGGAGGACAACAATGGAGGAAGTTATCCTTCGGATAACTTAAAAAACCGTTAAAACAGCAATCCTTAAGGACAAAAAAGCTAATTCTAATTGTGGATGGAGAGAGTGGCCAAGGATGTTCTTCCTCGGCCTCAAAAAATCGTCAGATCCTGGCAGATCTTTAAAACAGTGTCCTTAAAAAATAGCGATTTTGAACAGACGGGTTTCCAAGCACGTCTCAGTACTGAACACAACCTGATGACAGCTGCAAACTGAGGCATGCACAAACTTCAACAGGAACACTGCAACAGCGCTTATATCCATAGACTGAACAAGGCGTTTGATTCGGTATCTCACGGGATCCTTTGCAGAAAATTGGAAGATCTTGAATGCCCTGAGCAGTCTATACGGAGTCATTGTCTCCTTTCTCAGTGAGAGAAGTCTCGCTGTGAGGATTCGTTGATGTCTGTTCAAAGTCAGTACCCCCTCCTTGCGGTGTGCCACAGGAGCAGTATTATCTCCGGTGTTGTTCAACATCTACACTGCTGACGTAGTTGGCAAAAACTATGGTAGGGCAACAGTAGCGGCTTTTTGCCGGATGATCCTTGCCATTACCAGCAGCAGCATGAACCCCACAAGAGCACCTACGCCAAGCCGAAACTGCCTGCACAGAGATTACTCAACGGCTGAACTCACTTAACATCCAAGTAAACCCAGCTAAAACGGACTGCGTAGTATTCTCACACCAGCGTGGGAAAAAGACCGCACTTCCGAAGACACTGCGAGTGGCAGACACCACCATTGCCCCCTCTAACTGTATCGTTTACTTGGGTGTCACTTTGGATAGAGGGCTGAAATTCTCAGCTCACTGTTACAGGGCGCACCGCAAGGTGAGGAAAAGATCTTACCGTCTCCACCACCTCCTCTCCTCTCCAGCACTTCCCTGCGACTGAAGTTGTGCATCTACAAAAGCATGTTGAGGCCTGCACTCCTGTATGCTGCCCCTCTTCTCACCCGCCTTTCTGACGGAACTAGACGGCATCTGCAGCGATTCCAGGACTCAATGCTTAAGAAAGATTTAAAAAAACGACTTCCTTGAAGAAAAGAAGCCAGAAGACTTACACGAGATCTTCAACCTCCCGACGGTCCCGGAATTCATCCAGCGCCGGCATGTCAAGTTTCTGGACTCTCTTCGTTTGTTCTTTGTTTTATTTCATTTTTCTTGTTTATTTTTTATATTAACCTTTCAACACACGTAAAATTATAATCAAATCAAAAATAATAATTACATGTACATTGTATACTTTGTACAAGTATGGTGTGTACAGAAAAAAATAAATAAAATCCCTTCCAACAGGGTTACTGCTGGAAGGAAAACAATAAAAAAAAAAGTTATCAGATTTTAAAAATTTTAAATAGAGAATATTTTTTGTTGGTTATGAGCTATATTGATTTGGTTAAAAACAGTCACGTTTGAATTAAGAAATATATTATTCCACATCGGTTAGTGGTTCACCTAGGTCTATTTAAAAAAAAAAAAGTGTAAAGAATGTAACAGTTTTAAAAATGGATACTCCCCTATCAAGCAGCCTTCTAGGATATATTAGCTGCGGTCTCGACCCCGTTTTTTTTTTTTTTTTTTTTTTTTTTTTTTTTTTTTTTTTTTTCAGCCTCGTTTTAGCCTCATCTCACGCTCACTAAATCTCACTCCCTCTTCCTCTCACTCTCTGTCATCCCGCTTTATTAGGTCTGTGCTAAATCCCCTTTCTGGAATAAATTCAATGGGGATGAAGTTATCTCTAAAAATAAAATATATTAAAAAACCTATTAATCGAACTGGGAGACTCAATACGGGGTTATGGTTTTCCTGTCATTACTATTTGAATCTTATTTCATTTTATTTGTTTATTTATTCTGCCTTTATTAACATTTATTCACAAATGTTGAACAATCAAATGACAAACAGCGAATTTTATGAATATAAATTAATTAATCGTATCCCGCATGAGATGCATGATGAGGAGCATTGCCAAGTGGTACCTCAATCTCTATTGTCAAATCTTTGTGTCAAATCAATTTGTGAAATATTTTGTGGTAGGTTTCATAGAGATGTGCGATTACCACTTAGGCCAATTCGAACGTTGTTGCCGATGAAATTCGGGTAACATCGGCAATGTTCGTGGTCTTTCGTTTATTGCTTTTTAGTCTATACGTGCTGTTATTGGTTTTTGTTTATCTTTTATTTTTTCTTCTGCTTTTTACTAACCGGCCCGTGCGTAACGGAGTGTTTTTGTTTTGTTTTTCTAAATAAAGCAACAGTTAGCGATTTACTTAGCTTACTTATTTAGTAAATTGTGAAATTAGAGATTGAATCATGCCGAATAAGATATCGTGTTTATGGATTTTATTTTACGAATCTGTATTAGGGTAAACCAGACAGTTTTTGACACTCTTCAGGAAATATTCGGGAATATTCATACTAATATAATATAAAGAATATTTCAATAAAGTTGAAATATTCAGTGATTTTTACTTAGGTAATATATGTACTTTAAGCTTAGCAAGAAAGTACATCAAACGTCATTCCTGGAATATATTTTGCAAGATGAATTCAGTTATTGACACCCTGTAGATATCTTTTAAAATACGGATAGAATTGAAAGTACTTTTAGACAGTTTAGTTGTAGGATATAAAAGGAATTTTATTATTTCTCTCTTTCTTTTTTTTTTTTGCTAATTTTGTTTTCTCTATTTTTTAAGATAGGGTCAATAACTGTCTGGTTTACTGTCTCTCTCTCTCTCTCTCTCTCTCTCTCTCTCTCTCTCTCTATCTATATATATATATATATATATATATATATATATATATATATATATACAAAAAATAGCTTACATGTATTTGTTAATAAACGTGCATGTAAATTGCTGAAGAACAGTTTCCCTTTCGTGTTCTTTGCTTATATTACATTTCAATTAATAATTCATATTTTTTAATTGTCCCTAAACTGTGATTTTTTTTTTTTTTTTTTTTTTTTAAACCTTTTATTGAGTGAGTAATTATTACAATCTGCCACAACTGTGGGCAATAAGTAATATAGATGACGTATGATCACATTCACACATTATATATTATATAATTATAATATATAATAATAAATTATTCATATATAATAATTATATATGAAAAAAAAAAACCCAAAAAAATCAATAATAGTAAAATAAAGTAAATAATGAATGTAAGAAAAAGAAAAAGAGAAAAGAAAAGAACTAGCCTATACACAAACAATATAAAATATACTATATACAAAATGAAATACTAAAAATTTAAAAAGAAAAAAAAAAGTAAAAGGCAAAACAAAGGTAAAAATACAATTATACTCTATTTACAATTTACACTCATCCTAGAGATCCCTCCACCAGACCCGTCCCTCCACATGAGAAGGGACAAGCCAGGTACAGAGAGATCCCAGCTCTTCTCTCTCAGCTGCGTCACTGGTGTAAAAAAAAAAACCCAGTGGAGGCTAAGTGAGAGCGCTTCAACAATCACTCCGGCATGAGTAGAGAAGCTTGTCATTGCCAGAACTCCAATATAAGTAATTTTACAAAAGATCTCGGGGCCACTGCCGTTTTAGTCTGCGAGGGGGGTTATCAGGATGGGTGGAGGCGGATAATGATTGAGCTAGTGGGATAGGGTGAGAGGAAAGGTTGCGATGGAATTTTGAAAATTTAAGGGGTATAAGGTCGAGGACGTATGGTATATTCAGATCATTATGTAGGGTTTTGTTGGAAACATAGTAAGGAGCATTTACTATAGTTCGGAGGATTTTGGATTAGAAGGATTGAATGCGTTTGATATTCGACTTTTTTGCTATCCCCCATAGTTCAAGTACGTAAGTCCAAATAGGTTTGATGATAGTTTTGTATATGAGAAGTTTGTTAATGGAAAGATGGGATGTCCTATTTAGTAGTCTATACAATTGGCTGAAGCGTCTGTTAAGTTCTTGTCTTTTGAGCCGAGTATGAGGGTTCCATGTAAGTCTTTTGTCTAGGTAGCAACCAAGATACCGAACTGTGTCATCTTTAGGTAGTGGAATGCCATTTAAGTAGATAGGAGGACTGGATTTACGGCGGAGGGTAAAGGTTATGTTGGTGCATTTAGATTCATTTACTTTGATTCGCCAGTTGTTGCACCAGTCTTCAATCAGGGATAAGTGAGTTTGGAGATTATTGGATGCTATTAAAGGATCTGTATAGGATGAAAGGACAGCAGTGTCATCAGCAAATGTTGCAAGGAAAGTATCAGGAGTAGTAGGGATATCTGCTGCATAGAGGATATATAAAACTGGACCTAGAACGCTACCTTGTGGAACACCAGCCTCTATAAACTGTGATTAAGAAAAATAATAGTAGGTTATGTAAGTTGTTTATTTAGAATTGTAGAAGTTATTTAATTTATTTTGTCAACACCATAATCCTTCAAAAAGTTTCATAATTGATTTCTAAGTATAACAAAAAAAAAAAAGAGTTCATGTTCTTCTGTTTAGGACATGCTTTCATTTCAATCAGCCTACTCTTTGTCCACTAGTCGTCTCATCTCTAGTCTCGCAGGTGCTCTTTGATGATAGCCTTATGAAGAGTTTGGTGGATGAAGGTGTTATGTTACTTATGTATATAAATATTAGGTAGCATAACCTGATTATTTTAAAACAACTAAATAAAGATAGATATATAAGGAAGATGAAGGGGCTATGTAACATTTCCCTGCTTAAAGAAAATGTAAAAAAAAAAAAAAAAAAAATTAAACTTAAACTAAAATTGTTTGTTTACATAACAGTTTCGTCCTCCAAACCCGTAAATGTGGTTCCGTGTGCAGAGTAATGTAACCTACGTAGTAAGTTTCTTATATAATTATCCTGTATGTTTTTGCCTGAAAGGTTTTTTGACAATTCTCGTTTAAACTCTCTTTACCCCAAGTGTCTTGTGTAGATTTTTATTTATAATTTAATCATAATTCCAGTATTACATCTTACTTCAAACTGTTTGGTTTAATATTTCACTGGATTAGAATACTTTCCTGGTTCACAGTAAATTTATATTTGCTTTCCATTTGTAGTATTAGGCCAATTAGGTGGGTTCCTCTCGGTCCTCTGCTCTTGAAAGGGGGTCTCGTCCCTTCCTCTCTTCCTCCCCTTCCTCTCCACCGACCGGATTACGGTCTATTTAATTTATTATAATAATATTTAACTTCTTATAATATTCATTTATATTTTATAGTCATTGGGTTTAGTAAAAAGAAAAGGAAAAAAAAAAGAATTATTCTCAGATTTTTTATGTGTGTGTGTATATATACTTTCTCTGGGAATACCACCAGTTGTTGAATACCACACCTTACCATTTATTTATGGCTTCTCAGGCTATTTACTATTTTCATATTATTATAAATTGTTGGTAATTTCAGTGAGAGACTGTTTATAGAAATAATAAATTTAACCACTTAAGGTTTTGTATGATCTGAGAATCACGTGCTAAAAGGCGGGTAATTTGGAAGTTTTTATTTCGAATGCCTTTCGCTAAAATGCGTGCCGGTAACTTGGTTACCGAGAAGTTTTTTTTTCTAACTGTACAAAATAATATACATTAAGTAAATGTGTTGATAGTGAATACATTGGTATGTAAATAACTTGTAGCACTTTAATAAAATCTACATTAAAAGGTCTCTAGGCCATCTTCTTTTCGGATGCCTCGGAGGATTATCGGGAATGGTGTGGGAAGCAAGTTGAGAAACAAACGGATTTGAGTGGTTCTGGAGCTTACTATGGAAGGATACATACCTGGTTTGGGCTAAATTAGCAAAATATGGAACATTAAGATCTTCATGGATAGGTTTATTGGTCACAATATAAGGAGCATTGAGGATTTTTCGAAGGACTTTGGATTGTAAGGATTGGATATGGGATGAATTGGATGGTGTAGTGGAGCCCCAAATCTCAAATCCGTACGTCCATATAGGTCTAATTACAGCATTGTAAATAGGTATTTTGTAATTTATTGGAAGCTTAGAACGTTTGGCTAGTAAATGTTGAAGTAGTCTGTAACGACCAGCAGTTTCTTGTCCTTTTAGTCTTGTATGTGAATTCCAAGTAAGGCGTTTGTCCAAGTGGAGTCCACCGAAAAGTCACATCTAAAACAGGAAGCCTCCTCTTCAATAGTAATACCAAAAACTGTTATAAGCTGAGCGATTTTTCATCCACTAGATTAACATTGCTTAGAGCAGAATTTAAAACAATTCTACGAGGTAAAGTACTGTAGAGAACAATTAGCCCAAGCTATTGTATAAAAATATTATTCCTTGTTGATTGGTTTGTTTGATGTTCCTTTGACACTGTGGGAGTAAATTGAAGTTGATTATAAAATGGAATAATGAAAATACCTCAATTTTGCTGTTAGCTTTTGAATGCAGATTTTGTTGAAGAATACCACTTTTTAAGGTTGAATTTTATGGGCAGATGAGCCTGTTTTCACAGGGGAAGGCATTTCTACCTTTCCATGAGGAGTATCGTTGGTTTATACATTTTTGTATTGCTGTCGAATAGTGTCGAAAAATCATAGTTTTCACTACAGATATAATAATGTGAATTACTAAGATTTGTTACAAAGTATCCTAAGTTACATAAGGTGGATAAATAGATGCTTTTTAACAAAAGGCGTATATTAAATTGTACAGAATTACAGGGTTAAATCGTATATGACTGAAATGCACGAAGAACAATCTGTAAGAGGCTATTAGTCTATCTATACAAAAAGAATCTTGAGTCAGCACTTCCTGGATAGGTCAGTGGTTCCTGATGGTTTTCCTGTTTAGATTTTATGGTAACGGTCGGGTTAAGAGGAGCCAGCAAACTGCCTTGACCAGCGCTACACCGACCAGTTCGATCCTTACGCTTCACTTCGAGTTTACATTTATCGATAGCTCTTTCCTATAACCTCACATGTAAACAATCAGTTCTACACTTTCAACTTGGATTGTGTTGTTTAGTGTGTTATATTAATATTTAGTCTTCTTAAATGTAAATAACTGAAACATAAGTTAACAACATGAGTTTCATAAAGGATTAAGTGTTTTATCAATTCATGTTTTCTTATTTCCTCTTATCTAATGTGTAAAAGTGTTACAAAACTTAAGAACATTAATTTGTTTTAAGAACTTAAGAACATTAATTTAATTTGAACTTAAGAACATTAATTTGGTGTTTTATATATTTTTATTTGTTGTATCAATTTAAGTGATAAAATTTCAGTATGCTTATTTTGTGAATGCATTCTTTGTCATCCATAATACTTATTGCTCAAAGTGAGACAGATTGTATGTATAATTATTTCAATAAAACATATCGATCTAAAAATAAATCTGAGAAAGTATATCATAGGTTTCTTATTTTCTTATTTCCACTTCCCTTGAGTAAAATATAGCAGAAATTAACATCATCACTTTCAACTAGGATTCTGTCTTATAATGTATAATGGATTATAACATGGAGAATAGACAATGTTAAAATAATCACAAATTAAGAGGTAAATGACACGTTACTATATAATTGTAAAACTGTTGGTATAATGTTATAGATTAATGTGTTTTAAAAAAAATTTAGAAGCCTGATGATGGAGCATTGTCTCGGAAACATGTAGCTACAAATGTTAAATAAATAGGTGTTATGACAAATAAATACTTAAGGATTCTGTCTTTTAAATATTTATAATTTGTTATTTACACTTCCCTCACATCACAAAGTTTATCAAGAATTAACATTACTGGTGGTTTAGTATAATTAATTCAAAATTGATTTTGTTTCTTATATTTTGACATTTTCTTATTTCTCATATTAATATCATAAGGTAAACAGAAGTTAATATTACTTTGAACAGGGATTTAAAGTTTCTCCGTAAATAAATGAGAATAACCTTTCCCCTCGAAAAGTACCGGCTAAAACAGCGAAATAAATCGGAAGAAGGTACGAATCGATAAAAGGTATTCTCGGCGGGCGTAGGAGCTGCCTCCTCTTAACCCGACCGTTACCGATTTTATAATTCGTTTATATAATTCTAGAACAACTTCATCACGATGTTTCTATAAATGTAATAACATAAGATCCTCTGATCTGGTGTCGCTTTATTAACAGTTTTCCTTTATTTTCTATTAAACAATATTTTTTTTCTTTGCTTTTTATTCCATTGAAGAGTTTATTATATTTAAAATGCACATTTCCATTAAGGGATATTCATAATGTTTTATTTACACTAACACATGTTTTTTTTAGAACACCATATTTTTTTCAGTTTTAGAAGTTAATTTCTCCATGAATTCGAAACAGAATTATTACTTTCAACATATCATTCGAAACCTGACTAAATTTGAAAGTTTTTGTGACATTTGCAGTTTGTAGATAATTTTTTTTTTTCGAAAAACGGTGAGCGTTAAAGTAATATAACACATTGTAACTTCCCTAAATAAGGTGAAGATCAAGCTGTTCTTTAGATCCCAAGTTTGTAAAATTCAAGGTTACATGTACTTGGTTAAAAAAAAAAAAAAAAAAAATAGGTGAAACTAGATCAAAAATGTAGAAAAGTTCCGCAGACGTCACCTCTCTATTCCAATCCGTTGCGTATAAGATAAATCTAAGATTTTTTTTTAAGGAAACCGCGTTTTTTGCCATAAAAGCTGAAAAATCTCTATTTTGTTTAAATATTTGAAAACTTTTACCACATTTTCGGACCAAGCATTAAATTTCCTATTTACATGAGTACATGTGACCTTGAATTTTACAAATCTGTGATCTGGTGTCGCTTTATTGACAGTGTTCCTTTATTTATACAATATTTTTTTCTTTGCTTCTTATTTCAATGAAGAGTTTATTATGTTTAAAATGCACATTTTCATTAAAGGATTATCATAATGTTTTATTTACACAAATAACTGATTTGTATGTCAAACGAGAACACCATGTTTTTACGATTTCCAAAGTAAATTTCTCAATGAAATCGAAACAGAATCATTACTTTTAACATATCATTCGAAACCTGATTAAATTTGAAAGTTTTTGTGAGATTTGCAGTTTGTGGATAGTTTTTTCGAAAAACGTTGAGCGTTGAAGTAATATAATACATTGTAACTTCCCTAAATAAGGTGAAGATCAAGCTGTTCTTTAGTTCCTAAGTATGTAAAATTCAAGGTTACATGTACTCTGCTCTTATAGAAAATTTAAGGTTAAATTTGAAAAATATTTAAACAAAATGGAGATATTACAGCTATTATGGTAAAAAAAACGTGGTTTCCTCAAAAAAAGTCTTTGATTTATCGTATTTCTGAAACGGATCTGAATAGAAAGGTGAGGTCTGCTGCATTTTGCTACATTTTTGAGCTAGTTTCACCCAATTTTTTTTTTTTTACACTAAGAGATATTCACCCTGTATATTACATGTCTTATTTATTTTATAATTCTTTTCAACACATCCGCTGATTTTCTTCTGTCTAAATGTAGGTGCAAAAAAATAAATAAAGTTTTTAAAAAAAATTTAACCAATACCACGCTATAACTTAGACGAAAAACAAAACAAAACAGGTTTTCATCCTATAACCAAAATATTTTACAGATACGAGTAAGCATTTTTTTTTTATCCTATACTAGCATACCCCGCCGCGGCTTCGCCCGCTCTCATAAATAAAGAAATAAAATTATATTTTAACTAATAATTAATTTCACTTAAATTGAAGTATGGAATTTTGCATTTTTTTTTTCTATGGCATTTTTACGTATAGCAGTAATTTTTGACCTGCTTAAAATTGCATTGATTAGGTTTTTGAAGAGTACGTAAAAGCATACTTAATCAGTCATCCAATTTTATTGATTTCATCTGGTTGGATTTAAATTTCTAAGTTCGGTGTGGCCGATCTCGTTTCTGGCGTTATACATTTTAATTAATATTATAGTGAAATGAAAATAGCCTTTTATTTATGCAAAAGAAATTGTATAAGAGATTCAAAAATAAATATTCAAATCATAAACAGGAGAAAAGAAAAAAAAAGAAAAATTTTAACAGTATATCGAATTCACTTTAGTTTAGCAATAATTCTTCTTTAAACAATCAATCTTCACACACTGTGACATGTTTCGGGACATTCCATCCCATCATTAGACCTTCTGTTCTTCTGGTGTTATCTTACCATGTCAATTCAACTGTTACATTTTAATTGACTTGGTGAGATAACACCAGAGAAATGGAAAGTCTGATGATGGGATGGAATATTCCGAAACATTGTCATTGTGTGAATATTAGTTGTTTAAAGAGGAACTATTACTAAAATAAAGTGAATTAGATCTATAAAAACAAAATACTCCTTTATTGAAGAAATTAAAAATATTGAATTTTTGTTTAAATCTTTTCTTCTATAAGTATTATAGTATCATTTATTATTAGAAACCTTCCTAGAACTACGAAGATGTAGAAGTGTAAATTTGGTATTTTTGGGTTTAATAGTTTTACCATTGCAAACTCTGTTGCAGAATGGCCACATATCGGTCTATTTTTAAACTGCACTGGGATCAACAAGTCGCTCCATATACTTGTAGTTTTTAAAATAAAAATTTAATTGAAAATAAGTAAATTTTAGCATAAATTTCTTGTTCAATGTAACACTTTGTAACCTCTCTCGAATGGTGCTCGCCACCTATCGGTCGATTACCAAACTTCACTGCGCACCACCTATATATCGCTTTTTTATGGCAATATAATTGAAAATCTTTCAATTTTATTATTGCTTAACCTTCCTAGAACTATGTAGACGATGTTGTTAAAATTTGGTAAAGATTGGTTCAGAAGGTTTCGCGGTTAGTGATCACAAACGAGATTTGGCTTGTTCTTTTATATAATATTATAGATACTCTTCACTAATGAACACAGTTGTTTATAAAATTATACAATTTTAAAAAAAAAATATTAAATAAGTTAAAAAATCTCATTAGGCTTGTAATATTTGTTTGCCGGGTTGTTTTCAAACATTCGGCCCAGCGGTTGAGGATCCGATTCGACTCCTTCAAACTTTCGACGCTATTCATAATCCTCGACGACGAGGTTGTGAAGCCGCTGAGGGGAGGGGGAAGTTGGGAAGCAGATATTGGCCCAAGAAGTTGAAAATAAAATAAAAACTTAAAGGAATGAGGGGTTTGGGGGTAGAGTGGAGGGGGAAAGAAGTGGAGGGGGAAAGCAGTGGAGCCAACTATGAACAACTTTATCAAGAAATTTCACTTAAAACTTGTCCTCGTTTTGGACTTGCAACTTCCACTCAGAGCCTCCGACCTTCGCAGCCCATCTCCTTCCTATCTTTTATAGTTTATTATATTTCTTCTACTTCTTTCTCTATTTTATCTCTATATATAGATTAGAGTGCCCAAAACCGGGAATCCATGTTTTGTATTTGATTTAAACAAAAAAATAGAAAATAGAAAAAAAAATTGTTTTAAATACATGTAATATTTACATTGTAATGTTGAGCATCATTTAACTTTTATTTATAGAAAATCTAATTAAACATTAGTAGAAAAAAATTTTTTTATAAAACCTTACACGTTCTCAATTTGTGATATAGTTGCCAAAATCGGACGCCTTGTAAAAATAATTAAAATTTAAAAAATGCTATTAAATCAAAGAATATTCAATCTGGTTTCAAATTTAAGTATAATATAACAATCAGAATACTTTATTTATTTATTTCCATTCCTTGCCTCTCGGCTAAACGGATTTTGTAGGGATGGCAATGTAGCCATCACTGAACAGTTTAATGTTATTATTTCAACATAAAATATCTTTTTTCAACAATATTACTTTTAACATTGCAAGATTAAATTTTCTCAAACATTTAAAAGAACATTTTAATATTATATTTAACATTTCAAGATTGGACTACACATTTAACTTAACATTTAATATTTAAAATATATTAAAGGTTTCACATAAAAACATACTTATGTTTAATACAAAATACCTATATTAAAATTTTAAAATTTTACAATTTTATAGTTTTTATATTAACGTTTACATAGGCTTTATTCGGTGATGAGGTTGTCATCAGCATCATTTCTGTCCAGTGGTCTTATCACAATCAGAATACAGTACAATGAAGATTTTATTCTCAAACAATGGTGCAGAATGTGTTTTAAACAGTAACATAATTTAATTTCTTATCGACAATATTCGCAAATGTACACATATTTTTCAGCTCTCGCACAATCCACATGGGCCCAAAGTGAGCACATAACCCAATGTTCTATAGGCAATAGCGAACCAGCTCTTTTACCCAAAACTGTAGGTCTGCCTCATTTTTTTTGCTGCCTCTTCAGGTGTACCATACTTCATGTTGGACAACCTCTTGAGAATTGTTTTCGGAACATTAAGATATTTACTGGCCTTCTTCCACACCATCTTTTTTTTTGCGTATTGATTCAATTGCTTTCGTCATTTTAGAAAGACTCCACTTTCTTTGATCAGTTTTTCCCGGAAACGAAATTTCACAAAAATAAGAATGACAGATTTAGGAAACTTTGAACATGAACATGAACAAGGGGTCCGGTTTGCGCAACTAAAATCAACAGTTTGTTAACCCGATACATTTTTAAACAAAGATCTAAATGAAATGGTTTGCTGATAAACATTAACCTTAAACGATGGCATTTAAGAATATATATATATATATATATATATATATATATATATATATATATATATATATATATATATATATATAAAGGCTTAGTTATGAATATCTAGGAAAAATAACGAAAACTGTAGCACTAGTAAAAACTTTTTCAGCTATCAAAACATATGATAAGCGGCAGGTGGGCGATGAGTGCGCTCCACTACCTAGCGGTAGTTGCCTAAACTACTGTTTACAATCGGTCACGATATAGTTGAAGAGAATGCAGTGTCAGAAGATCAGGTGTCCACTTTAGGGCACTTTTCTCTATCTATCTGTTATAGGCCAATAAGATACGTCATACTTTTAACATAGAGTAAACGAGACACCCTTAAGGAAATATTTATACTAAAATCATAAAAAGAATATTCCAATATTGTTGAAATTTACAGTCAGTTTTCCTCAATTATTTTACTTTAAGATATCTAAGAAAGTTTACACCTACTAATATTTCTGGAATGTATTTTACAAGATAGTGACAACTAATAATGTAAAATCAATTATTGACACCCTATATCTTTTAAAATACGAGCAGAATTGAAAGTATAGTAGAAGTCCATTAGTCCGGCATCCAACAGTCCGTAAGGCCCGATAGTCCGGCATCGCTACGGAAAATTGTAAAAATTTTAGTTTTCTCAAAAAGTGTGTCCTTAAAGCAAATAAAATCGCTCAAGAGCTATTCGAGAATGAGCCTCTTGAGCAAGAACTAACCGATGAGGACATTATGAACAGTGTGGTAAACCCTCAGCCTAATCAAAATCTTGAAGAAAGTGACTCAGATACCGTAACGAAAGAAAAGGAAATAATCAACTGGTCAGAAGCTGCAGAATCACTAAATAAGTTTATTTCTTTTGCTGAGGCTAGTACTAGCTACACTGCTTATGAAATTATTGATTTCGATATTGAAATGATATTACAAATTAGTTTTATACTAAACGCCAAAAGTCAAGAAAACAAAATGACATTCGTGATTTTTTTAAATCTAATTGAAATATGTTTTACAGTACGTGTACATACATACATTATATGAAATGTAAAATAAACTGTTGTATGTATTTGCATACTGTATTTGCAGTTTAATTATTAACCTAATTGTTCTTATAATTACGATTTATGTATGTACAACATACATTTGTTTTACGGCAAAGCCTACACTAAAAGGAAGGGCCACCGCCCATAGACCGGAATTTTCGGTAGTCCGGCACCGAGCCGGTCCTGAACGTGCCGGATTATCGGACTTCTACTGTACTTCTTACACAGTTGAGTTGTAGCATTTAGAAGGAATTTTATGATTTTTCTTTTTTTGACTATTTTTTTTCTTTCTGATTTTTAAGATAGGATGTCAATAACTGCATGGTTTGCCCTAACTTATTTCCATTTAAACATTCATAAATGTATGTATCGAATTATCGAAAGGATAAAAAACTGATAATTAATTGAATATGATACATTTTCGAACGACAATTTTTTACAACTATTCTGTGATATTAAAGAGGAAGATAACTCACTGGCTAAGGCACTGGACTCCTTACTTTTAAAGTGGGTACCCGTAATTGTGGGAAAAACCGTTGGGGTATTGTTGTACATCACTTCATCTCGACGACATGCAAAAACCAGACTTTCATCTAAAATAGTATTGATTTATGTGTTTTGGTCATTGGAAAGGATAATTTCTTTCTTGTTTGTTAGCCATATGTTACACTATCACAACCAGGGCCGCTGATAAAAGGAGTAGGGCAGAGGGGGCAAAATCCCCGGACCAGAAAAGGTGACCACTGTTGGAAGGAGGGGGGGGGTGTAGAGTCTACTCTACAAAACAATCCCGGACAGTTATTTTTCATGATTTGATTTCATAAGTTTTTTTTTTTATTTATTCATTTTATTTTATTTTTGTTACACGAATCGGCCAGTAAGGACCACCAAATATCATTTATTCTTCTTCACACTTTCCGCCTTCCTTCTTCTCCAATACTCTTTCGTTCTCTTGGACTGCTCCTCTCCTTCTTCCTTAGTCCATTTTCTCCCTTGTCTCTCCCTCTTCCCCACAAGAACCCCAACTTCATTTAGTTTTTTTTCCAAAAAGACCTCTATCCAAGCAGTCTATATTTGTTATCATTACTTGTACTGTCCATTCTGACCATGTGCTCATAGAACCTCAGTCTCCTGATCCTGATGACTGTTTCCAGATCTTACAAATTCCTATATATTTATTCATTTCTTGTGTTATTTTGGGTCCGTGAATTCACATCAGAATTTCCCTCTTAATAAAATTGTTTTACTAGACAACCTAATAATTTCTATTTATAAAATACTATGAGATTTATATGATACGACCCAAAATATACAACATTAGTAGCACTAGTAAATGTGAAGATAATCCTCATAATGACATGTCAATGTCTTGTAAAACTAGTCATTGGTAGAACATAAAAAGTTCTGTATTAGAAGGTTCAGAGGTCATTTTTCTTAAGTCGCCTAGGAGGTATATCTGAAATAGAGATGGAAGCAAGTTGAGAGACTAGTGGTTTTGAAGTTTACTATTAAAGGATTGGTATCTGATTTTGGCTAAATAAGCTACGTTGGGGCATTGAGGATTTTTGGAAGGATTTCGGTTTGGAAGGTTTGAATACGAGATAAATTAGATGGTTTAGAAGAGTCCCATATCTTAACTTACTATGTATAAATAGGTCTAATTACTGTCATATAAATGAGCCTTTTGTAATTAATGAAAATGTTTGAACGTTTGTCTATTAATGGTTGGATAAGTCGTAAACTACGGGCAGTTGTTTGTCGTTTTAGTCTTGTACGTGGATTCCAAGTTAAACCTTTGTCCAGTTGGAGTCCTTGGTAGCAGGTCTTTTTAATAAAAATTTTATTTTTAAATCTAGCATAACAAGAGAATTAGAGGTATTAGGGGGAGGATGTTATTACAGATCCGGATATGGATAAATATAAAACGGATCCATTTAATTTTTAATTGCATGTATTATATATTTATGTTTTTTGAATACCTCATGATATATTTTAGTTATAGAGGCTAGCCATAGAGGGTGCGGCAGTATACCCGCAGGATGTGGCTAAAGTTCCCTTAGCCGAGAGCAAACTTTAGCCGAAAGGATTTATCAATTTAACTGGGGCTAGGGGAGTGGGGGGAGGTGCTTGTATCTATTACCCGCCCTGTTTATCTTAGGGCTAGCTCTGACCTAGATCCGCTAAATATATAAGTGTAGTATGTTGTATCTTATGGGTTAGGTTAGGTGGGCTAGTAGGGGGAGGGGTGCTTATATCTACGTAATGGTTTTTATAGTATACTCTAAAAAAAAAAAAAATAATAACAAAAAGTGAAGATTACCTCTATGTTTTCCAACATACTTTTTTCTTTTTTTTTATTTAAAAGCTTTTAGTGAGTAATTCATACAATCTGCCACCAATGTGGGCAATAAGTAATAAAAAAGAAAAAAAAAATTCTAAGTACTATAAAAGAAAAGAAATATTAAAACCATAATTGAAGAAAAAAAAAACATTAATTTTCTATTCATAAATAAAATGAAATAATAATATTTAAAAAAACCTGTAGCACTTACAACTAATGAAGGGTCTTAGGTTCAGTATTTAGGTAAGGTTGTACTGTTTCTAAGCTAGCGGTTTTGAAAGGAGTTTTGGCCGGAATACTCGCTCAACAGCCAGTTTTTTTCACCAATTAAGGGTACCCACTTAAATAAGGCTGGGTTTGCCCCAAAGGGGTCCCCCAACCCCAAACCCGAGCCGCAGCCGAAATAACAGAAAATAAATTTTCTGCCTTCAGTCGAACTCGAACTCGGGAGCATGGCATTCAAGCGCCTTACCCACTGAGCTACCGCGCCTCCCAATGACAAAAAAAAATCATAATAATGGTAAAAATAAAACTAAAAGTAAAAGTTAAAAATAATCATACTTCATTTACAATATTTACTCATGGAGGGACAGGCCAGGCAGAGAGGTCCTATTCTCAGCTGCCTCACAAAAAAAACCAAACAAAAAACCAGTGGAGGCTGAGTAAGAGCGCAATAGTACAGTCAGGTGGGGTTCCGCATGGAGCAGCCAGCCGCAGCTCAAGTTCATCAGTTCGTATTCTGGCTTCAGGGGTGTATATTGATAAGAAAACTGCTGTTGTGATTGTTAATAGAGGAAGAGGAGTTCCATGTTATGAACAGATCAATTGACTCAATATTTCCCCGAAGAAAAGAAGAAGGTTTTCTCTCTTCGTTGATTGAGCTGCACCTCCAGAACGCCGAGAAGAAATTCAGGAAGTTTTTCCGGCTAAACTTCTTTCAATTAGATTTTATAATTTCTCTATATTTCTATTTCTCTAACGTATTAAAGCGGTCCATTTTTGATAAAACTTTTTAATGAACGGGAGCTCAACTAGGCTTATTATGAGAACTAACAAACTGTGGGCAGACCTAAAATCTAGTACATTGTGGGAAGACCAGAAAACAAACCAATACTTTGAAGTCTCCATTGCTGTGAACCCCACGTTTTCCCTTCGGTGATTTCACAATATATAGAAAGACAATTTCGAAAACTCGCTCCAATTCATCTCGTATTTAATCCTTACAATCCAAAATCCCTCGTAAAATCCTCAATGCCCTTTGTCACCAATAAACTTATCCATAAAGATCTTAATGTTCCATATGTTGCTGATTAAGCCCACACCAGATACCTATCCTTTCATAGTAAGCTCCATAATCACTCAAATCGGTTAGTTTCTCAACTTGCTTCCCACTCTATTCCTGATAATCCTCCGAAGCGTCTGAAACGAAGATGGCCTAGAGACCTTCTAGTGTAGAAGTTTTAATAAAGTGCTACTGATGAGTAGTTCTTTCCAAGTTTTAACATGTTATTATAATCGTTGTCAATACATTTACTTGATGTATATATTCTGTACAGTTGTGAATTTCAATTTATGCATATAAAAAAAAAAAAAAGAAAAGAACATTCGCTGGAACCACGATTTTATTGTTTTTTCAGATGATGTATAAAGTTCCAGTTTCTTTATTACTGTTTTTTCCAATGAACATTTTATTGGCATCCCTCTTTTCGTTAAATAATTTTTATCATGTAAGATATAGTATAATTATGTAAGGTATATTTATATATAAATAAATTGTGATATTTCAACCTGAGGTTGTATCAAATTATTTATAAATGTATATTTGTATTTATAAAACCTGAAAACTGTGTTTGTAATGTATTTTTAATAATTGATTTTGAAAATACCATATATGCATATACAGTTTAAAATGATACAAGAATCTTTGGTGATGTGGGTTTGTATATAACAGACGCGAAGGAGCACCACCTGGACTGGTCCCTAGAGCAGTCCGAACGCAGCAGCTCAGCTTCTCAATTTTCTGGCGGCAGCCGCAGCTGCCCCTTTTGCAACACTTTTATTAAATCCAACTGAAGCAGTGCCTCGCTTCCAGCCGCGGCGTTTGGCAGACGCAGCTGCTGCGGCTGGCTGCTCCATGCGGAACCACACCTTTAGGGCATGAGTCGAAAAGCTGGCTAGTGCCAGAACTGTAAGATAAATAAATTTTTACAAAAGATCTCGGGGCCTCTGCCGTTATAATTTCTGATAAGAAAACTGTCGGAAAATTTTTGATCCTAGCAACAGCAACACAGGCAGTATCAGTCAATGAATGTAGCGTTGAAGGTCCATTTTTTTGTTTTGCGCTAATATCTCGAAAACGGTGCGTCATATGCAAAATATGACTATTTACTAAATGGTAATTAAATTGTCTTCAACTTTTATTCTATACACATGTTTCATATTCTGTACAAGATATACGTTTGGTATAAATGTAAAGGACGTTTAGCATGTTTTACCAACAAATGTTAAAATTTATGTAACTTTTGACAGGTTGGAGATATATTGGCATATACATACATATGGGTCATTCCATGTCAAATCAACCAATGGTTTGGACCTTGGCCTCTCCGATTTCTATGATATTTGGTATAGCTGCTATACTTACCAAGAATAGTAAAAATGTAAAATATTACATTTTTCTGACTTTTGGTTTTTGAGTTATAAGCTTTTAAAAGCTCAAAAAACTGCTGTTTTCGGTCCTCACTCAGTATATTCAAAATCACGCCATTAAAAGACTATTGCTCCCAGAGAGCTCAAATGTGCGGCATTCTTTTCTGTTTAAAATACCCTTTAATATGATATATCACTTGATATATTTTCAATTAGGATTGATCCTTCTATATCATCATGCGTACCTCAAGTGATATATTTTCGGTTCATTTTTTCGAAACTTCCATAAAACGGTTTTCCTGATTCCCAAAATACGTACCCTTCGGTTTTTTCGAAAAAAAATATATGTGATTTAAACTATTACTGACTACAAGTGGACAAAATTTTAGGATGGGACGGAAATGGGTTCTTGATAAAAAAAAATATTTTGTCTTTTTTTTAATGGACAGTTAGTCCAGTCAATGAAGTATTATAGAATGTGTTTCCTGTAATCCAAGGTTTTTCTTCGGAAACTTGTTCAGGGTAGTTAGAAAGTAAACATACTATAAGTCCTGGAGTTTTCGGGTCTGGAAACAAGAAGGGAGGGGGCGCGGAATGTCTCTTTTTTTGGTTTTGGGCTCATATCTCGAAAACAGTGCATCATATGCAAAACATGACTATTTACTAAATTAATGTTAACTAAATTTTCTACAATCTTTATTATATACACATTATTCATATTTTGTACCGCTTCCGAGATATACGCTTGGCAAATGTGAAGGGCTTTTAGCATGTTTCTTTTAACAAGAAACGTAAAATTTATGTAACTTTCGACAAGTTGAAGATAAATTAGCATATATATGTGTATTTTGAAGGAAATTTAATTTTGTACAATATTATTTATATAAACCTTTGTCGTAGGATGGACGTTTTAAAAGATATAAATGGATGTTTAACAGAAAACGTGAGGTGAAATTTTTTTTTTCGAAAATGTTCACATTTTTCAAGCGTATATCTCAGGTACGGTACAGAATGTGATAAATGTGTATATAATAAAGATTGTAGACAATTTAGTAAACTTTAATTTAGTAAATAGTCATGTTTTGCATATGATGCACTGTTTTCGAGCTATGAGCCCAAAACCAAAAAAAGAGACCTTCCGCGCCCCCTCCCTTCTTGTTCCCAGACCCGAAAACTCCAGGACTTATAGTATGTTTACTTTCTAACTACCCTGAACAAGTTTCCAAAGAAAAACCTTGGATTACAGAAAACCCATTCTATAATACATACTTCATTGACTGGACTAACTGTCCATTAAAAAAAAGACAAAATATTTTTTTTTTTATCAAGAACCCATTTCCGTCCCATTCTAAAATTTTGTCCACATGTGGTCAGTAATAGTATAAATCACATATTTTATTTTTTTCGAAAACTCGGAAACTGTAGAGGATATGAAAAATGTGTAAATGATAAAAGTTGTATAGGATTTAATTAACATTAATTTAGTTAAATAGTCGTGCTTTGCATACGAATTCGAGATATGAGCGCAAAACCAAAAAAAGGAACCATTCGCGGCCCCCCAGTTAAACTCCTGGACTTTTAGTATGTTTACTTTTAACTGCCCTGAATATGTTTCCGAAGAAAAATGTTCTTTATTGACTGGACTTTTGGGCGTATCAAAAAAGCCCCCAACACTTAAAAAATGTAGGTAAAACGTTACTTTTTCCATTCAAAAGCAATATAGCTCCCAAACGGGAGGTTCTAGCGACAAATGTTACTTAACACAAATATTCTTTATTAAATTTCGGTTATACTGAGCTAGAGCGTTATGTTTTTTAACGGTTAAAAAAAACGGTACGAATAAAAACCATTAGTCCCAGCCAAAAGACATATGTCAAAAAAAAACATAGTGTTGAACTGATGGGTGATTATCCTGGAGTAGAACGATATATTAATGGTGCCATTATTTTGAGGTCAGTGTAAATTCCCAATTGGGTAAGATGAAGGGAATGGAAGGTTTTAAGGGATATCTATAGTGGTGTCGGCATCGAACATTTGGCTTCTCTGAATTTATTTATTAATGTTGTTACGAAAACTAACAGATAGCATTTAAAGTTTTAATTAAAAACTGAGATGCTATATTTTCCGATGGGTCTTGGAGGGATTTAAGATGAAACGGGAGTTTCTACCATTTCGAAATAAAACATGCCCTAGAAGAGATATAAGGCTACGCTTCCTTTACTGAGAGTATTCTATCTCACGTAAAAGTTCTCCTGAAGTTCCTTAAATCTTGGAAGTCTTGTGATGTCGAGGAGGTTCTTTGTTGGCAAGTCTTCTACAAGAACAACTCCAACATTCCTTCCCCTTCCTTTCAAACTGTCCAAGTCCGAGAATAATGTCAGCCTTCAAGGGAAGCCATGTTTTGTTTATTTCTCTCAGTTTTTCTTACTGGATTTGCATTTTTTTTTTTCTTATTTATTCTTTTCTCGTCCAAAAAAAAAAAAAAAAAAAAAAAAATGAGAAAAAGTTTATTTCTTCATGACTGGGAAATACACAATAGATCATGTATAAGTCTATAGGATCGTGGATAACTATATTTTTTTAAATAATAATAAAAGTTTTATTCAAAGTTTACAAGTTTACAATTGCACATATTAAATATTGATACATGTTTTGGTAATAAAACAATGTACACTACATAGTCAGCTGAGTTTAGCTAAAATGGGTATAATTTGGAATGCATTTATTTTAACAGTAGGAAAAATAACTAAAAAACCTACAAAATTAGAAAAAAAAAATCCTAATTTATTAGCATTTGTGCGTTAAGTTAATCAACATTTTGGATAATTAACTTATATATTATTTGTGTTCCAATAAATTTAATTTCGAGCTGAGACAATAACTTTTGGATGCCTTATTAGCAAAATATTGTTATAGTAGTATGTGGTTTGTACGTTTGTGTTTATGTTCTTAAGGATTGCTTGTGATAATTGCCTGTTGTTTGAATTTTAAGATTTCCTGAACTGTTTGTAGAGTTGAAAAAGTTTCTGGTCTGTGTGTGAATAAATTGTTTCATTGTCTGAAAATCTAATTCGAGTAGCATGTCGGTTATTTTTGTGTATCTGGGGTAGTCATTTATTATTCTCCTGCATTTGTTTTGCACCCTTTCAATTTTTTTATAGTTTGAGTCATAGGTGTAGCTCCATACGGGAGAGGCGTACGTCAGTAATGGTCTCATGACTGATTTATATAGAATGGGTTTGTTTTTGATCGACAGTGGGGATTTTCTTCTGAAATATGGAGCCGTAGTAATTAAAACTTTTTTGGCTTTGTCGCATTTGTTATTTATATGAGGTGTGAATAGGATAACTGTATAGAATAGGTTCGTCGACTGGACTTTTGAAACCATCAGTCTTTGTACCGCATCCAAATCCACTGTCGATTATATTACAAAATCTTTTCCCTTCTTTTGATCAATTTAAATTTTAGAATCAAAAGGATTTAATTACTTTAATTCTTAATTAAATTAAATCAACAATTAATGATTATTCGAAATAAATAAAGTTGAGAGAAAATAAGTAAATATTAATGACAATTTACTAAAAAAAAAAAAAAAAAAAAAAAAAAATGGCCCCCTTGACCGTCGATGCTCATGTTTTATTTTTTGTTTGTTTTTTTTCGCTTACCTGTGATTAACTTTTCTGTAGGAGATAAATTTTCAAATTAAATAGCCTAACCCTTCTGACCGTTTATTGTTTTGTTCTTTATTTTTTTCAGCTTACATATATGATTTTAAATTATTGTTTATTCAAAATAAGCAAACTTTTTTTTTTTTTTTCTTTACTTTATATATTTATTCACACCTATCAATTATAATTTGACAACCAGTGAATGTGTTATAAGAATGTAAATGGCTTGAGAGGCGTGAGGGGGAGCAGAACCCAGCGGCATCTCCAGTCTTTATTTTCATTTTATTTTAGTCTAGGAGGTCTCTCATCTAGCTCCTTTTTAGTCTTTTCTCTGTGTTTTCGGGAATATGTGTTGTGGCTATGTCGTTTATAAGTTTATTAGGATGTCCATGTAATTTTTCGTGGAATCGTTTGCAGTAGGTTTGTATTTGTTCTTTAACTGTTGGTATTCGTAGGTCAGTATGTAAAGTTATGTTGCTTACGTACCATGGTGCTTTTATGGTTTTCCTGAATGTTTTTTCCTAAAAGATTTGGAGTTTGTTAATACGTGTCTTTTTAGTTGTCAGGTATATCTGATAAGCGTATGTCCAAATAGGTTTCAGTAAGTATTAGTGTTTTTTATTTAAATTGTAGAGTTGAACGTTTGGAAAGGAGTGAATATAAAAGTCTTAGTCTTTGGTTGAGCGTTATACCTTCTTTTTTTTTATATGTGGACTCCATGTCATTCTTCGGTCAAACGTTAGTCCAATATAGTGTACAGTGTCTGTTTGAGGAATAGGTGTGTTGTCAAGAAAAACTGGTGAGCATGTTTCAAGTCGAAGTGTAAACGTAATGTGTTTCGATTTGTCGTAATTTATATGAACTTTCCAGATATTCAGCGAGTCATTTAATTTTGACAAGTAATACTTAGAGTCTGTGGAGCATGAGTCGGGTTTTTGTCTCTTGTTAAAATTGCTGTGTCGTCTGCATATGTCGCTGTAAGAATGTCAGAGCTAATTGGAATGTTCTGTGTTTATATGATGTAGATTAGTGGAGCAAGCACTGAGCCTTGTGGTACTCCTCCTGACGCCAAGTTAATAGAAGTTAAAATATGAAAAAGGTTTAAAACATGTTTTTTGTTTTTTTTATTCAAACTAATATAACTCCTAAAGGGTAGATCCTAGCGACAAATGTTATATACCAAAAAGTATTCTCCATCAAATTTCTGATTAAGAATTTGTATGAAAATTTTCGATCCAAGCAACACCTATAGAGCTAGCGTATGTTAAAAAAGCCCCAACACTTCAAAATATTTAAAACGTGACATCTTTGTTATTCAAACCTACATATTTCCTAAACGGAAGGTCCTAGTGTCAAATGTTATAGAACAAAAACTAATTTTCTATTAAACATTGAACAACACCAACAGAGCTAGGGCGTGTGTCAAAATGTTACAGCAAAAAAAAGTAAAAACCCTCAACCCAAAAGATATATCCATTAAAAAAAAAAAAAAAAAAAAATCATTGGGCTCACCTAAGGTATGTATACCATGTAGGGTTGGGCGATAGTCGATAGTTAGCACTATCAATAGGCCGATACTGTCGGTTGAGAACTATCGATTGCTATCGATAGTTTTTTGACAGTTGCTTCTTTTTTTTTTTAAAGCTATTTAAAAAGAATTTTAACTAATTTAATTAAATTCAATTATCTACTTAATATTTAAAATTTGCCGGATTATAAATTATATTATAAAGATGAGAGAAAAAAAAACTAATTTATTTGAATTTAAAAAAACGTATTTACAATTTACATGGTTACAATAATAATGAACAAATCAAATCTTCAGAAACGAAAAATAACGAAATACGAGGGTGAATCAAATATAAACGGTAATTTTCAAAATTATATTTATTGAATAATATTATACAGAAACTATACCTTCAACATTTTTCAATGTAGTCTCCTGCATTATCTACACACTTCTGCCACCGATTTGGAAGCTTGAATATTCTCTGTTCATAAAAAGACTGAGGGCGAGTTTTTAACCATTCGCGCACGTGCTTTTCGACGTCTTCATTGTTTTCAAATCGATTATGTAAGAAGAAGGTGAAGATTTTTTGAGGCGCATTCGTCATATGTGATGAGACGTGGGTCCACCATTACACCCCCGAATCGAAAATGGCAAGTAAGGAGTGGCGAAGGAAGGATGAAGGCTGCCCAGTGAAAGCCAAAACTCGTCTCTCAGCCGGAAAAGTTCTTGCAACAATTTTTTTTGACTCAAGGGGAGTTCTACTCATTGATTTTCTTCACGATCAACGAACAGTGAATGCGGCTTACTACTGTACAGTCAGCACAGGTGCTACAGTCAGCAAAAACCAGTTACCGGAACAAAAGACGAGGTGTGCCCATTAGAGATGTCATCCTTCTCCATGACAACGCAAGGCCTCACACCGCATTGTTGACAAGGGATAAATTGGAAGAAATGGGCTGGGAAACTCTCGAACACCCTCCTTACTACAGTCAGCAAAAACCAGTTACCGGAACAAAAACGAGAACGCAACCCTCACACCCTTCAGTCCAGACCTGTCCCCTTGTGACTATTTTTTGTTTGCGCCCCTGAAAGAATCACTTGGAGGAAAACGATTTGAAAACAATGAAGACGTCGAAAAGCACGTGCGCGAATGGTTAAAAACTCGCCCTCAGTCTTTTTATGAACAGGGAATATTCAAGCTTCCAAATCGGTGGCAGAAGTGTGTAAATAATGCAGGAGACTACATTGGAAAATGTTGAAGGTATAGTTTCTGTATAATATTATTCAATAAATATAATTTTGAAAATTACCGTTTATATTTGATTCACCCTCGTATATCGAAATCCTCGATATTTCGAAGTTTTCTCGATCCCCTCGAGATTCGATATTTTAAAGTTCCACTGTATTTGATTTATAGTCATACAGTTTTGAAAACCTTAGTAGATATAATCTATGTTACAAAGTGCTGATGTGTTGAAAAGGTTGTATATTTTAGAACTGAAGATGAATGTTTAGCATTCGAAACTAGTAAAATAATTCCAATAGAAGTGGCAATTAATTCATCAATCCTAATTGTTATTCATTAGGCATTTGATAATGAATATAAATATATATGTATTAGTAAACAAGCCAATTTTTTAGAAATAATTAAAATGATCTAGAATAATTAAAGATTTATACAATTACTAATAGCTCTTCTGTGTCGGCTGTTTTAAACATATTCAGGACAGTGATATTTGACGGAGCTTTTCATGTAGGGATTTGATGTAGTTAGATTTTAATTGAATTAATCTAAACCATTGATGCTTTATTTTATTTTGGGATATTCATTCTTTTTTTATATTATATTTTTATTATATTTTCCTTTTAATCTTCGTTTTAATTGGATGTTGTTAAAAGCTCTTTTTGATTCTGAATTTTATCTTTTATCGTCATTATTCGTCCTGTTATTCATCGAGTACTGTATTTACCGTACATAATAAAAATACAATACCTAATTTTGCTGGCTCTCATAAGAACATGAGGGCATAAGAGGTCAGCAGGATTAAGCTATTTAATTTGATTATTAATCTTCCACAGAAAACTGAATCACTGGTAAGCGAAAAAACAAAACAGTTAACATATCCTCAGTGGGAGTGCCAATTCCGCTATATGCATTTTAGCACATTTATATGACATTAATACAAAATGTGTTTTGTCAAAACCTGATCCAAGCTGAATTTGCGTATTCGGGTTTTTACATTAAACACAAAATTTCATTTTAAAACGAAACCTGCAAAAAAAAAATCAAAAAAAAATAAACCTAAATCGAAAAAATGCACGTAATGGAATTGGCAATTTCACCGACGATATGACTATCATGGACGGTCCATAATCACAATAACATGTTCCACGTTATTCTTTCCACCAGGGACCAGTTTTTTGTTTTGTGTATATTTCAGATTTTCTTGGACGTAATGATAGGCTACACGACTCAGCTTCCACTTATCGTACGAGCAATTCCGCTATCTTTAATACAAGTAAGGGGATCATTTTTCTCTTCAAGAAGGGGCTCGTTTGAATAAGGCTGATTTTCGCCTCAAAAACGCTTGTCACGGAGTCTTCTTCAGTTTAACTCTTTTAATTATACTATAAATTTAAGTTTTTAAAAAAATTAGAGTGTTTATTTTATTGTTTTGATTCGAAAAAAAAAAAAAAAAAAAAAAAAACCTTGAAAGAAAAAAAAAAAAGAGGGAGGGGTGGCTGTGTCATGGACACGGTCGTGTGCTGTACGTGAATACGTTTCTGTAATGGGTTATACTTTTTTAATAAAATATTTTTTTTTATGTTTTTAGGATTAAAGCAAGGAAACAAATAATTATTGTGTTCCGACTCTACCGTCTTTGCGACTTGATGATGATGATACCGTTACCGATGATGTAGTTGCAATAGGTCTGTTCTTAGCGGTATTACAATATGATCTCAGATCAAAGCTAGGCACATTCACTGGCATGGAATTTTCCATCCGAGTTTCGCTGATTGCCAAATAATCAGATCGGTTGATGATTGTATCGGTAGAGATGTCTTCTGAGTGCGCGACTAGCTTTGTGCATTAATTGAGCTAATAAGTATAAAACAGTGATGATCAGGAACTTTTACGTTTCCGGCACAGCTTGACTCGGTCATATGGTGTTTTATTATTACCATTCGATTGTTCTTGAGAAGCCTTTTCCAACCGTATACGATCTCTGTATTTGGTTTTGGCTTTTCGACGCGTATAGGCCGACTTTATATATTTTTGATAACTATTTTTTTTATTCTAACACCTTATTATATTTACTGTCACTGCTGTAAACTAATGTTTTGTATCCAATCGATAGATTTTGATGACATTTGATCATTAAAACTTAAACGAACATCGTAGCTTTTGCAATTCAAAAGTTATACTAATTGCAATTCTCGATACGCAGCGAAATAACCTCAAAAAGTGGGGCTTCCCCCTTCACCGCGCGCGATGCGTCACTGTTCCCGCTTATCGTAATGAATTCCTTGATCCTTTAGCTATCCAGTGGTATAATTTAATTTTAAATGTAGAGGATAGCTTCAAAACTACAACGCCAAACTGTATCCCCCGATTTTGTTATCATTAGGTTTTTTGGATTGCCCTCGTATGGTAACAAATTTAAAGACGTATTCACGTCAAAATATACTTTTCAGAAAAATAATTTCGTAAATCCGCCAATTGGGTTTACTTCATCACCAAATACTTTATTTACAATCCACACTCATACTAGGAATCTCCAAGCATGTCTGTCCTTTCATTTATGGAGGATCAATCCACGTCCAAAGAGATCCCAGCTCTTCGCTCTCAGCTGCGTCACCGTTGTAAAGATAATACCAGTGGAGGCTGAGTAAGATATTTTTCATTACAAAATCGATAAATGTGTAATACCTGCAGAAATCGATCCTACCCCCTATTTCCCTAATGGAGGAGGAACGGGAGACAAATATTGACGGACACTTGATAATCAGATAATGGTCATTGCTCTATTATTACAGTGTAAGGACAGGACATACTGTGTACCTACCGGATCCCTATCAACTAACCTATTTGATAAACACCGACATGTTGGGAAAATGAACATTTAATTATATGTTTTTTCATTATATAGGGAAGACCTGGGATTGTTGGGACAAGTTTTTTATTTTTTTGGGGGGGGGCTACAATTATTTTTTGTAACTTTTGAAATATTTTTCTTTTTTAATAACTTTTTAGAAGTACGTATGATTTATTCTAAATGATAATTATGAACACAAGTCAGTAAAAAAAACAAAAATATAAAACATTTAAAAGTGCGATTAGGGATGGTTGGGACATACATAAATTAGGTAACACATTAGTTACAATTTAATATTTTTGTTTACTAAATGATAAACGTAAACATAATAAAATAGTACTACGCGTTTCTTACACAAATAATAGTATAAATTAAATTAAAAAAGGAACACTTTTACCAATAAATAAATAAGGCATGATGTTGAAAAATAAGGTTATGTAAAGAAAAAAACAATAAGAAAATGCAAGTAACAAAATAGAAATAACTGCAAAAATGTAACAGGATGGTTGGACACTGTTCCAGAGATCAAGTGTCCCAACCATCCCTTAGATTACTTTTTTATTCAATACGTGGTCCTGACAAACATGTAGGCTAGTATTTCAAGATTGATTACTGGAATCGAATAATAATTTTTAGGAGTTTTATATGTTAATTTTAGACGCTGGCAGGGTTTTTTGTATTTAAAAAAATACTGTCCTAAAGTTCATTCAAATATTTACTTTTGCAGTGAAAATTAAGAAAAATTTACCTCTCTTGAAATGAAATGAAAAATAATCTTTATTCTGGGACACCTTGTCCCCTAAGAATAACATATAAGAACAATAAAAAGGTATTATTGTCTGGCTGCGTACATATCAGGCAGTAACTTATATAGAGTGTAAATTATATACTACAAGTCTTTGGGTTTACATAAAAAAAAAATAAATAAATAAGTAAATAACAAAATTAAAATAAAATAAAAAGAAATATTCTAGCAATAAAATATATTACATAATTTCGGAAGATTGATAATTGAGGAGGTAGATGAATAAATTATGTTTAAAGGAAGTGAGAGAAGGAACATTGCGGATCGAAATGGGTATGGAATTCCAGAATAAAGCTGCACGATTAATAAAGGATTTTTCAAAGGAAGCAGTTCGATGAGAAGGGATATACAGATCTATAGGCTGAGATCTGGTGTTCAAAAGATGAATGGAAGAACGAAGGGCAAGGATGTCGTAAATTTACGAAGGTTTTTTGGACTTTAAGGATTGGAATAGAAAGGAACCAAGGAAGTATTGTCGCCGAAAACTTGGATAAAGCCACCTCAACTCGGAATACCAGCAAGACTCGGAATACCAGCAAGCAAGCATACTCTCTTCTCAAAAAATTTAAATATGGCCGCCAAAGCACAGTAGTATAACCTGCCTCAGGAGTGTGATCAACAGCTGTAAAGCCAATTCAGTAGTGCCAGCATATTAATCAAAAAATTCACTGTCCCAACCATCCTCGTGTCCTAACCATCTCAGGTCTCCCCTAAATGCTTCATTTATAACCCTTGGAACCTTGATAGTCCAGCCAATAAATGTATTGTAGAGTGCATGAAATATTTTTGACCTCAGGGCTTCGTTAGGAGTATTCAGGAAATAAACATACTAAAAATCCCCGACCCTGGGGAGTGAGCTGACAGTGGGGGAGGGGGAGGGAAGAAGGTCCCATTTTTGGGTTTTTCGATTATATCTCTAAAACGGTGGACTCTTAATGAAAGTATGTTTCAAATAAAAATAAGCTAATTAAATTTCCTATAAAGTCGATTCCATACATATTTGTCGAAATTTCGAGATATACGTTATTGCAAATCGATAATTTTCGAAATAAAATAATTTTTGCCTCACTTTTTGTGAACATTCTCTTCAAATGCCAGAAACGTATGTATGAAATTAAAGTAAATTTAATGATGTACAACTTGGATTCTGACATTTTTTTTTCTTCTGAGAAACGATTGTAGAAGGCACTAGAAGCAAATGTTTAACAAAAATTGAGATAAAAATATTTTGTTTGCGAAAATTATCGATTTTCAATAACGTATATCTCGAGAACTGTTGAAAGTTCGACAGATACGCATAGAAAATTTGATAGGAAATTTGATTAGCTTTGATTTTTATTTGAAAGATATTTTTCTTGAGTCCACCATTTTCGAGATAAAATCGAAAAAATCAAAAATAAGACCTTCTCCCCTCCCCTCCACCTTTAGCTCACCCCTCAGGGCCAGGGACATTTTTGTATATTTATCTTCTAACTACTCTTTATCTTTATCTTTTATCTTCTAAGTCCTCAGGTACAAAATAATCGCCCTTGCTATGGTGAACTTTCACAAGTGTAACTTTATATAAGCGATTTATTATTATTATTACTATTAGAAATTAACTAAACATGATAGATTATTAGTAGAAAAAATAATTTTATTTTTCGGATGCTGTTGGGAGGTGGGGGAGAGTTAAGGAGGCCCGAGAAAATATATTTTCCCGGGGCCCGGGTCGGTTCTTGCCGGCTCTCAATACTAGTAATGATAAAAATATATATAAGTCGATTTTTTGTGTATCTTGTAATAATGAGAACAAAGTTATCGATTTCGTAATGTTTTATTGTTTATTTTTTGAAATTTTGTATTATTTGATTAAACTAGAAGATAATTATACAGTTGTTTTCCTCAAGAAAAGTCTTTTATCGAATTGACTTCTATGAAATCGATTATCTCGACGGCTGGGACAACAATGCGACCTGCCTACCGGTTTGGCAAACACCAATCAATAATAGGAAATAAATAAACAAGAGGCGGTAGGAAGGGACAGGAGCTGGAGCGATATATCTACTATCCGCTGCCTCCAGCCCAAATCTTTTTCCAATGCTGGAACAGGTCCAACCAACCTTGGTCCTATTCACTAAATACAATAAACAAAGATTAAGTGGAAACTGGATAACACGTATGTCTATCTGTCTCCGGACCTGGCCTAGAACTGTCCAAAGTCTGCTCGTAAAATGAATAATAGGCGATTCACTCTAGGCAAATATTCTTTCTGAACAATTAGGTGTGTAGAGTGCATGAAATATACGAAAATTTAGAAGTTAGAATTTAAAATTACCTAAAGTCTCCGCTCCTGGAGGGTGAGCTTATGGTTGGGAAGGAGAAGAAAAGGTCCATTTTTTTTGGTTCTTCGATTATCTCTCGAAAACCAGTAGGCTCTAAGAAAATATCGGGTTAAAATTAAAGCTAATTAAATTTCCTATAAAGTTGTTTTTTATACATATTTGTCGAACTTACAACGGTTTCTGATATATATGTTATTTAAAAATAATATTTACCTCACTTGTTGTCAAACATTTACTTCATGTGCCATATACGTATATATGAAATTAAAGTAAATTTCATACTCTATAACATTGATTCTGACATTTTTTATAAGAAATTATCGTGGAAGGCACTAGAAACAAATGTTTGACAAAAAGTGAGGTAAAAATGGTTTTATCTCGAAAATTATCGATTTTAAATATCTCGGAAACCGTTGGAAGTTCGACACATATGAATCAAAACAATTCAAAATGAAATTTAATTAGCTTTAATTTTGATTCGAGACATATTTTTCTAGAGTCCACCTTTTTCGAGATAAAATCGGAAAATCCTAGAATTGGACCTTTTCCCCTCTCCCCCTGTTAGCTCACCCCCCAGAGGCTGGGACTTTTAGTACGTTTATCTTCCAACTATTCCTAACGAAGCTATGAAGTCAAACATTTCTCGCATATTTCATGGACTCTACAATGTGTTTATTGACTGGACTATAATAAAAAAAAAATGAATATATAATTATATGTTTATTTTCCCAACATGACAACCAGTTTTGAAAGATGCCATGTAGTACAATAAACACACTGTAGAATGCATGTAATATGCGATAATTTTTGACTTTATAGCTTCGTTAGGAATAGTCAGAAGGTAAACATACTAAAAGTCCCCGCCCCTGGGGGGGGGGTTAGCTAATGAAAGGGGGAAGGGGAGAAATTCAATTTTTTTGTTTTTTCGATAGTAAATCGAAAACGGTTGGCTCTAGAAAAATATGTTTCAAATAAACAGAAAAGCTATTTAAATTTCCTATAAAATTGATAATATATAAATTTGTCGGAATTCCAATTTACGTGATATTCGTTATTGAAAACCGATGATTTTCGGGAAAAAACAAATGTCACCTCACTTTTTGTCAAACTAATTTTTGTTTCTAGTACATTATTACACAATTTGTTTCTGTCAGAAAAAAAAAATGTCAAAATCAAAATTGTAGAGCATTAAATTTATTTTAATTTCATATTTACGTTTCTGGTATTAGAAGCAAGTGTTTAGTAATAAGTGAGGTAAACATTTTGATTATTTCTAAAATTATCGGTTTTTAATAACTCGAAAAAGTTGGAATATGTATATAACTAATTATATAGGAAATTGAATGAGCTTTAATTTTGATTTGTAGCATATTTTTCTAGAGTCCACCGTTTTCGAAATATTATCTAGATAGGAATAGTCAGAAGATAAACGTACTAAAAGTCCCAGCCTCTGGGGGGTGAGCTAACAGGGGGAGAGGGGAAAAGGTCCAATTCTTGGATTTTCCGATTTTATCTCGAAAACGGTGGACTCTAGAAAAATATGTTTTATATCAAACTTATAGCTAATTCTATTTCCCATAAAATTAAATATATACATATTCGTCGAAATCCCAACGGTTTTCGAGATATAAGTTATTAATAATAGATAATCTCAGAAATAAAAAAATAAAAAAATAAAAAAATTTATTTGAAACATTTTTTTAGAGTCCACCGTTTTTGAGATGTAATCGAAAAACACAAAAATGGGACTTTCTCCCCTCCCCTCCCCCACTGTTGACTCACTCCCCAGAGGCGGAGACTTTTGGTAAGTTTAAATTTTAATAACTCCCAACGAAGTATGAAGTAAAAAATTATCGCATATTTTATTTACTCAATAATATGTTTATTGACTGGAATAAATTGTCACGAACAGTAAATATATTTTTAAAACTAAAAGATAAAAGTTTCGGAATTATCTAAATAATAGGCGAAAATAGAGATGTTTATGTTTGAATAACAAAATGTACAATTTTAATACACTGATTACACAAACTAAATTTTTTTTTTTTTTCTTGTTGTGGAAATTGTATTTTTGTGCGATTTTTGCTCTATAGTGCTAAACCATGACATTTATAGAAAACTTCATAATGATTGATTTTTAAATTCAGTTCAAAATATCTCTTGAACGGTTAAGTTCATGATGAAAAAATGCTAAATTGTCTACAATTTGAACAGAAAATCAGCTCTTTATCTTAAATAGGGAATGAAATACAATTCTCGGAAATATCTTGAAAAGTAATGGAAGTTTTATTGATTTTTTTTGTCCATACCTGTATGTACAGTTTTTATAGTCTGAACGAGTAATTAATAAACAAATGAAAATACCTGCAAAGAAAACATTAAAAATATATATATATATACTCCGTACAAGAAAGAAATATGCTGTTTCGACTTTCTACCTCTAGCACCCATCCCTAAATTCAGCCTTGACATTTTTAATGAAGCTAGACCTGTGTAATGAATACACGCCATCTTACATGATTTAAAGCACCCTTTCAAGGCGGCTAAGAAATTTCGCTCCATCATAAATATTCCAACAGGATCTCCCTTCGCGGGGCCCTTGGCTTTTTTTACATAAATTTTATCTTAATTTTATATCTAATTACATATTTTAATTTTGCCTAGTTGTTATACTAGATCTTATTTATGAAGAAAATATTTTATAATTAGTAAAGTTGTAGGGAAGCTTTTAAGGTTAGCTTAGTTTAGATAAAACTTTGTTACAGGATTTATTTGTGTTAAAATATTCGTTTTTAAAGCTATAATTTATTCCAAAAAAAAAAAAAAAAAAAAAAAAAAAAAAAAAAAAAGCAATTCTTCAGTATGCCTCTTCACTACCATGAATTACACAGCAGTTGGCAAGACAACGCGGGAGGCCAAAAACCAGTTGACAGATGCAATAAAGTAGGCAAAAAGCAACAAATTGGAAATAGGTAGCAATTATTTTCCTGAACTTAGTGCTCATCATAAAATTAATTAAAATATAATTGAACACCAATAAAGCACTAAAAAGCTTTTTTAACATAGTCTACCTGGCTAATGTAAGTGATTGATTAGTAGAAACCACCTGTTCAGTTCCACACAAGACTTTGCCATCTGTTAACTTCTTGTAAAACTAAGATTCAGAAATTAAAATAGAGGGCAACGGTTTCCGAGATATACGTTATTGCAAATTGATATTTAAAATAATTTTAACCTTTTTTTTTTTTTTTTTTTTTTTTTTTTTTTTTTTTTTTTTTTTTCAAAACTTAGCTTCCACGATCGTTTCTCAAGAACGAATTTCAGAATTTAAAATTGTAGAGTATTAAAATTAATTTCATATATACTTGAAACAAACATTTGCCAAATAATGAGGTATACATTTTATTTCGAATATTATCGTTTTTTAATGACTTATATTTCGAAAACCGTTCAAAGTTCGACCGATATGTATATAAACAATTATAAAGGAAATTTAATTAGATTTTATTTTCAAATATAACATATTTTCCTAGAGTCCACTATTTTCGAGATATAATCGAAAAACCCAAAAATGGGACCTTCTCTCCTCCCCTCCACCGTTAGCTCACCCCCCCTCACCCCAGGGGCGGGGACTTTTAGTATGTTTATCTTCTAACTGCTCCTAACGAGGCCCTGATGTCAAAAATAATCGCATAGATAAAAAAAGAATTATAATTGTTGATCGAGGAACGTTTCTTCAAGGAGGAGAACAAGGAAATGTCAGTAATGATGAAGGAAAATATATAATCGTTAGATTTTCAAGGAATATGTGTTGGGTTAAAATTACTTAAGTTAATAGTAAATTAGAGATACGTGGATCGATTTCATGGTCGAGAGACCCTTCTGGGGCACACCCAGCCTTTATAACGTTGGTACATTTAATTGTGAAAAAAATCGGGCGGATGAGCATGATTTCGGCCAAATCTTCCACAACCGTTGGCTTGGTCACAGTATTGAACGCATGGGCTGTAGCGGAACCGGTTTATTTTTTTTTATTTTATCTTAGTCCAACTAGAATCGGAATCTAGAATTATAAGATACAAAAGTGTTGACTGTTACAACCAAGCATGTCGCATCTCTCTCCAGGAGGCAAACCTTTATCCCATCGCTGAAAGAGGCCGACAGAAACCATTTCTGTTCCAGTCGCTGGAGAAGACAGGTCTATATCCTTTGTCAGGCTGGATATCCGTCATCAGGAGTTCCATTAGCAGCTGTCCGGCTCAACGGTGACTTAAAACTCCATCCGGGTCGTCTCGCTTTGTAGCTGCCTCTTAAACTCCTGAAGGGGGCCTCTTCCTGTTTCAATCGGGTTTGGGATAAGCCCAGCTTTGATGAACTGAATCGGCTACAGAGGTCGCTAATAGGCTTAGTACTGAGGGGGAGGGGAGGTTATTTTTTTTTTTGTTCTGTGGCCCAAAACGGAAAAAACAGTTCAGTTGAAACTTTATAATATATCCGGGTACGCTTTAAGAGCTAATTATGATTTTAACTGACCTTAAAGTAATTAAAGATGGAGGTAGTTGGGGTACGCAGTCACAGATACAAAGCTGTAAAAATTAAATTTTAATTTAAAATGCCGACGTTTGCATTGCAAGTCTTCATCGGGGTTCTTTTTAGGTTTTAAACCTTCTTCATTCTTTCTTGGTCACAATATTTTCCTTAATATTTTTCTCTCCTTCTTTTCTATATTTTCAATTTCTCCCTTTTTGTTGAGAAACAAGCATTCAGAGGCATAAAAGCTTTCAGGACGAACAACACTTTAAAACGCAATATTCAATAGAGAGATTTTTATTATACAGGGTGAGTATCTCTTAGCGTAAAAAAAAAAATTGGGTGAAATAGATCAAAAGTGTAGCCAAATGCCGCAGACCTCACCTTTCTATTCCAATCCGTTGCAGATATATGGTAAATAAACGATTTTTTGGAGGAAAGCATGTTTTTTACGATAAAAGCTGTAATATCTCCATTTTGTTTAAATATTTTCAAATATTGATCACATTTTCGGATTTAGCCTCCAATAGAGAGATTTTTGAATTTCTTATCCTTAGCTTGAGGGCCCATTTTATTTATTGGGATTATTTTTTTTCTGTTTGGCAATACACCTGCGAAGATGGCAACGTTCACAAATGGTGAGTACGCTGACATACATTTTTGTATGGTTTTTGTAATGGAAACGCGAGTGCAGCGCGGCGGGAGTACCAACTTAGGTTTCCAGATAGGCGCCTCCCCTCTACGATAGTGTTTTCACGAACTCATCAACGTTTATCTGAAACAGGTTCCGTTCATAAGTTACGTCAAGAATTGGGACAAGTTCCTCATGATGTTGAACTCGAAGAGGAAATTATTGATATAGTAAATGAAAATCCCAGTGTTTCATCAAGAGACTTGGCCCGTGAAATTGGTATCTCCCAAAGGTCAGTTATCAACATTTTGCACCGAGAACATTTTCACCCATATCATTTCACACAAGTACAAGGGCTAGAACCCTAATGATCATGTACATAGAATACAATTTTGCCGCTGGCTTTTAAATAGAGACATTCAAGAACACCAGTTTCTGAGGAAAATTTTATGGACAGATGAGTCTCTTTTTACAAGGGAAGGAATTTTTAACGTCCACAACCGGCACTACTGGGCAGCTGAAAACCCACATATGGTTCAAGAAGCATCTTTCCAGCATCGTTTTACAGTGAATGTGTGGGCTGGGATAATAGGGGACCGACTCATTGGGCCACATTTTTTGCCCAGCAGATTGAATGGAGAAAGTTATTTGGATTTTTTACAAAATATTCTACCACAACTTATTCACGACATTCCACTTGATGTTCAGCAAAACATAATATTCCAACACGATGGTGCTCCTCCACATCATTCGGCAGCAGTACGGGAATGGCTGAACCAACGATATTCGACCTGGATAGGTAGAAATGGTGTGATACATTGGCCAGCTAGGTCACCTGACTTAGCTCCAATGGACTTTTATGTGTGGGGCTACATAAAAAGCGAGGTATATGCCAGAGAAGTGACCAGCATTGAGGTTGATCTAGATTTTATTTTTTTTTTACGCTAAGAGATCACCCTGTATATATATATATATATATATATATATATATATATATATATATATATATATATATATATCCTTAGTTTTTAGGAAGGCGAATTCCATTTTTTTGGCTCTTGCGAGATTTGCTGCTTTATTTAAACCATTATATTATTATTGTTATAGTAAACATTTTTCTTCCAAACCTTTCTAGAATTATAAAGATGTTGTCGTTAAAATTAGATGCAGTTGGGTTTAACAGTTTTACCATTGCCAACTCTGTTGCAGATTGGCGCTTGCAACACATGGGTCGATTTTTAAACTTCACTGGGATCCAAATGTCGCACCGCATATTTATAGTTTTTTTTTAAACATAATAATTTTCTAGCTCTGTATAACACTATACCTTTGTAACCTCTCTGGAACACGCCACCTGTCGGTCGATAATTTAACTTCACTGCACACCACATACTTATCGCTTCTTTATGAAAATTTAAATGAAAATATGTAGATTTTATCATTGCTAAACCTTCCTTGAACTGTGAAGATCGCGTATTTAAATTTGGTGTAGATTGGTTCAGTAGTTTTCGCGGTTAGTGATCACAATCGAAAAACAGCTTGTCCTTTTTATATAATAGTATAAATTTATTCATTTTCTTTTCTTTAATCTTTAGTAATATTACCTTTATTCATTTGTAATATTGTAATATGATTCGAATTTCCGCTAAGGTACTATTGAATTTCTGAACATTGAATGTTTGGAAATAAAATATGTACGTATTGTCGGAGGGGTCCCTGAGCTGTAGTAATGGTATTCGATCCCGCTGCTCCCGGTGACTGGCTACAGAAGGGACTCGGGAGAATGTATAATACCGGCGCTAAGCCTTTCTCTAAGTCCTTTCTTCTCTCTTCCTCTCTCATTCTCTCTCTCTCACCCCCTCACTCTCTCTGTCTTTCTCGCTCCGGGGTCTTTATATTTCGGGAAGATTAGGCCAGGTCTTTCTCGTCCCTCCCTGTTCTTTTATATTTCTCATTAAAACTTGTTCAAAGTATCCTATCAATTGCTTTTTCTCTAAAGATATTTATAAGTACCTTTAATAAAGTTCTTTCTTTTTTTTTTATGATCTTACCAACTCCCTTTATTCCTTTTTCTTCTCGTGGAATAATTCTTATTAAGATAAATTTATTCTCAGTATCACCTATAGCTGAGTTCAACATTAAAATAAAAATAATACTAAAACGAGATAAAATTGTTGGTAGTATCAACATGGTTTATATGTTTTGTTTTTTTTAAACATTTGTAGTCATATATGTCTAGCTGTCGTGAATTGAAAAAAATTGTGCACTTTTCATTATGGAATTTTTGGTCGATTCCCTAAATCCTGTAACAACTTTAAAATTACAATTTGCGCCATAATTGATAGTGTAAGGGTTAATTTTGACGCATAAAAAACGTATTATAAATCCTGCTTGAAGGTTAATAGGTAGCCCGATTTTAAAGTAATTTGACTTATCCACGTCTTTGCGACAATTTCCGATATAATAATAGGAAATGGTTTCAAATAGGGAAATTGCTGAGGATGAATTGATGGATGGAGGTCAGTGTTGAAAATTTTGCATTTCAAAAATGTAATATGTTTATTTTAATTACCTACCATTTCTGACTTTTGGTTTTTGAGTTATAAGCTTTTAAAAATTCAAGAAACTACTGTTTTCGGTCCTCATTTAGTGAATTCAAAATTATGCCATTAAAAAAATATTGCTCCCAGAGAGCTCAAATTTGCGGCATTCTTTTCTATTTGAAATGCCCTTTAAAATGATATATCACTTGATTTATTTTCGGTTCATTTTGAATTTTTTCGAAACATCCAAAAACGGTTTTCGTAATTCCCAAAATACTTACCCTTCGATTTTTTCGAAAAAAATATATGTGATTTATACTGTTACTGACTACATGTGGACAAAATTTTAGGATGGGACGGAAATGGGTTCTTGATAAAAAAATATATTTTGTCTTTTTTTTAATGGACAATTAGTCCAGTCAATGAAGTATTATAGAATGGGTTTTCTTTAATCCAAGGTTTTTCTTTGGAAACTTGTTCAGGCTAGTTAGAAAGTAAACATATTGTAAGTCCTGGACTTTTCGGGTCTGGGAACAAGAAAGGAGGGGGTGCGGATGGTCTCTTTTTTTGGTTTTGGGCTCATATCTCGAAAACGGTGAATCATATGCAAAACATGACTATTTACTAAATTAAAGTTTACTAAATTTTCTATAACCTTTATTATATACACATTTTGCATATTCTGTACCGTTTCCGAGATATGCGCTTGGCAAATGTAAAGAACTTTTAGTTGTTTATTTTACCAGGAAAAGTTAACATTTATGTAACTTTTGAAAAGTTGAAGATAAATTAGCATATATGTGTGTGTGTGTGTGTGTATTTTGAAGGAAATTGAATGTTGTACAATATTACTTATAAAGACTTTATTCGTAGGATGGACGTTTTAGAAGATATAGATGGATGTTTAATAGAAAACGTGAGGTGAACATTTTTTTTTCCGGAAATGTTAACATTTGCCAAGCATATATCTGGGGAACGGTACAGAATATGAGAAATGTGTATACAATAAAGCTTGTAGAAAATTTAGTAAACTTTAATTTAGTAAATAGTCATGTTTTGCATATGATGCACCGTTTTCCAGATTTGAGCCCAAAAACAAAAAAAAAGACCTTCCGCGCCCCCTCCATTCTTGTTTCCAGGCCCGAAGACTCCAGGACTTATAGTATGTTGACTTTTTAGCTACCCTGAACAAGTTTCCTAAGACAAACCTTGAATTAAAGAAAACGCATTCTATAATACTTCATTGACTGGACTAACTATTTTATTAAAATACAAAATATTTTTTTTATCAAGAACCCATTTCCGTCCCATCCTAAAATTTTGTCCACGTGTAGTCAGTAATAGTATAAATCACATATTTTTTTTTTTTCGAAAAAATCGAAGGGTACGTATTTTGGGAATTACGAAAACCGTTTTTGGATGTTTCGAGAAAATTCAAAATGAACCGAAAATATATCAAGTGATATATCATATTAAAGGGGATTTCAAATAGAAAGGAATGTTTCAGAATGCTCTCTGGGAGCAATAGTTTTTTAATGGCGTAATTTTGAATACACTAAATGAGGACCGAAAACGCTAGTTTTTTGAAATTTTAAAAGCTTATAACTCATAAACCAAAAGTCAGAAAAGTGTAATATTTTACATTTTTACTAGTCTTGGTTAAGTACAGCTGCTATGCCAAAAATCATAGAAATCGGACCATTGGTTGATTTGACATGGAATGACCCATATGATTGATGTATCTAATATGTACCTAAATATAAATTAATTAATTTAAAATAATTTTTTTAAAATTAATTAAAAGTATATCGTTCATTTTTAAAAACTATAATACAGTAATCTATCGATTGGCAAACTACCGATTTTCTGGAATCAGAAAACATATGAGTTTCTTCCTTTTAATTCTATAAGTAAACCCGGGCTAAATGTGAAACACTTGATTTTTTTCTGAAAATGTTATGTACAATTACATTATTTATTTATTTATAAGTTTATTTTAAACTTTTTACTCTAAATAAAAATTGTTTAAATCGGTTTTGTATCTATTTATGATCGTGAAATTTTCAATCAGTAAATTGTTTGTCTGTATTGTAATTTACATAATACTTTTGATCTTGTTGGCTTTATTGTATAAATTATTTGAGGATATTGTCTTTTCCGCTGATTGGGAACCGTAATGTTGAACAATGTAATATAATTTCAATATCGTGATTTAGGGAAAATACATTATTATTACCGAATTGTAATAAGGTAAAGAGAAGGCCTGCTCGCAGTGGTGTAATTACGATTCTACTCAATTTCTGTTACTATTAGCGGCAGAGCAGAGAATGTATTAATCATAAGCAATTGTATTGTTCTGTTGTATTCCGTTCCTTAACGCAAAATTTGACAATCAACAACCCATTTATAGTAATAGTTGTGAAATAAAGTGACTTGAAAGTCATTGCGTTTGTAATATACTAGCTGAAAGTACCCTGCTCCGCTACGGTTTAATATCATTAGGATGAAGACAACTTAAATTAGTAAAAGTTAAGCTTAACTTTGATAATTATTATTACTTAAACAAACCTGAAGAATTCCATTCTTAGAATAATTTCAATAAGTAAATTTAACAATTTGCAAAAGTTAATTTTATATCATTTTGATTGTCCTCCAGTGAAGCTTCGAGGCAGCACTACCATCTTACCCAGCTCTGATACCAGACCATTTGCTTCTTATGGCATATTTTAAGTGAATATAGTCTCAACTTCTCAACTTTTTTGAAGAAAGTTTAGTCTTTCTGTTTCTATTTTTGCGTACATATCAAGCATAAATTGGTTGGGGAGATTACGAAATTAAAGTAAATAAGGTTCTTTACCTCCTCGCTCCACTAACATTTAGGCGTAAAAATCAGCTGCAGACACAGTTTTCTTAAGTGATGTATTGGTGTTTGGGTCACGCTGAGGGATGTTAATACTGTACCTTTCTTCTCCATGGTAGAACATGATACAATACTAAAGAGAATCATACACTTGATAGAATCTTATCTGTTTTTTGTCCCTACATCGAACTGGCCTTACATGTCATCACTAGAGAACATAAGTCTTTTAACCTACTCTTTAACATAAGTCTTTTAATAGCTTCTCGCCACGAAACAACTCAAACTTGTAAGTTTTAAGTAACCTCTGCAGCTACCATGAGTTCACAGAAAGTACAAATGTTATAAGGTTTCGACATCGATCGTATTTTTGTTTGTTTACAACTATAAGGAACTTTAGTGGTCAAAGTTTGCGGATTAAAGATCTAGCTTATTTTTTAACTTAGCTTATCTCCAAATACCATTTGATAATTAATCTTTTATTATTCACCCAATAAAAATTGAAATCGCATTTTTCGCAAATTAGCCGCGATCCAGGCCGATTTTTTAAAATTCCTTTCTTAGCGAGCACGGCCCTAGAGGAATCTACATATCGAATTTCATTCCAATCCGGTCGGTGGTTTCTGAGATTTCGTGTTAAATGAGTGAGTGGTATTTGACAAAATATATAGTAGATTAACACACACTAATATATATGTAAAACCTGTACCACTTACAATCCATGAAGGAAAACTTACAAACCCAGACCCGAAAACTCCAGGAATTTTAGTATGTTTACTTTCTAACTAGCCTGAACAAGAAAAACCTGTAATTACAGAAAACGCACTCTACATCCGATTTCAGGCTTTCATTGTTTTTCTGATCGTTATTGTGCTTGAAAATGCAACCGGGGCCAGTTTATTTTTTGCTCATATTGCAGTGAATTGTTTCACAATATATCCCTGTTCATATTACCGGTAATACGTTCGTTTATGAGCACGAGAGTTCGAACACCATAATCTGAAAACACACCCCACCCCGCTTCATTCCAACCGCCAAACATAACAGTTGGTATTTGCTATTGAACGATATTCTTTGTACCTCTAGATCGTCTTACATACCATCATTAGGCCCAATTCACACAGAACGGACGTGGCGCTTTTGTCTCTTTCTTGTTTGTCCTATTAAAAAAACTCCGCGCCACGTCTCCGCCAGGTCCGTTCTGTGTGAATTGGAACGTTTGTTTAATAGGAAAGGCGCGGAAGAGACAAAAGTCCGCGCCACGCCCTCGCCACGTCTCTTCGCCGTCTCTCGTGGCGTACAAGAAGGGGCACGCCACTTCCTTGCCACAAGTTTTTTTTTTTTTCTTTTTTAGTTAGCTTTCTTTTTTTGGGTAAGGGGTGAATCGGACATAAAAACAACATTAATAAAATTTGATATTGGAGTTACATACTTATATACCAACAATTAATAGCGGTGAAACATCACTGATTTAATTTTTTTTGGGGGGGGGAGGGAGAGGGTAAATCGAACTTAAAAACAACTTTGATGAAATTTGATATTGGAGTTACATAAATATACACCAACAATTTAATAGGGGTGAAACATTACCAATTTAGTTTTTTTGAGGGGGTTGCGGGTTTTTCGGGAAAATCAGTCGAGTTTTTTTATGTCCGATTCCCCCCCCCCCCCCCCTCCCTTCTCCCTCCCCCCCAAAAAAGTAAATCAGTGATGTTTCACCCCTATTAAATTGTTGATATATATTTATGTAACTCCAATATCAAATTTTATTAATGTTGTTTTTATGTCCGAAGAGACAGAAGCGCCACGTCTCCGCCACGTCCGTTCTGTGTGAATTCGGCCTTAGCGATCAAACTGAATTTTGTTTCGTTCAAATATCCAATTATCAGATCACATTGTTGATTTCTTGTAATTATTTTATGTTTCTGAAATTGATCATTAATGTTTACCATTTTGTATGTTGACAAATGAATCTTATTGGTAAACAAATTATCAATACACCCCGTCACGGATTGGTCGAAGAGTGGGCGACTCTCATAAGTTGAGAACTTAACTTATGATAAAATAATTTTAACTAATTGATATATATATATATATATATATATATATATATATATATATATATATATATATATATATATATATATATATATATATATTATTTTAGGTGAAATTAGAGCTCTTTTGTACAAACAATAGTACGGTTTATTTATTAAATTTGAAACATAAAATAAATTTCAAAAATAAAATCCTTTACAATACTCACTATCTTACCTATTTCTTCATTTACATTTATATCTTCTAAGTTTCCAACTTTTAGTTAGTGAATTGGGAATTCATAGCCTCCTCCATCAAGATGAACTGTGATATTTTTTTTGCAATTATAGTTGTTCCATGTTATTCCAAATGCTTGAGGTAAAAAAAAATTAAAAATAGATGCAGTTGGGTTTAATAGTTTAGCCATTGTAAACACTGTTGCGCATGACACACATCGGTCGATTTTTAAACTGCACTTCGATCCACATGTCGCACCATATATTTATAGTATTTTTTCAAAAGCAATTTAAATGAAAATAATTAAATTTTATCATAATTTCCTAGCTCTATACAACACAGTACCTTTGTAACATCTCTGGAATGGTGCTCGCCACCTGTCCGTAGATTATCAAACTTCACTGCACACTCCATATTTATCGCCTTTTTTATGACGATTGAAAATCTGTTCATTTTATTATTGTTAAACCTTCCATGAACTATGGAGATGATGTGGTTAAAATTTGGTAGAGATTGGTTCAGTAGTTTTCGCGGTAAGTGATCATAAACGAAAAATGGCTTGTCCTTTTATATAATAGTAAATATATAGATGTGGCAAATAATATGCCATTTCCTAATTGCATTTATCTTTCAATACAATCATGCGTACATCAACTAATTTTAATGCTTCTTTGATACTAGTTAATTTATGAATGAATACCGGATTTAGTTTACAAACTTGGCATTAACCATGTAGTATTAACCCAGTGTTCTGAGTTGTTGATGATGTCCCTCCCCCCACTCCCTCTTCTTACCCCCACCACATATTGTATTAACTGCTGCTATATATTCTGGGCTGGCTGGAATATTTGTCTTGTGACGTGTAATGTAATGTACCTCCATCATCAATGTTTAATGGCTCGGTACTACCAACTGGAGATGGTTCTCCGGGTCTTATGGAATTCCAGGATCGGTGGATGGAGTCCATTTATGTTATGAATGTCCACATAAATTATGTTTATCGTCCATTCTTGTTTTTTTAATTTTTTTATTTGTTGTGGCTTCGCCCGTTCTCATAAGTAAAGAACGAAATTTTAAAGAAGATAATTTTAAATAATAATTGATTTTTTATTTTTTTATTTTTAAAAATCTTTTATTGAAGTATGAGATTGAGCATTATTTCCTCAATGATATTTTTATGCATAATTAAAAGACTAATATAACGTAAAAGCATAATTTGGCATCTGATTTTAATTTTTAATCTAAGAGTTGGTAATCCAGATTGACAGAGACTATTAAGAAACTCTAGCGGATAACGGACCTCATTATCAGTGCTTACAACTAAAGGCACATGAATCATATTTTCACACACAATATCAAAAAGCAAAGGATCGATATTTTGTATTGGCTATAATTTCATTTGGCAGAAATAATTTTATCGATTTCATCTGGTTAGGTTTTAATTTCTAATCAATCAATCAATATTTTTTATTTATTTGCAAAAGATATTTCTTGTACAAATAACATACGAAATAAAACAATTATTTTTTGTCTAGCAGCACTAGGACTTTGTAAAGATAATATTAAATTATATAAGTACTACAAAAATATAAAGAAATAGTTTAGACACTTTTACCTAAAAAAAAAAAAAATATATATATATATATATATATATATATATATATATATATATATATAATATAATAAAATAAAATAATAATAAATAAATAAAATAATTATCAACTTAATAACAAGATCAATGCAATTACAAGGTATACAGAATTACAGATTTATAACTTCCCACCAAGTCATATTTAGTCATTATTGAATTTAATTAAAGGTTAAGAGAAGCAGAGAATCAGTGACCCAGTAATTTAGAAAAGAACCACAATAAGACCATAGTCAGAACCCTATTCCAAAAATGAAAAACATTTAGCTTTTCAGTCAATGGCACAACATATTACAAAATAATATAGTCTATTTAATTTTTGAATACAATCTACATTTAAGATTTCCTCTATAGACAATGATTCAGAAATGTATGTACCTAAGAATTTTTTCCTCTGCTCTTCAAATTTGATGCACTGAATGAGAAAATGGCTCAAGGGATCCGACACCAAACCACCGCAGGTCACGCAGGCTTCGCTGGATTTCATAATTAGTGTTGTGTCCTTTATAAACACCTTTAGGTAATCCCCGCTTGAGACTCTTAGGCGACCCACAACTCTGATTTTCTTAAAATTCGCCTGAAACAGGATGTAATCTTCCGGGCTTGCTATATTAAAATTGCATATTTTTCTATACCTAGGGTTGTTGGTGGAATTCAAAATTCTGTTTACATCCTTTGAAAACTGATGGTTCTCCATCTTTTCTAGGATGTCTTCTTTAAACGTGCTCAGTCCTTGGGGTAGTACTCTTGAGAACAAGTTTTGGCAGCCCAACTCCACTGCAATCGATTTTACTTGGGTCACCCAATTGTATGCTTCGTCAGACTTTCCTTCACATACATCAAGGGTAAGAAGTCTATTAAAACATTGCCTGGGTAAGCGCCCTTCCTCCATCAAGCTCAACTTTGTCCAGTAGTTGACAACTTTTTTCAGCACTTGAACACTGAGTGGATACTTCCCGCATTCTAGGCGTGTGATATAGTTCGGCGTACATCTTGGCCACTGAAGCAATGACTTAAAAAAATTGACTTGGCCTTTCTCTATTACTTCCAGGTAACGAAGACCCCATATTTCAGCGGCATAAAGTTGAGTTGATGCCACACTTGAGTCAAAGAGTCTGGTTTTAGTCTCCCAAGAGTCACTCCTGCCATTCCTTAAAATCTCCAACACCCTAGTCATTGCAATGGAAGACCTCTGCATAAAGTAATCAGCAGCTTTCTCAAATCGTCCTGATGAGGTAAAGGGCACTCCCAGATAAGTGTAGCTCTTTGTATATTCTAACCGTGTTTTCTGCCAATGTAGGGGCTTTAGTTTCTTCATCTTTGGGGATTTGTGGAACACCAAAATTTTGGATTTGGCTGGGTTTAGTGTTAGCAGATTCTCATTGCAATAGTCACTAAGTATGTTGAGGTTCCTTTGTGCACCATGCCAGGAATTGCTAAGGATGACGATATCATCCGCTAACAAAAGCAACATTACATCGTGACCATGGTCAATGCCAATACCTACAGCCCCTCGGGTACGAAAGAATTCAGTAATGTAATTTCTAATCATAATTATATTATATAACAGTGTGGCATATCGCGATTCTTATATTCAATATTGTGCATTTAAATTATGATTATAGTACTTCTAAACCTTCCTAGAACTATGAATATGATACAGTTAAAATTTGGAACGGATGGGCTAAGCAGTTTTAACATTGTGGACTATATTGCGGAATATTAACCAAAAAATATATTTTCAAATTTGACGAGGATCCACATGTTGTACCACATATTTGAATATATTTTGATAATTTAATTGAATATTAGGAAATTTTATAGACTGTTTCAAGCTATGTATAACACCGTACTTTTGTATACTCTCATGTTGAATGGCAATCGCCACCTATCGGTCAATTTTCAAACTTCATTGTTACCTAAATATTATCGCCTTTTTTAAAAACAAATTAATTGAAAATCAGTTAGATTTTATTATTGCCTAACCTTCCTTGAACTATGAAGGTGGTGTGATTAAAATTTGGTAGATAATGGTTCAATAGTTTTCGTGGTTAGTGATCACAAGCGAAAAATGGCTTGTCCTTTTATATAATAGTATAGATTTATGTCGATGGATTTTCAATTTATATCTGATGATTAACTGAAGAATTTACCTTTTATATTTGTGAATGGCTAATTCTAATTACTTGTTTATATTTGTATTTTCTTATAGTTGAATTTTTTTTTTACTGTACTATACTAAGAAAAGGGTTCAAAATATTTTGGTTTTTTTGTGATAGATTTACTTTAACGAAGTGCATTTACCTTCTAGTTTGCCACACAATTGATAATTTATTCATTAAGGGGTTCACTCATTCCTACTCCAATGCATTTGGTTGAATGTAAAAGCATATATAAGTTCTATTTTATAACCTAGAATTAAATTTTTAATCTATTAGGAACTTTTTTCTTTTATTACTTTACATAAAGTTAACGACAAGAAGCATAGTGTTAGATAATTGGCAGGTTTTGTCTCTTACGATTATTATAAGTGTTGTGTCGGCACCAAACTTTTCCGATTCTCGATAATTATAATTTTTTTTTTAAATAAAGCTTTACTTGTGTTTAAATAGCTTTACATGATATTTCACTAATCCTTGTTGAACAGATCCGCTACCTAGGACTCCACTTGGACAAACGTCTTGGAATCCACCTACAAGACTAAAACGACAAGAAACTGCTCGCCGTTACAGACTACTTCAACATTTATTAGACAAACGATCAAAGCTCCCAATTAATTACACAAGACTCATTTACATGACAGTGATTAGACCTATTTGGACGTATGGAGATGAGCTTTGGGGCTCCACTAAACCATCCAGTTCATCTCGTATCCAATCTTTACAATCCAAAATCCTCAATGCTCCTTACTTTGTGACCAATAAACTTATACTTAAACATCTTTTTTTTTTCTTCTTTTTTTTTTGGGTCCAAGACTCACATTGAAGTCCTATACTGCCCGCAATATTTATAAAATGTGCCTTTAAAAATCAATACTGCTTTCCCCTATAAATTTACATAATGATTTTATGAAATTTTTATCCAAATTAGATAAATTTTTAATGAATGAATTGTTGTTTTTTATTTCTTGGTATTTCCTTCGGCTCTTGTTGTATTTATTACATTCCGTGATAACGTGAATGGGGTCATCCATAACATTGCATTCTGAGCATTTGTCATTGTTATTAACTTTGATCAGAGTTAGGCCTCGATTTGTACGACCATGGTTAATTCGTAGCCTGATTAAAATAGATTTCTTTTCGCTTTATCCCAAAGCAATTCCGGTGAACCACGAAGAGACACCTGAGGCTGGACAATGTAATGGTCCCTGCCTCTCGATCCGACTCCCAGCTATATCTGTCTTCGTGACTATATAAAGGCTCATGGACTCAGTATTTAATAAGAAAGTACTGTATTTTCAACAATAATTATACTGATATACAGAGAGGTTAAGTGGTCAGCATACACCCACAGCATAAAAGGCACATCAAAGGATAATTAAAAATTTTATTTTTTCCACCCACCAGTTGAGCTCGAAACAGGGAAGTAATCTTGTATCTTGTAAACTGAGGTATTCCGCTACATAAAAAAAAAAAATTGTTATTTTAAAAACTAAATAAACAGCATTTTATTTATTGAAGTTTAAAAAAGGCCACTTTTAAGGTTATTAAATATTTAATCTCTCTCTCTCTCTCTCTCTCTCTCTCTCTCTCTCTCTCTCTCTCTCCTCTCTCTCTCTCTCTCTCTCTCTCTCTCTCTCTCTCTCTCTCTCTCTCTCTCTCTCTCTCTCTTTCTCTCTCTCTCTCTGTTTTATATCTCCTATCTCCCTCCCCTCTCATAGCGGCCATTTCGCATTTCCCTTTTGATTTTTCACTTTTCGTTTCCCTTTGCTCCCGGACGAAGGTTTTTTTTCTCCTAACAAAGGCTCCGGTTGTTGAAGGAAGCAGTAATGAGGAGTAAAAGTTAATGCTCATTAGTATTCTTTGCTCTGTTGCTGCTGGCTCTGGCCGCCTGCTTCTTGTTAACACTCCTCTTCAAAATATAGACATAAAGGCTGCCTCTCCTATAGGCTACTTTAATTTGCCTCTTCTTTTTTTTTTTCCATTGAGGGAAAAGTACATGCCAGCTACGGATAAAGGTTTTATCTTCAACTATTAATTTATTTATTGTTAAAAATTGTATATTATAAACTAGGTCTTAGGAACTTAGAAGCAGTTGTATTGTCCGTGAAAGTATTGAGTTGGCAAATAAGTCCGTTCGGTTTTTGAGGTTAAAATAAAACTCTGTTTTTATATGTGTTTTATTGAATGAATATTACAAGCTGCCTCTTAAAGGGCAATAATATGGATAAAAATGAATAATATGGATGACAAAGAATACATTCATACACTATGTACACTTAAATAAAATAAAAAAATTATTTGTAGAAAAAAAAACAAACAAAACCGACTTCAAGATTAAACCAACATATACAAACTTGAACTAAAAAATAAAAAATAATATTTTAATTGCTGCGAAATAAAAAGCATTATATGACCATCAACGAAATTATCGATACTTATATACCTATTCATAATTTATGATCAGTTATTTTTTGAGTCGGTGCCAGCCAAGAAGGGCAGTTTAATCCTGCCTTTGCGATAAACTTTCGAATGGCCAGGGACAGCGGTGTGGCGGTTATGAAACAATGGGAGCATCTTTAGGCGCAATTCACACAGAACGGACTCGGACGTGGCGCTTTTGTCTCTTCGGACATAAAAACAACATTAATAAAATTTGATATATCATTAACAACATATATATCAACAATTAATAGGGGTGAATCATCACATTTTTTTTTTTTTTTTTTTTTTGGAAGGTAGAGGGTGAATCGGATATAAAAACAACTGATAAAATTTGATATTGAAGTTACATACATATACCAACAATTTAATAGGGGTGAATCATCACTCATTTAATTTTTTCGGACATAAAAAACTCGACTGATTTTCCCAAAAAACCCCTATTAAATTGTTGGTGTATATGTATGTAACTCCAATATCAAATTTTATCAAAGTTGTTTTTATATCCGATTCACCCTCTCCCTCCCAAAAAAAAAAAAATTAAATGTGATGATTCATCCCTATTAAATTGTTATTATATATGTATGTAACTCCACTATCAAATTTTGTTTATACAGTCAATTCTCGATCTTCAAGCTACCCTGAAAAATGATAAACAATGACGGGAAACAGGAAAACAAATTACCCATGAAATTCTTTTAATTTGAGTTCGAGTTATAAAGGCGATGACTTCTAATAGTTCATTTCATAGAGGTGGTCCTAGAAGTTCTCTGTTGTGAACCCTATTTTCAGTTCGACTTATTTACACAATTTTTCACGTTTTTTGTGGTGAAATTTAAGTATAATGTACTTCCGACCGTAGATTTTGTTCGACACATTCAGAGTTGACTATATTTTCTAAATTATTATTATTATTATTGTTAATCACAGTCATGTATATGAGTCTTTTGTAATTAATTGGGAGCTTTGAACGTTTGTCTAGTAAATGTTGAAGTAGTCTGAAACGACGGGCAGTTTCTTGTCGTTTTAGTCTTGTACTCGTATTTGGATTCCAAGTTAGACGTTTGTCCAAGTGGAGTCCTAGGTAACGGATCTGTTCAACAGGGATTAGTGGAATATCATCCTTTTTTTTTTAATTCTAATTTAAAAACTTGCCTATAGAAATAACCATTGTAGCCTACAAGAACCCGGATAAATTGAGGTCGGTGAGGCAGCTGCTCTTGGATGGCTGACTAACAATGATCGACCAGGCACTGATGAGACAGGGAACACGGCTTAGGGCAGGCTTAGCGGAGACATCCCTTAGTAAGTACACAGCCTACAGGATGTTCCTCCGCCAAGGCAAACACCCTCGGGTTATCATTCTGACCGGTAGGCTCGGTTAGTCAAAACATAGGCTCAACTGAAAATTGTAACATAACCGTACTTACTATATATCTCTAGCTGTCATGGAGATTTAGTTCAGTCAATGAGTGCTGAAATGAGGGGTGTAGAGTGCATGGAATATGTGATAATTTTTGACTTCATATCCACGTATCTCTAATTTACTATTAACTTAAGTAATTTTAACCCAACACATATTCCTTGAAAATCTAACGATTATATATTTTCCTTCATCATTACTGACATTTCCTTGTTTCTCCTCCTTGAAGAGAAACGTTCCTCGATCAAACAATTATAATTCTTTTTTTTTCTATGCGATTATTTTTGACATCAGGGCCTCGTTAGGAGCAGTTAGAAGATAAACATACTAAAAGTCCCCGCCCCTGGGGTGAGGGGGGGTGAGTTGACGGTGGGGGAGGGGAGAACGTCCCAATTTCGTTTTTCGATAATATCTCGAAAACGGTGGACTCTAGAAAAATATGCTACAAATCAAAATTAAAGCTCATTAAATTTCCTATATAATTAGTTATATACATATTCCAACTTTTTCGAGATATACGTTATTAAAAACCGATAATTTTAGAAATAAACAAAATGTTTACCTCACTTATTACTAAACACTTGCTTCTAATGGGGTCACCTGTGGTGTAGTGGTGTAGGTAGCATAGCAACCTCCTAAACCCAAGATCGCGGGTTAGCAGCCCGGCAGATGACCTTAGGATTTTTTAAAGGGAGTAAAAAATCCTTAGCTATGCCGTCCTTCGGAAGGGACGTTAAATGGGGGTCCCGAGCCTGTGCGATGTCAGGTACTCGTTAAAGATCCCTATCCTAATTATACCTGGATAGGCTAAATTTAGGACTCCCCGTAGCATCGTCCGATTAGCCATAGCAGCATAAAGTGACGTTAAACGAAATAAACAAACAAACTTGCTTCTAATACCAGAAACGTAAATATGAAATTAAAATAAATTTAATGCTCTACAATTTTGATTTTGACATTTTTTTTGAGAAACAATTGTGTAATGTACTAGAAACAAAAGTTTGACAAAAAGTGAGGTGACATTTGTTTTTTCCCGAAAATCATCGATTTTCAATAACGAATATCACGTAAATTGGAATTCCGACAATTTTATATATTATCAATTTTATAGGAAATTTAAATAGCTTTTCTGTTTATTTGAAACATATTTTTCTAGAGCCAACCGTTTTCGATTTATTATCGAAAAAACAAAAAAATTGAACTTCTCCCCTTCCCCCTACCGTTAGCTAACCCCCCAGGGGCGGGGACTTTTAGTATGTTTACCTTCTAAGTAAATAATTATCGAATATTCCATGCAATCTATAATATGTTTATTGACTGGACTAATAGCGATAAGTCAAAATTGTGCACTTTCAGTAGGGCACCTCAAATTTGAGATTTTTTTTTTTTTCTAAAATCCTGAAGTTATTCGGTTGTCCTAAATAAGTCCGATCGGTTTTTAAGAGTGAAATAGAACTCTGTGTATAATATACATAAAAGTTATTTTAGTCTCGTGCCCCCGACATAGAGTAAAAACAATTGGGTAATACTTCATGCTAAACGGGGTAGAATGGCGCAGAAACGAGTTTCCTATCTCAATCTGTTGAGGAGATAGAATTTTTGTTTTATTTTTAAAATCTAACTTTTTTTTTTTCTCTGAAAAATGGCAGTTTTCTCTACTTTGGTTTAGCGTAGAATCAAAAACGATGATATTTTCTTAAGAAGCGTTAAATTTTCTAAAAGATGAGATAGGTAGGTCTAGTTATTTTAAATCCACTTTTAGAGGGCATTTTAACGCGCAAAACACAAAAAATTTATTAATCTTAAATTTTTTAATAGCTATAACTAGACCTATCTCATATTTTAGAAAATTTAAAGTTTCTGCACTAAACCAAAGTAGAGAAAATAGCCATTTTACAGAAACTTGAAATTTATGGTTTATTTCATACGGTGGGGTGGTTTTCTTTCTGAACTTTTGTAGTGCTAAGTTAATACAGGGAACTGCGTATGTCCATGGTGGGGTAAGGGTATCTTGGCTTTGTATACTTTTTTGTTCTATTTCTTCTATAGGTCTTCTGTATCTTATTGTTAGAGGGGCTGGTTTTGTTGGGTTATTACTGTAAATTTGTTGATATTTCGGTCTAAATATGTATTTAAATGCTGGGTTTGTTGGTTGTGTTGCTATGGTTGCTATGTAGTTCATTGCTAGTTGATGTCTCCGGAATGTGAATGGTGGCATATTAGATTCAGCGCATAAGCTAAGAATTGGGCTCGTCCTGAAGGCTCCCGTTGCTATCCTTATTCCACCATGGTGCACAGAGTCAAGCTGTGTTAGTAGGCTGAATCTGGCTGAGGCATATATATGGCTAGCATAATCTAATTTTGGTCGTATTAGGCATTGGTATATTTGGAGTAGCCTCGATCTGTCCGCTCCCCAGCTAGTACCTGCCAACACTTTCATAACATTTAAACGTTGTAGGCAGCTATCTTTTAGGTTCCTGATGTGGTGTTTCCATGTGAGCCTTGAGTCAACTATTAATCCTAAGAAGGTGCAGTGGTCATGAAAGCTTAACTCTTTATTGTATAATGTAATTTTCGGAGGAGTACTTGGTTGTTTTTTCCGGGAAAAGAGAATACATTTAGTCTTTTCTATTGAGAAATTGAGACCGGTATTTTGTGACCAGGTTTGTAGTTTGTTCAGAATTGACTGTATGGTGGCTTTTGTTCTGTTCGTGTCTCTATATTGAATGAGGATGGCAAGATCATCTACAAAAAGACTTGGTTTGAGGGATCGATGAGTGAGTGCGTTTTGTATAGAATTAATGGCAATTAGAAACAGTGTTCCGCTTAGGACACTACCTTGTGGAATCCCATTCTCTACAAGTGTTTTTTTTAGAAAGATAATCTGCGATTCGCACTTGTATATATCTTTTCCTCAGAAAATTTTGGATGAAACGTGGTAGGGCTCCTCTGAACCCCCAGTCAAATAATTGTTTTAATATGGTTGGTCGCCAGACTGTATCAAAGGCTTTTTCAATGTCAAAGAAAATGCCTAGACATTCGCGTTTACTGATGAAGGTGTTCAGTATCTCGGCTTCTAGTGATACGAGATGGTCAACAGTCGATCTTCCTTTTCTTTGCCCACATTGAAAGTCAGTCAGTAGCCTGTTCTTCTCAAGATACCATAGAAGGCGTTTATTAATGATTTTTTCTATTAACTTGCATAAGCAACTCGTTAAAGATACAGGTCGGTAATATTCTTCTTTCAATTTGTTTTTTCCTGGTTTTAAGATGGGGGTATTACTATGGATTCTTGCCATTTTTCTGGGAGTTCACCTTCCAACCATATTTTGTTGTAAAATTTTAGGAGGTGTTTTCTTTGGTCTGTTGGGATATTTTTTAGCATGGAATTATGGATGCTGTCTGGTCCAACAGCGGACATTCTTAGGGTAGATATCGCCGTGTTAAGTTCCCATTCGGTTATTGGTAAGTTATATGTTTGATTGTTGTTATTTGAATTGATTTCAAAATGGATTGGTTGTTGTTCGCTGATTTTTTGTCGGAACTGCAGATTATAATGGGTTGAAGATGATGTCTCTGCGTAGTGTTCTGCGAATCTTTCGGCTAATACTGAAGGTTTATTATATACGATGTTCCCTTCTATTTTAAGGATCGGTTGCTCGTTTGAGTATTTCCCTCTAATGGCATTTATCTTCCTCCATACTGTACGAATTGGTGTGCTTGTGTTAATATTATTTACAAAGTTGTTCCATGATTGTTTTTTCTTGTTTCTGATAAGGTTTCTTGACTGGGCTTTTTTAATTTTTTAAAGTTTATAAAATTTACTGTGGACGGTGATTTTCGGAATTTATTTAATGCACGGTTTCTTTTTTTAATGATTTCTTTACAATCATTATCAAACCATGCTGGCTTTGGATTAGAGGAAGATGGATTTGATTTTGGTATTGAGGCTTGTGCTACTTCTATTATTTCTTGAGTGATGTAGCTGTTGATTTGATTAATATTTCCACTAGCATGATCTAGTTTTATTTTGTTTTGAAAGAGGTCCCATTGTGCTCTATTGACGTCCCATAGCCAATGTCTTTTCCCGGTGGTGTGTCTTCCAATCATTTTCACGAGGATTGGGAAGTGGTCAGAATTGTGGGGGTCATTTATTACTTTCCATTCGAGTAAACTGAATAAGGTCGGTGTACATAGGGTTATATCTATTGCTGTGAATGATCCATTTTTAGGGCATAGGTGTGTCGTCGATCCTGTGTTAAGCAGCAACAAGTCGAAATTATCTTGGATTCGTTTGATTATGTTTCCTCGTGAGTTGTTCGCTCTATTTCCCCAGCTTTTGTGAAGTGCGTTTACGTCACCAAGGATAATAAAAGGCTGTGGGAGCTTATTGATAAGTTTTGTTAAATCATATTCATTAATAGGTTCGGTGGGTGGTAGATAGATGTTGCAGATATTTATTTTTATGTTCGTATTAACTGTTGTGGTAATTGCTTGAATGGGAGTATCTATTTTTATTTCCTTTGCGATTAAATTGTTGTGTATTGCCGTTAAGACTCCGCCACAGGCTCGGTTATCTGTTATTTTATCGGTTCTAAATATTTGGTAATTCTTGATTTTAAATTTACTGTGCGGTTTTAGATGTGTTTCTTGAAGGCAAATTATTCCAGGTTGATGTTCTGTTATGAGTAGCTTCAATTCTTCATATTGTGAGGTTGTCCCGTTAAGGTTCCATTGGATAACATTTGTGTAGTTATTCATGAGATTTGGATAAGATAATTGTAAAACATTATATAATATATTTTTTTCTACTACCCATGTAGTTATATATGTTTAAGAATTTAGTGTATCTTGGCATACAATGATAAATAAAAATAAAAAAAAAAGTGTGTGTGCTCTAGACCACATGGTGGAAGTGAAAACATACCTGAACGCGTGTTGTCGATACACTGTCTAGAGCGACGGATTGTCAATGTTAATGAATTGACAATGTATAGGCTATACCCTATTCTCCACGTCTCTGCTTTGTGCAGTCCTTCTCCTCCAGTTTTAGTCCCTACCAGTCCCTACCAGTTTCGTGCGTAAACTGAAATATCGAATGAGTAAGAGAGGGGAGATGGGACGCGCCTAAAGAAGTTTTCACTTCAAAAAATTAAAATAGGTAGCTAGATACAAAAATTTAGGAAGACAAATTAAATAATATATTTAAGTAAGTAGGTAAATAATTTAATTAAGTAAGTATTCAAGAGGAGAAATTAGTTTTGGGATTGAACGTTTGATAACGTTAACCGAACAAAACCTTAGTTCTTATATACAATCTAAATGTTTTGGTTAACTTACTTGACCAATTTCATTTTGTTTTAATTCCAGGAACAAGTCGTGAGTAATTATTTAACACAATAGAATACGTTTTCCGGGGTTTCAAATGAAAAAACCGATCACGAAAAGTAAACAAACGAAACAGGTTACAACAGCACGCTGGGATGCCGGGAGTCCTCAGTGTTGCCAGCTTATTACACACGCATGATTTTTCCGATTTGTTGTATGCGCTGATTTGATGTATAGCTGATGATTTGATGTATAGCTGATTGTATTCTAAAGTAGAGTTGCGTATGATGCGTCATAATAATATTAATAAGGTTTGGAATTATTTTGAATATTTTGAAAAGACTAGATAGCGCACTGTACTCCGGATTCAGTGCCGAGTTCGCTCCGGATTCAGTGCCGAGCTCACGCTTAGTCGAGTCGAGCCGATTCTACCCGAAACAGCGTTACATATTCGGGCGTGACGGCTCAATCTCATTCACACCTCACAAAAAAGTTTTGCTGAGCCCTCACAAAAAGTTTTGCTGAGCGCGCCTAAAGAAGTTTTCACTTCAAAAACAGAAAAACAAAAAATAAAAATAAAAAATAAAAAATAATAGGTTATACATTCTAGAACATATTACATCATTAATCCTTATGCATTTATTATTCTGTTTCAATTTATTTAATATCCATATCATTGTTTGTTTTAGCACTGTCATATTAAAATTTATTATTTTCTGTCTTGTAAATTTCCTATATGGACTAATAATTCTTATTACGATAATTTTATGAGTTTTTAGAGATATAAATGCATTTGGACTATAATTAATTATCATAATATGATTATATATATCATTTATTTGTTTTTATGACATAGAATAATATATTTTTAGATCTATTGCGTTGATGAATGAATCTATTATATATGTGTTTATATATTGTGTATTTAATAAGTTGGAGTGGGTTATACAATGAATTAGAGGGTTGTTTATTTTCGTTATGATAGCTAGCGGGCTTGTTATTGTTTGTGGTTAAAAGGGAACTACTCGGACTAGGATGTTTGTAGTTAGAAAATTTTATGATTTTAATTAGAATAAAAAGTAAGATTTTAAAAATAAAAACAAAAAAAATTCTATTCCCTCAACAGATTGTGGGTATATTGTCATTTATTCATTTATATTAATTAGCTGTATTGTCTTTTAATTATACAATATGTAACTATAATAAGTTGTACTATTCATAATTCCTCCCCCTCAATCTGTTTTCGGTAGCAGGTTTATGAATTATTACTAGACTTTGAAAGGATTCCAGTTTCTCCTTTTGAAAACTTATGAATACTCTCTCCCCTCCTCTCTTCCCCTCTCCCTTGACTCCATCCATATTTTTAGAAGAGCCCAGGATATGAAATCTTTAATGCATAAAGGAATATAAAATGTCGAAGGGAGGTGGGTCAATATTGTGGCTACGGAGCCATTGAAGGGCCGATGACTCCCGCCTCCTTCAGTGTTAATATTTCCAGTCTGTTGCCTCCAATTTGTCCAGTGCGTCCTCTGGAAAATTTTATCCCATAAATTCATGAGGCCATGAAATTCCGATGGCCTTCATGATATCCTTGACACGAATTGTTTAGCATTGGATATCTGTCTCAATGATTCACTTTATCGGCCTTCTTCATTCTTCCTACACGTGTATTAATTTGTTGTACTGTTTTTGTTTCATTATATAATATTCTAGTATTTCAAATAATATACTAAATAATTACAATTAATAAAATACAAAATTATTAAGATAGAGCATATACAAAAATAATAGAATTTAAATTATGTTAAGAAATATGTAATGTTTTTGATCTTATTATATATATATATATATATATATATATATATATATATATATATATATATATATATATATAAAGATAATAAATATATAAAAAATAAATACATAAGTATTTGCAGTGTATAATCAACATATCAGCGGGAATGCTTCTACGAGGGTGGTTTAAAAAGTTTTTGGAATGTGCTAGAAAGAAGTGTATTACCTCGGTAGAACTGCTTTTTATTTTTCAACATAGTCTCCCTGTAGACTAATGCATTTTGTCCAGCGATGTTCCAATGCCTTGATCCCATCTCGAAAATGAGATTCCTCCAGGCCTTAACTAAACTCCAGCCAAATTTAAACTCGCTGGTCCACTTGGCATCAGTTGAATATGAAGGAGCAGAGTCCTCCAGTGTGTTCTGAAAGTCGGCATGAATTTCCTTTACTTTCAAAGTACTTAATCAGTGCTCGAGTCTCAGTTTTTTCCATTGTCACAAATCACTACGCAAAAACCAACAGCAAATAGGTCGTCACTACCACTCACGCCAGGAGTTCACTCACAAAGGATGTGTGTTTATTGCGCCGGAGCTTTGTTGCTCTAGCACTGACATCTAGTGGTGATTCCGAGTACTAACCACCCTCGTATATCAGCAGAGATAGGAAGCAAGAAAAACCAATGCTCTTCTTATTTCTTCCTGACTAGGTAAAGCAATAAATCATCGATATGTCTATCAATAATCATACTTTTCCAATTAACATTTAAGAATTAAAAAGGGCTCTTTTTCACATTGAAGCTGCCAGTTGTAACTCACAGATTTGAATGCCGATTTTTCTGCGGGTAGTAGGGACCTATAATATTGCAAAACTATGCCAATGATAGTCCAGTAAAATAAGGCTCCAAAAGGCCGTTTTCAAGAAAAAACAGCGGAACTTTAATTCTCAACGGATCTTTATGGTTTTTGGGGTGCTGAATCCGAATCTGAAGTTTGCTACCACGGCAACCATCGGCTTCATATTCAAAAACGCCAAAAAATCCCCGTTATTTTTGTTAATTTACAAAAGTAAGTGATTTTCAGCGTGATAGCTGGTGTATTTCAAGAATTATAATAAAAATTTCATATATAGGATCTGTACCGAAAACCATGGATTTAACAACAGTAAAGGTTTTTAGGCGCCTGGGATATTAAATTATATGGGATATTATAACTCCGAAAGTATTTGTCCGATTCAAAATGTTTTTTTTTTTTCAATCTGAAAGGAGGTTACATTTACAATTAGATTTTATACATGAAATTTTTATCAAAATTCTTGAAATACACAAGCTATCACGCTGAAAATCACTTACTTTTGAAAAATACATGTTTTTTTGGCACATTATTCGCTATAACTCCAAAACCATTTGTCCGATCCAAAATTTAATATTTTATCTAAAAGCTGGTTAAATTTACTATTAGATCCTATATATGTAACTTATAATTAACACCGTGAAATACCTTGACCAGTCTACTGAACATGTCATAATTTACATATTTTGCCAAAAGATACACATTTAGCGTGCTAGCTTGGGTGGTTTACAGGATTTAATATAATACACATATATAGCATCTGATAGCGAATTTAATCAGCTTTGATGTAGAAAAAAGAAATTTGAGATCGAAAAAATATTTGAGGAGTTAGAGCGACAAATATGCCAAAAAACACTTGGATTTTACAACAGTACGTTTTTATTAGCGGACTGGCATGTACATTTTACGGGGTTTGATTAAAACTCCATTTATAGATTCTTATTGTAAATTTAATCAGCTTTAAGATGAAAACAAGTAATGTTGTATCGGACAAATAGTTTCAGAGTTATAGCCAAAAGAGTACGACAAACTTGTTTTCGCGGAGCTGTGGGACTGACGGCAAGTTGGTCAATTTCTACATTTTTTCCCAATAACGTAACTTCGCGAAAAATGGTTCGATTTCGGATTTCTTTTTTTCATTATGTAGGTACTAGTTCCATCTGCAATTAATATTGGTAGAAGGTCTTCGAAAAAAGCTTCGTCATCGTGTTATAGATAAAAAAACAAAAATAAAGGTTTTTTTTTTTTCGATTTTGAATATGAAGCCGATGATTGTCGTGGTATCAAACTTCAGATTCGGATTCAGTACCTCAAAAAACATAAAGATCCGTTGAGAATAAAAGTTCCGCAGTTTTTTCTTCGGCAAACCCTTATTTTACTGGACTATGAGCATTAGGAGCCGAGAAAAAAAAATATATATATATATGAAAATTACGTCTTATTTTTTTTTTCTTAGGTCTCAGTCAAGAAAGATAATTAATTTTTTCCTATAAAACTTAAGTTTTGTATGCTATCTCTTCACCGCAACCTTAAATAATATCTTTAATAATAATAACAGGTTTTGGTTTAACTTGAAAACCTGCATTCATTTCCGGGCAACGGGTTTTGGTTGTGGTTAAGAGATAGCATACAAAACTACAGTTTTACGTGAAAAATTATTTCTCTATCTTGATTGAGAGCTGAGAACTGGCAATTAACTGGCAGCCTTAATGTGAAAAAGACCCTTACAAAGGATCAATATACTTAAATTATTAGTTATATTAAAGTAACAATTATTGATTACATAAACGTGACATTTTTCATTGAAACCAATATAGCTCCTAAACGGTATGTCATAGCGACAAATGTTATAGAACGAAAAATGTTCTCTATTGAGTTTGTGATTGGAAAAATATCTTCAAATTTTCGATCCGAGCAACAACAACAGAGCTAGGGATGTTTAAATAATGTAATTATTCATTCTAATATATACGAGGTGTGATCAAAAAGTTCCAGGACTTTTTATATACTATGGGAATGCAATGTCTCACAGCGATGCGGTTGGCAGCATTGTATTGCCTGACTCAACAGGAACACAGCTGTGTTTGCAGATCAATCATAACATCACTGAAAGTAACATTAGCACAGTTTTGTTTGAGGTTAGTTTTATAGAGTTTGGCTATTTTATGAAAATGAATGTGAAAGAAGAGCAACGTGTTTGTGTGAAGTTTTGTGTGAAACTGAACAAAACGTTTTCTGAAACCTTTTTGATGTTACAAGAGGCTTTTGGTGAAGAATGTCTAAGCCGATCATGCTGCCATCAGTGGTTCAAGAGGTTTAAAGATGGCCGAACATCCACAGACGACGATGCTCGTTCCGGACGCCCTTCAACGTCAATCATTGATGACAATGTTGCTAAAGTGAACGCTCTCGTACGATCAGACCGTCGACTAACAATCCGTGAAATGGCAGAAGAGTGTAACATTTCATTTGGGTCATGTCAGGAAATTTTAACTAAAAACTTCAAATGCGTCGTGTTGCAACAAAGTTTGTGCCAAAACTGTTGACTGAAGACCAAAAACAACACCGAATTCATGTTTCTAAGGAACTTCTTCAAAAGGCAAATGACGACGAAAGCTTCTTGAAACATGTCATTACGGGAGACGAGACATGGGTTTTTGGTTACGATGTGGAAACAAAATCCCAATCATCACAATGGACATCAAAAGGTTCTCCAAGACCCAAAGAAAGCACGCCAAGTCAAATCAAATGTCTTAAATCTCAAATGCTTACAGTTTTCTTTGACTGTAAAGGTGTTGTCTACTATGAATTCCTTCCACAAGGTCAAACAATTAATCGTTTTCTTTATCTTGAAACCCTCAGAAAATTGCGTAATGCTGTGAGAAGAAAGAGACCTGAGCTGTGGCAAAGTAGTGATTGGGTCCTTCACCATGACAATGCTCCTGTTCACTCTGCATTAGTTATCCGTAACTTTTGTGTAAAAAACGCAATGACTGTCATTCCTCAGCTTTCCTACTCACCTGACCTGGCTCCAGCCGACGACTTTTTTTTTCTTTTCCCGAAGCTCAATAGACGCCTGAAAGGACGAAGATTTCAAACAGTTGACGAAATTAAAGAAAAAACAACGGGGCTGCTAAACACCTTTACAAAAGAAGAGTTTTTTGGGGCCTTTGATCAGTGGAAACACCGGTGGGAAAAGTGTGTAGCTTCCCAAGGGGAGTACTTCGAAGGAGACAAATTTGAATAACCTGTATGTTGTATGAATAAATGTATAAAAATTCAGTCCTGGAACTTTTTGATCACACCTCGTATACCTGTGTTTTATTTTCTTCTACAAAATAAAATATAATTAAACTTTTCACTCTTTTAAACAGATTTAATAAATAAAATATTTTCTTCAAATTATGCCTATTTATTCAAACAAATAAAATAAACATGTGACGGTTGGTCAATTAATTAGCAACTTGGCAGTCAAGTGCCCACATACAGTACTTAAATCTGCTAAATCAAGAATCTGCTCGATGTTTTCCACTTCTTCAACATTTAATTGACAAACGTTTAAAGCTTCCGATTAAAAGACTCATTTAAATGACAGTAATTAGACCTATTTGGACGTACGAAGTTGAGCTTCGGGGCTCCAAAAAACCATCCAATTCATCTCGTCGTATCCAATCCTTACAATCCAAAATCCATCGAAAAATCCCAATGCTCCTGACTTTTTCACCAATAAACTTAACCATAAAGATCTTAACGTTCCATATGTTGCTGATTTAGTCTAAACCAGATACCTATCCTTTCATAGTAAGCTTCATAACCACTCTAATTCATTAGTTTCTCAACTTGCTTCCCATTCCATTCCCGTTAACCCTCCCATGCTTCTGAAAGAAAGATGGCCTTCAGATCTTCTAGTTTTAAACTTTTATTGAAGTGCTACTGATGAGTAGTTCCTTTCAAGTTTTTATACGCTATTGTAATCACTATTAACACATTTATTTGATGTATTTAATTTATACATTTTTAAATATCAATAAATAAATAATATTTTCGCCTATTTTAATAAAACCTTTTGCTGTTTTCAGGTGAGTGACAAACACTATACATCTTTGGTAAGTAAGTCATTACCTCTTCTTTTTTTTTTACTTTTATTAAATGTATGAAATTTGGTTTTAACTTTAATTATATTTTAATTAGAACATTAATATCGAAATTGAAATTCCAATGAATACAGGGTTCCACATAATTATCTTGAAATCCAATTATCCACCCCCCTCCATCTCTAGAATCAAATGACAGCTTCAGGTTGAAAATAAAAATGCACTTAAACCTGCTGGTTTAATTTACTTTTCTTTTATGTAATTAGCTAATGTCTTCTAATTGTTTCATTGATCAATTTGCATTTTATGTAGTAAATATAAAAATTTATTCGAATATCATGAAACAACCAATTCATTAAGCTTGCTGATCAAATTTCGGTTTCATTCCATTCTTGTGAAGGAAAACGAATGAAGTGCAATTTAATGTTGATGTGTGCATTGTATATGTTAGCATATATATATATATATATATATATATATACACGCTAACATATATTTAGTTTTCCTGTGTGAATATATTGATTGCCAGTTACTGTTATAAGATCTTACTTAAATATTGTTTTGCGGATTGGGTGTTCTAATGTGTAGAGTATGATTGTTATTTTTGTATAGCTTCATCTTTAACTCATATTAGCTATAATTGAGAATATTGGAAGATTAAGAGTCTCTTGATGAACGAACTGTTTTAAAAAAGCATCTTTAAACGAATTAAAGAAAGACGTTAAATAAAAGAACAATGTTTCTTCGATTTTAATTTCGTTTATTTTTTTTTTTTTTTTCGTAACATCTTGGACTCATTCGACGAAAACAAAAATGTATGCCGATTTTTCCGGTTTTTTTTTTGTTATTGTTTTTTGCAAAATCGCTAAAGAATATTTGGAATGAAATCATAGATCTTTTTTCGTAAAATATATTTTCTCTAGATTTATATGTGTTATATTTAAAATAAAATAAATCTTAATTTATTTTTTATTGAAATCCAACCATAATGAAACACAGTGACCACTCTAGGAGGAAAAAAGTTTGATTCTCTTAAATAGACTTGGTGGCAACCTGATTTACATAAACAATAGATTTGAAATAAGATTAAATAAAACCGCTCAAGTCACAACCATTAGGGAAATACTGAACCGATAATTTAGGCCCCCATTATCCGTGTTTACGATGGGTCATTTTTTTAATAAGGTATTTTCACCATTTATTTTATATCTATCAAATTAATTTAATAAAAATAATACTTTATATCGTTTCTAACGATTACATAATGGGTAATAGTGAACAGTACATTTCGAGTACTATAGAATTTATAAATAAAATTAAGTTATATAATTGTATTTAATGTTCGTTACTTTATTCATTACTTTTTTTTTTTTCTGTTTATTATTTTTTTTATTTTATTTTTTTATTTATTTTTTTTTTTAATGAATGAATGAATTACTATATTTTGTAAAAATAATTACAATCGCAGGAGGTCTACTCCAGAATGAACAGTTAAAATGAAAAAAAAAAAAAAAAAAAAAAAAAAAAAAATATATATATATATATATATATATATATATATATATAAATTAAACAAACATAAAGTCCATATATCACATAATATAAAATTAAATAAATAGACTACACTTAATAAGAACTAACAACTTAAAAAAAAAAAGAAAATTTTCCGCTGAAAAAAAAAAAAAAAAAAATTTTAGACAAATAAAAATTAAACAAAATACTTCGAGATAACTAATCACTATCTGAATTAAATGTACGTGTGTTTTTTTTGTAAATCTTATTTATGGTTGAAATTATTACAATTTTATTAGAAATTTATTATTGTTATTGTCAATGTTGCAATAGAGGTGGTATAGCAAAGTTCGGGTATATGGTCAATAATAACCATAGCAGTTTTTTGCCCTTAAAAACAAACAACAACAACAACATGATGGGTAATTATTTATAGTTCTTAAAAAATAATGAATGGGAAAACACGTCAAGCTAGTATCGTATGAATGAGATTTTCCTGGTATACTAATCCAATCCATATTATAAATTAAATAATTATTTAGAGAATAACTTGTATAACGATGGTCTATATTCACTGATCACAAAATATCAATAAGATGATACACAAATCTCAATTGGCAGAATGTGTAGTTTAAACAAACTGTGACCCGTCGAGTCATATGCTATTTACATCGATGTTTTTACTTATAAATCCACCTGCTAAAAACGAAAGAACCTCTGATACCTTTCTATAAACATCTTGCCTATAAACCTAACACTTTAGTTTCCTTTATCTTGATTATGACTTTTTTCCTCCTAGATTGGCCATTCGTTCTGCTGTGCGGCATTAAAATGAAATCAAAATTATATGTTTGTTTTTTTGTTGTTATTTTCGGCATACAATTGGATTCCCAGCTTAGTGGAACACATTTTATCATTTTTTTTCTTTACTTCTCTTCTTTTTCCTTTCACCTTACTCCGCAGCTCCTGTGCAGCCATTTCGCTCCTCCCAGCCGTAGCATTATGGCAGGACATATGTTACTCCAGCGCCGTCGACTACAGCGAGAAGAAAGCATGAGAGAGGACATAACAGTGAATTACTGCGAGTAGAGCTGCGGAGGCGACAGAGATAGCGGCGGAATATTACGGCCCTGGGGCCCAGCTACCTCTGTACCTCCGGGGGGACTCAATTACTGTCAGCCTAAATAAAGGGATGTTGCCCCTGGACCATTACCTCTCTCTCTCTCCGCTATCTTTGCTAAGTTTGTTTGGAAGGGAGAAGAGGGAAGAGGTAGTAATGTAGCTCCTAGCTAGCCTAATGGCTGGTTAGGGCCCTGTGGTTTATATCCCCTTCTATATGTCCCCGTCTTCCTCTCTTCTATTCTCTTGTCTCATTCAATTCTATATGTCACTCCGCTAATGGTCTCTATCTTGTTCTCTGATAGGGCTCCTTGTTTACTACCTTACTCTACTCTCGACTTCCCGGTTCACTTAAAGGTTGTTTGTACAAGACTGAATTTGCAAGACTAAATAGGGAACATGAATATATACAATCCTACTGATTATATTAACGAATCATTGAAGTTAATTTCCCCAACTTCAGACTTGTTCGACCATTAATTGATTTATAGACAATCAATTTATTTAAAGAAAGCCTTCGACACTGTTTGATGCCGAGGTATTTTGGGGAAAATAAAAAATACACTTGGTCCAGTCAATGCGTGCTGAAATGAGAGGTGTACAGTCTATCATGAGCGATAATTTTTGACTTCATAGCTCCGTTAAGAGCTAACGGTGGGGGGAGGAGAGATAGTCCTCTTTTTGTGTTTTTCGATTATATCTCGAAAACGGTGGACTCTAAAAAAGTATGTTTCATATAAAAATTAAATTATAAATAAATAATTAAAATAAATATATATATATATATATATATATATATATAATAAATTATAAATAAATAAATAATTAAATTTCCTATAAAATTGGCTTTATACATATCAGTTGAAATTCCTACGGTTTTCGAGATATACACTATCAAAAGTTAATAATTTTAGAAATAAAAACAAAATTTACCTCATTTTTTTCTAAACATTCAAATGCCAAAAATGTATAAATGAAATTAAAGTAAATTTTAATGCTCTACAATTTTTATTCTGACATTTTTTCTGATAAACAATCGTGGAAGGTACTAGAAGAAAAAGTTTGACAAAAAGTAAGGTAACATTTGTTTTTTTCCCGAAAATCACCGATTATCAATAACGAATATCTCGTAAACGGTTAAAATTACCACAAAGTCATATAAAATTAAGTTTATAGAAAATTTAATTAGCTTTTATGTTTATTTGAAACATATCTGTCCAGTCAATGAGTGCTCAAATGATAATTTTTACTTCACAGTTTCGTTAGGAGTAGTCAAAAGGTAAACATACTAAAACTCACCATTCCTGAGGGATGAGCTAACGGTAGGGGGGGGGGAGTCCCATTTTTTAGTTTTTCGATTATTGTTTGTTTGTTTATTTCGTTTAACGTCACTTTATGCTGCTATGGCTAATCGGACGATGCTACGGTGGGAGTCCTAAATTTTGCCTATCCAGGTATAATTAGGATAGGGATCTTTAACGAGTACCTGACATCGCACAGGCTCGGGACCCCCATTTTACGTCCCTTCCGAAGGACGGCATAGCTAAGGATTTTTTACTCCCTTTAAAAAATCCTAAGGTCATCTGCCGGGTTGCGAACCCGCCATCTTGGGTTTAGTAGGTTGCTATGCTAACCACTACACCACAGGTGACCCCTATTTTTTCGATTATATTTCGAAAACAGTGGACCCTAGCAAAATATGCTACAAATCGAAATTAAAGCTAATTAAATTTTCTATAAAATTGATTTTATACACATTTGTCGAAATTCTAACGGTTTTCGAGATATACGTTTTTAAAAATTCTCAATACCTTTAAATCCCGAATCTTCCTTTACTTATTAGGTATTCAGACAAATAATCAAATAGAAGAAGAATATATTCAACAATGAGATAGGAATATTATGTAATTTTCTTTTTGTTTTTATTTTTGTCGTTACTTTTATTATTATCCCATGTTACATTTATTATTATTATTTTTTTTATTTGCTTACTTTTTTTTTCTCTTGCAAATTTGTAATGGGGAATCAATACTATTTTTTCTATCATAATTTTGATTTTAATATTGCTAAATAGCTAAAAATGTTTTCCTAATTTTTCCGGTTGATAGACCGCCATTATATTGTTCATTATAATTATTTTTCTAAGAAACGATCGTGGAAGGTTCTAGAAGCAATGTTTGACAAAATGTGAGGTGACATCTTTTTTTTCTCGAAGTTCACCGATTTTCAATAACGTGTATCCCGAAAACCGTTGGAATTTGACAAATTTAGATTCAATTTGATAGAAAATTTAATTAGCATTTGAAACATATTTTTCTAGAGCCCACCGTTTTCGAGATACAATCGAAAAACCCCAAAATTAAAAAAAAAAAAAAATTAATTAATATTGGATTATTTGTTACATTTATTTGACCATCCTTTTACATTATCGTGCCTTTCTCAACTGATTTTAAGCTACCTCTGTTATTAAGTAATTTGTAAATAAATGCCGGATTTTATATACAAACTTCTTATTAACCGGGTACCATTAATCCAACGTGCTATGTCCGTCTCTGTTTGAGTCCGGATCAGCATTAATCTAATTATAGTGATGCCAGCCAGGACTTAATCTCCTGACAAATGATAAATATGTATTTTAAATCTTTAATTAATTTAATTGAATCTTCTCCAAAAGATGATCGTGGGGTCGATAATTATGTATGTTAATTATAAATAAGGGTAAACCAAATATATTAATTAATGAGTGGCATGCAAATGGTGAATAAATGACGGTTGAACTAAAACAATATATATATATTCCATTGTGGGTTGACATATAAAAATTACAGTTAGGAAAAGGAATCATTCTTAATCTAGTATCTTAACTTTAACAAAAGGAACTTAGCCTAAACTTATCTTGAATACTATGCTACGTATGTTGTGGGTTCATAGTGGTAAGCCGGGAGCTCCCAAGCTCCGAAGGATCCAGGAACTAGCTCAGAAGGGACCAGACCAGACATCTCCTAGACTCTCTCCAAAACCCGCCTCGACTGCTCGACTGATCAACTCAAACTGCCTTTGAAAATATTTTGCCGGTAAGGGATAGGCAGGTAGAGAAATATGTCACAACAACAAGGAACCCCCCTTTCTGGACCACCCGCGAGGGGCCACCCCTTTGACAAGACGCGACTATTATTTTGTTAAATAAAAACCTATAGGTTTGATACATAGCAAACGTTTCCTTGAATTTTTCATATCTCCACTTCCTCTTCAGCTATTTTTTTTTTTTTTCCGTCTTTCGTAACTTGACAGAACATGGCGGTTCCAGTCAAGTGAATGACTTTTTATTATAATTTAATTATTGTGTCGACGATCATTAGAAATGTTGATTTAAATAATTCCCGTGTGAGCGGAAAATAATTAAACATGATTTTCCTCTAAATAATTAAATTTACTCTTTTTGATCCTTGAAAAAGAATATATATCAGTGTGTTAATAACAAAAATTAATTAAATATTTTTTGTTCAGACTTTTAAATGAATTTTCCTTATATTTAAATTTATATTTTCAGGGATTGTATAAATCCTTCCTCTTACTCCAGGAGTTAATTATTTTATACAATATCCTGCATCGATTCTATTATAAAAATAAATTAATTAATTAAAAAAAATAATTGAATTCATAAACTTATGGATTTCTTTTAAGAAGGTATTTGAATGTTTCAAAGGTTATATTACAAATTTTCACAATTACTAAATAGGCCATGTTTTTTAATACAATAAAAAATATTGATGATTGAACATGGAAAAAATTGATAATTTTTACTTATATGTTTTATCAAGGAGGCGTGGTAGTTCATTGGAAAAGGCACTTAACTCATATTTTTTATTTCCTAATAGATTTTTCGTGTATCTTATCACTATGGAAATGTAATATTTATAAATAAACACTTTTATTTTTGCTATGAGATCACAATTAAAATCTCATAGCATTTAATTATTTTTTTAAAAATAAAACTACAGATAACATTTACCTATTTGTATTTTCCACTTAATAAGAAATACCTAGAAAAAAATAAAATGTGATATTAACTTCCATTGGAAATAGTGTAACCTTCCAACCGGTTCAATCCCTGTTTACATTAATATACGGATAAATATTATTTTCACTAGAATTATTCCACTGTTAAGAACTACAGGAAAACATATAATAAAAATAACCACTCCAGATAAAATCACACAAATTAATCCTCAAGAAATCTGTATGGTTTGTAATATGAAAACTAATGAAGACCTCGGACATATTCTTTACACTTGCCCAATTTATAATGGCCTGCGTAACACTTATTACCCTAGCATTGATTCAAATGACAGTTTTCAAATACTTAATCCACAAAATGAAATAGAAGCAAAAAAACTGGCATATTTTATTTTAAATATAATTAAAACCAGAAATTTTTTTACAGAGATATAGTAAATTTAACTGTAAAATATCAGTATCATGTATATACCTATTTGCCTGAGATATGACATATATATATATATATATATATATATATATATATATATATATATATATTATATATATATATATATATATATACTTAAAAGTAGTAGTTTAATATGATCTTTGATAAAGTTTAAATGTGTATAAAGGACATAAAAAAAAGTGTTAATTATTTTATTAGGTGTTTTTTATTATTTGGATAGAAAAATATTTATTTAATTTTTATTAGTTGTATTTAATTCTTAGTTTATTCAAAGTGGTTTGGTATATTATTTGAATTATTATTAGATGAGTATGATAATTATAATGTGCATAAATATTTGTAGTTGTATTAATGTTTGTGTGACCTCTGTTGATAAAAAAAAAATGTGGATAGAAAAAAATATGGGAATAATAAGATTTCTTTCACAGAAATTACAAATGCACCTTAAAAATACCGTTCATAAACAACGGTTAAAGTAAAAATATTTATTTTACGTATGTGTACACAAGGTTTTATCGTGCTTTTTTTATAGAACCATAAAAACATAAAGGGTGAGAAAATCAAAACTTTCTTCTGGCCCCCCCCTTTTTTTTATGATATGCCTGGCCTAAAATCACTAAGAAGTTTTACGATGACCTACAGGGCTCAGTTCTGTAGGAATGGAGAACTGAAAAGTGACCGATAATTTGGAAATCACTTAGTTTTGCCACTTTCAAATGCAAAAATTACCTTTTCATAATTTTACTGCCTTTATTTAATCTCTCCCCCCCTCCAAATATCATGGGGTTACATTTTTTCCGTGACAAAGTTATTTTCGTAAGTAGGAATGTTGACTATTTTAACAACCTTTTTTAATTGTAGTCCTATAGTGTCGTCCTCCAATCTAGGAAAATGGGTATTTTAGGGTAACACATGAAGTAGAAGTAATTTATCTACCTACAAAGATAGTAAAAACTTGTGATAGGGACAAGCACTGAAGTTACAAATCCGGTGAAAACTAATAAAACTAACAGTCCAGTCAATGAGTGATGAAATGAGGGACGTAGAGTGCATAGAATATCCGATAATTTTTGACTTCATAGCTTCGTTAGGAATAGTTAGAAGGTAAACATACTAAAAGTCCCCGCCGCTGGGGGGTGAGCTAACGGTGGGGGGAGGGGAGAAGTTTGCCAAAACATACATATTTAGCGTTCAGGTTTGGATGCATTGCTTGACATAATCAAAATTTCATATATAAGGCCTGATAGTAAATTTTACCAGATTTTAGTTGAAAAAAATAAATTTCAGATCTGACAAATAGTTTCGGCGTTATGGTGAAAACTATGCCAAAAAAAACTTAGACTTAAAATAGTAAAGGGTTTTTAACGTGCTGGTATGGGTATTTAAAGGGGCTTGATCAAAATTTCATATATAGGTTCTTACAGTAAATTAATCCGATAAAATTAATTATATAAGTATTCGTAGAAATTTCAATGGTTTTTCGAGATATACGTTATTAAAAATCGACAACTTTAGAAATAAAAAAAATTTTTACCTCACTTTTTGTTAAACATTTGAAGCAAATACCAGAAACGTAAATATGAAATTAAAGTAAATTTAATGCTCTACAATTTTGATTTTGACGTGTTTTCTGAGAAACGATTGTGAAACGTAATAGAAGCAAAAGTTTGACAAAAAGTGAGGTGACATTTGTTTTTTTCCCGAAAATCACCTATTTTCAATAACGTATGTCTCATAAACGGTTAGAATTACGACAAATTTATATATAATAAATTTTATAGTAAATTTAATTAGCTTTTATGTTTATTTGAAACACATTTTTCTAAAGTCAACAGTATTCGAAATATTATGGAAAAACCAAAAAAATGGAACATCTCCCCTCTCCCCCACCGTTAGCTCACCCCCCAGTGGCGGGGACTTTTAGTATATTTACCTTCCAACTATTCTTAAGGAAACTATGAAGTAAAAAATTATCGCATATTCCATGCACTCTACAATGTGTTTATTGACTGGGCTGTAACTAAACATCATTAGGATATGTTATTTTTTTTCAATGAGAAATAAAGCAAAGCATTGTTGAATAGGTGTAAGAAAAGAAAACAATTATACCAACAGCTGTAGGCCCAGTACGAATGACAGACTTAAAACTTCCATGTTATCTGATAATCACCCAGGTAACTACAGTAGAAATGTTTTTAGGACAAAAAAAAAAAAAAAAATTAGAAAAAAAAGTCATCTTTTACTTTTACCTCCGTGTCAAAGCTGAAAGGCTTGGGCTCACAATGGTTCCTCAGACTTGGACACAGCTTCACTTGCAAACGGTCCGAATGGTTACCTTTGAGTACCTTCACTTCCGTATTTCCGAAGGTACTGTAAGCACTGCTGGTGGTAAAGTACCCTCTTCAAGTGCTTGAGGAAGGGGCTCAAGTGTTGCGTGCTATACCACAGGGAACCTTATACCTTGGTCCTTTACTGATCAGGGTCTTGCAAAGTTTGTTTGATATTTCTTTGTCTATAAGTAGCTTTTTGTAGAAGTCTAAGGTAATGTCGATCCCCGACTGGAACATTCGTTAAAAGAACATTCCACACCCTAACTGTAAAATTTCATCAAGTTGATAATAAGAAAGTCTGATTAGAAAAAAAAAATTATTTAATCCGTTTATGTTTTTCAGAACTTCCAGGATCTCACTATTTTTGGCGGCCGAAGGACATCCTTGGCCACTCTCTTTCCCCACTATTTAGTTTTCGTGCTTAAGGATACTGTTTTTCAAGTTGGGAAACTGGTGGATTCAGGTATGAAGCTTATCATGGAAGGATAGGTATCTGGTTTCGGCCAGTTTAACAACATATAGGACACATAGATCATTATTGATAATGCTATTACTAGCATAATTAGAGGGTTGAGAATTTTACTAAGGATTTTGGTTTGTAAAAATTGGATACCAACTCAACTCCGTTTGTCCAATTGAGTCTTATATAATCAACAGGAAGCTTTGATCGTACTAATTGCTGTAGCAGTCAAAAACAACAAGTTTCTTATCGTTTAATTCTTATATGTGGATTCCAAGTAAGACGTTTATCTTTATGGAGTCTAAGGTATCCGATCTGTTCAACAGGGATTGATGAAAACTATTAAAGGATACATAAAGTCTTTGGTTTATCCCGAAGAATAAAATTTATTTGATGAGGTTTGTTTAAATTGATTTTAGTTCTTCTATTTGACACCAATCTTAAAGGTTTGTGATATGATATTGCTTGAATAAGTTACAATGAAAGTGTCATTATTGTCTGAGAACACACGTGTGTCGTTTGTGGTTAGGACGGTGCTGGAATGAGTCGAAATACTATACTAACAAGGGGCGTTTGCAATTGTAACTCACAGATTTGAATGCCGATTTTTGGGTGGGTAGTTGGGACCTATAATAGTGCAAAACTAGAGTTATAGCCGCCAATGGGCATTAGGAGCCGAGAAAAAAATAAAATATGAAAATTACGTTTATTTTTTTTCTTTGCTGTCTGTCAAGATAGAGAAATGATTCTTTCACGCCTAATTGTAGTTATGTATGCTATTAGATATAAAAATACTTTTGTTACGTTCAAAACTCTACTCGGCTTTAGAGTGCTCAAAACCCCCCCAAAAAATGACTAAATTCCAAGGAAACCCGCTGTAAATCAGTGGAAACTTTTTTTCATTTTTGAAGTTGAACTTAAAATTTTGAAGTTAAGATTTCATCAACATTTTCTACCGGCCATAACAACTGCTGTGTTCAACCGATTACAACAATAATAGCATCACTAGCCTACATTCTGCATTTTATTCTACCCTTAATCAAATGACTGTGGGCTCCATGTGTCATATTACATTGGATTTACTCCCGATTTTAGTGGACAAAAACTGATGTGAATGAAAAAATCCAAGGTGCCAACTTCCAGACAAAAAAAACACCAGACTTACTAGACTTTTTCATTACTAGAGGACTTAGAACTATACCTTACAGCATAAGTACAAGCTCACATCTTTGTTCTGATCATTCTCTTGTGCATTTATTACTATTTGAAGAACCCTGTGAAGCAAAAAAAAAGCCGACTCTTACTAACGGCAAAACTGATTGGGATGCATTTAGAACCTTTTTGAACGACTCTCTCTCAATACCTTTATCTATCAAGACTGAAAATGAACTTGATGATGCAGTAGAATATTTCACTCAGAACATACAAGAAGCTGCGTGGTCTTCTTCAGTTCCCACGCATAGAAAGTCAGAAAAGCTACCCATTTACTCTCAATACATAAGGGATTTGATCAGAGCAAAGAGAAGAGCACGGAACATATGGCAGACTGACAGATTGCCCTCAGACAAACGAACTTTTAATAGACTTAATAACGAACTCAAGCGACAGATACTAAAATTTAAAAGAGCGAATTACGATAATTACATTAGTAACCTTAAATCTGATGATGGAAGCCTATGGAGGCGTACTAGAAATCTTACCGGGCATCGTGAAGTCCAAGCACCCCTCCGAAAGGAGGATGGCTCTTGGGCCGTGACCGATGGAGAAAGATCAGAACTTTTTGCTAAACATCTCTCAACTGTGTTTACACCACATACGAACTGCAATAACATTGAACATGACAAACATATACACAGCACTTTAGATGTACCCCTTCAACTGACATTACCTCCACCTCCCTTCACACCAGCTCAAGTTGCCGAACAAATAAAAAAGTTACCGAAAAGAAAAGCCCCTGGCTATGATCTGATCACTGCTAGAGTACTCCAACAAATGCCTAGGAAAGGTCTAGTGTTCTTAACTACTATTTACAACGCAATACTAAGGACTACTAAATTCCCTCTACAGTGGAAGCACGCACATATTACAATGATTCACAAACCAAACAAAGATAAAAATATCCCCTCATCATACCGACCTATTAGCTTACTTCCTGTCTGTTCCAAAATTTTCGAGCATTTATTATACAAAAGACTCTCTGATATACTAACAAAAACTGAACGTAATACCAGATCATCAATTTGGATTTAGAACACAACATTCGACTATACATCAATTACACAGAGTTACGACTACATATGCACGGCACTGGAGCACAAACTGTATGCAACTGGAGTATTTCTGGATGTTGCTCAAGCTTTTGACAGAGTTTGGCACCAAGGGCTTTTCTTTAAACTAAAGACGATACTCCCACCGACCTACTATCTTATTCTACAGTCCTTTCTTTCTGATAGATCTTTCTCTGTCCGTCAAGGCTCAGAGCTTTCTTCTATTAAGCTGGCGTCAGCAGGAGTGCCACAAGGCTCAGTGCTTGCTCCATTACTCTATATCATATACACACACGACATTCCAATTAGCTCTGACATTCTTACAGCGACATATGCAGACGACACAGCAATTTTAACAAGAGATAAAAATCCGAATCATGCTTCACTGACTCTACAGCATCACTTGTCAAAATTACATGACTGGCTAAATACTTGGAAAGTACAAATAAATTACGACAAATCGCAACACATTACATTTACACTTCGACTTGAAACATGCCCACCAGTTTTTCTTGACAACACACCGATTCCTCAAACAGACACTGTACACTACCTTGGTCTTACATTTGACCGAAGAATGACATGGGGTCCACATATAAAGAAAAAAAGTAAAACGCTTAACCAAAGACTAAGACTTTTATATTCACTCCTCTCCAAACGTTCAACTCTACAACTTAAACAAAAAAATAACACTTATACTTACTTATTGAAACCTATTTGGACATACGCTTCTCAGATATACGGGACAGCTAAAAAGACACATATCAACAAACTCCAAATCTTCCAGGCAAAAACATTCAGGACAATTACAAAAGCCCCATGGTACGTAAGCAACATAACTTTACATACTGACCTACGCATAGCAACAGTTAAAGAACAAATACAAACCTACTACAAACGATTCCACGAAAAACTATATGGACATCCTAATACACAAATAAACAACATGGCCACAACATATATTCCCGACAACACACAGAGAAGACTAAAAAGGAGCTGGATGAGAGACCTCCTTGAAAAGGTGCCGCTGGGTTCTGCTCCCTTTGTCTTAATCGGTTGTGAAATATGTGAGATGAATAAAAAGCAGATTGTAGGCTGATTCTAGTGATGCTATTATTGTTGTGATCGGTTGAACGCAGCAGTTGTTATGGCCGGTAGAAAATGTTGATGAAATCTCAACTTCAAAATTTTAACCTCCTCGAAAGGGAAAAAAAGTCAATATTTGTTGATTTTGATAAAATTTCACATATAAGGGTTTTATGGTGCGTTAAATCGAAATTTGAGGTCAGTAAATCATGAAAAAAAAAATTCCACTGATTTACAGCGGATTTCCTTGGAATTTTTTCATTTTTTTGGAGTTTTTGAGCACTCTAAAGCCGGGTAGTGTTTTGAGCATAACAAAAGTATTTTTATATCTAATAGCGTACATAACTACAATTAGGCGTGAAAAAAATCATTTCTCTATCCTGACTGAGGGCTAAGAAAAAAAATAAGACGTGATTTTCATATTTTATTTTTTTACTCGGCTCCTAATGCCCATTGGTGGCTATAACTCTAGTTTTGCACTATTATAGGTCCCTACTACCCACACAAAAATCGGCATTCAAATCTGTGAGTTACAACTGCAAACGTCCCCTTGTTAGTATTATAAAAATAAAAAAAAATTATTTCTGGTTGATTTAAATTGGGAAGGGAAGGAGTCATTTCATTATAGCCATATGCTTAGGATATAGCTCAATTTATATTGTTTTGCCTTATTTGTCTACGCTCAACTTCTTTTTATTGTTATATTTCTTTCATTATTTAATTTATTTTTTTTATTGGTTTCAATCAGTTCATATTACATTCATCAAGCTATAAATTTTTTTTTTTTAATATCCTTATGAATGGCTGAGTTGCTCTCCGAGCTGACAGATAGAGCCGGACCTCAGATTAATTATACAGGAGCACTTGAATCGGATCGGCGACTAAGGCCCTAAGTAGCGGTAGTCGATAATGGCCCAACCAGACCTGAGGACCCGACCAATAAGAAAGGACTGGTGATTGATGCTCTTCGTGATGTGATTGGATCTCTATCGGCCAATGTATTCAGCGGACAAGAATAATTGCGCTCCTCCGAGGATCGACCCTGTGTCTCCTGGATCCTTTGTGATGGCTCAATACCTCGTCCCGGAGCGGGGGGGAGCCATCTTAATTGTAAACGTTATCAATTATAATGATAGGACAAATTCTGCCTGTCCACAAATTATACCTTGCCTCATTTGTGGCGGACAAAATTTGCTCTGTTGTTATTACAATCCATCCAACAGCGGCTGGGATTGGAGTTCTTATGATTTTGGAAGAATTGTGTTGAGTTCATAGAATTCCATTAGTGACGAATGAGAAGTTAATACAATGTTTGGATGTGATGTTGATGTAATGAGTGAGGGAGCTTTTACAATATTGTTACAACAGTCCTTGAGCATAAGTATAGCCTTATTTTTGACATATTTTGAACCTTATTGAATACTACTGTTCGAAGTAATGTGATTGGATATGATGGCGGTTCCACTCATTTGGTTTTGAGGCAAAGAACCCTTCACATACAACTTCATGTCCTCGTAATTATCAAAGATACTTGTTACCTAATACTGGAATGTACGCAGGATGAAGCAAGTTGTTTACTCGTAGAAGTTCCAATAATTGAAGCCTTTAGAGTCAAAACCTGCTATTTTTATAAATTTTTCAGGGGGTGAAAATAATGTAAAAATTTAAATTTTACATTATTTTGTCTCAAAAATATCATTTTTTTTTTCTCGAATAGGCCAACAGAGGACCACGTGCCAATTTCAATTTTTTCTTCCTTGTTCCTTTATTTTCTTCCAGTATGCCTTCATCTGTTCACCATGTTTCCTCTTTCTGTCCTCCGACCATTTTGCACCAGTCCTTTTCACTTTCCTGCCCTGGAATCCCTCCATTTATTTTGAAGGATTCCAAGGTTCCTCCGATCCAATCTTCCGATTGCAGTTGTTGGGACTCCCCAGAACCTTTTGTCCCAATGCATTGCGTGATGCAATCGTGGATTTCTCTCTCGAGTTACCACCTGGGGTAGTGCATTCATTTAGCGGACTTTCCATACTGCAATTGAAATTGTATAAAATATAAAGTGAGGAATTAGATTCCAAGATAAGATCGGATTGTGAGTCCGAAATTTGATTTTTTGTTCGTGGTTTACTCCGCTGTCTCTACCGTTCGGAATTCAAGCAGATTTTCTCTTCCGCCTTCAAGACCGTTGGCCAGGTTTCACCTGTATCCCTAGGCAGGAGCCTTTACTGGGTGCTACTACCCGGAGCCAGATGAACCCAGGTTTTTTACCGAGGTTGTTACTCCTCCCACTCCTCCTTTCCCATTTCTCTTGATGGGGTCCTGGGCTTGGGGCCGGTAATAGCGGAGATCATCATATTCATAATAATTGTTAACTGGAATTAAACAAAATCACTTTCATTTGCATCTTCATTGTCCGAATGAGTTATATTTGCTTATTTTTTATCTTCAGCATTTTCTAAGGTCGCCAAATAATACACTAACTTAGAATTTGAGTTTTTCATCGCCGTAATGTAGTTTTAATAAGGAATCTACCTAGTGCTTCTACTGTCTCTCCGGTTAAATATGGACTTAGCAGAATTTGATTTGAAATCTTAATTTTGAAGGTAATTTCGAAGCGGATCTAAAAGGTTTTGGCACAAATCGCCAGGCAGGTAAATAAAACATTGTTTGAACTTATAAAATCTATAAAAAAAAAAAGAAAGAAAAAAAGAAATCGACTCAGCAGGGTTTGATTCTAAAGGCCTCAATTTATCTTTAGTAAAATGAGAATATGCAAAGGAATGGTCTTATTGCAAAATGGCTTTGTTTCTGTTAACCAAAGTGGGGTACTTGGCACTAAAGACTGCATAATCTCTGTCTATCTGGTCACCGGAAATGTTCAGTTTGGAACTAGTTCAAAATGCAGAACCCCATCGAAGTTCCACCGAAAACAAAGCATCACTTTTATTTTTGCGCTTAGCCTTTTGTTTCACTCGTATCTTTAAAAAAAAGTACAAAGCAGTGGACAAGCGACGTAAGAGGTGAGGATCGGACGTTCCAGCCTAACGCACGCTTATTTAATCACAAAAGAGGCCCAACCACATTGTGAACCATGTCAACCTCCAATGATTATTGAACTCATAATAGAAGATTGTACATTACTGCAACAAGCGTTAGAAAATAAAATACCCTGATCCACAAAACTTGCTCTAGACGACTCGAAAAATTTCATAGACCAAAGAATATTAAAAATTAAAATTTAATTTCCAACAGCAAGATGCAAAGGGCATAATAACCGAAGAAAAACCACAATCTTAAAAGACCGGGAATAACGATTTTTCCTTCTAATATTGCACTTGAGCTTCAAAATTGAAAATGGATCTATAAAACCAACTCAATACACAAATCATTAAAGTATTAGTCAAAGTATACATTAACATAAATACTTGCACATACGAGAACGAAAATATTTTTATAGTGTTGGTTATGGGAGTAGGAAATAAGGTTTGTGTTCATGCGCAATGACTCTTGTAACAGCCCTTCAACGAAGCAAACTATCAGAATAACATAAAATATTCAAGAACGAAGAAAGAATACTGTTGGTAACATAGTATCTATTCATTTTTTTTTTTTTTAATTACTTTCATTTGCTAGGGTGTAGAGATGGGTTAAAATGTGACAATAAATGTATTAGTTACTTTTAGTTCTAGATTCTAAAGTTGCAACTTACTCCTTGGTACCGCTATCACCGTTGCATTGGTTGTTCCATATTCTTTATGTTCCGACTGAAACTGTGGCTATTTCTTTTTATTTCGTTTGGGCCTACTTAGGACCACGTTTCGTTTCGACTCCTTATATGGGTCCGCTGTTTCTTCTTAGCCCAGAAAGCTTTCATTTTCTGGCTTTGAGCAAGCCTTCTCTTTTCTATCCACTTTGGCCTGTTGGTTCCGGAGCTCTTTTTACTGGTAAGGTACACTGGAAATACTTGTAAAATCATCCACCGCAATTCGGACCGATCCTGAATGGTCTCCAGTGGAATTTTAAGTTGGTCCAGGTCTGATTTCACTGTGTTGATCCCTTTCCCTCTACCTGCCGTAGTGAAAATCCTGTTTGTGAGTCTGTTGGTGTTCATTCGGGTTAAATGTCTATAGAAAGTTAGTCGTCTCTTCCTCATTGAGGTGATTATGTCTTCTTGGAAATGGTACAGCTCTCCATTGTGTCTGATCTTATAGGTGCCATCCTCTTCTTGTATTGGCCCTAGTATTCTCCTTAAGATTTTCCGTTCTTTGAGCTCTAGTTTCCTGAGTGGACCCTTTCTGTTTATCAAGAGGCATAAAACTGTGGCTATTAATTTTGTAACTTGTCACTTTTCTTGTTTTATGGTTCTTTTTTTTTTTTGTCTAGGATGTTACTGCTGGAATAGTCACATCAGTTGTTCCTTTGGTTTCAATGTGCTTTCGCTATTGATATTTACAACTGTATGCAATATACATTGAGTAAATTTGAGGTAAATGATTATAATGAAGTGTGATTAGCTTGTGAAGAACTACTCACAAGTAGCACTTTAACATTACTTAGCTGTTGAAAAGTTTTAAAAAATCTCTTGGCCATCTTCTTTTCAGACACTTCAGTGGGTTATCAGGAATTGAGTGTAAAGTTGGGAGACTAATGGATTCGAGTGGGAGTGCAGTTTACTATGAAAGGATTGGTATCTGGTTCGGGCTAAATCTGCAACATATGGAACATTAAGATCTTAGTGGACAAGTTTGTTCGCGACAAAGTAGAGAACGTTAAAGATTTTGAATTGTAAGGAGAGGATACAAGAAGAATTGGATGGTTTAGTGGAGCCCTAAAGTTCAACTCCATATGTCCAAATAAGTCTAATAACTGTCATGTAAATGAATACTTTGTAATTTATTGGAAGCTTTAAATGTTTGTCTATTAAATGTTGGAGTAGTCTGTAACGACGGGCCGTTGCTTGTTGTTTTAGTCTTGTATGTGGATTCCAAGTGAGACGTTTGTTCAAGTGGAGTCCTAGGTAGCGAATCTGTTCAACAAGGATTAGTGGAAATATCATTAAAGGACACTGTAGGACAGGACTTTAGGACGTTTACGACGAAGGGTAAAGGTTATTATTATTTTAAATCTTCATTTTTTACACTATTCTTGGGGTCACCTGTGGTGTAGTAGTTAGCATAGCAACCTACTAAACCCAAGATCGCGGGTTCGCAGCCCGGCAGATGACCTTAGGATTTTTTAAAGGGAGTGAAAAATCCTTAGCTACGCCGTCCTTCGGAAGGGACGTAAAATGTGGGTCCCGAACCTGTGCGATGTCAGGTACTCGTTAAAGATCCCTATCCTAATTATACCTGGATAGGCAAAATTTAGGACTCCCACCGTAGCATCGTCCGACTAGCCATAGCAGCATAAAGTGACGTTAAACGAAATAAACAAACAATCTTGAAGATTTATGATGTGGGATTGGAGTTCCTGGAATGCAATGAAGGGATCATTATTTACTGATAACACGCATGCGTCATCAGCGTTAGTGGTGAGGACGGTACTGGGATGAGTCGGGATGTCAGTTGTATACACTGTGTAAAAGATGGGAGCTAAGATAATTCCTTGAGAAACTCTGGTAGACTAAGTAAAGAGGGATAAATGTTCGAATTTGTGACTTACTCTGAATGTTCTATCATTGATATTGGAATGCATAGTAATGAAAAAACTGAATATTAATTATGAAAATTACATCTATCATTTATTAATGACCTATAAAGCATTATCCGGTTATTTATCAGTTAATATATTGCTTTAAAACACTCCATTCTCTAACTGTAACAAATATAAATTTACAATCTATTGTCAAAGTGGAATATTAATCTACCATTACGGGATGAGAGCTGCGATTAGATTTGTCGAACAGTGACTGATTGACCTAGATTTTCCCCCTTCGAATTTAGCAGTGACCTCTCTGATTAAATTATACAGTTATATCTGACTATATAAATTTTTAACTTATATTTTTTGTTTTTGTGTAGGTATTACTATAGGTATATACTAAAGTAAAACTACAAAAAAAATAACATTTATGTGACAAACGATCTAAATTAATTACAAAAGATTCATTTCTTTGACAATAATTAGACCTATTCGGACATTCGGAGTTGAAATTTGAGGCACCACTAAACCAATTCTTCTCGTATCGTCACACTTTAAAATCCTTCGTAAAATCTTCAATGGTTATTAATATTATTATTATTATTATTATTATTGTTGGAGCCCATTGGGACTACGCATAGTAATCAAGAGGCTTGCTTTTCCTTTCTCCGTACCCACACTTCCTTCATTCTTCTGCTGTGGGCTTCTTTTCTCTCTCTTGACCATGTTGTTCCAGTCTTCTTAGGTTTCTCCTCCTGGTCAACTTGCCACTTGTAAATTTTGGACCAGAAAACTACCCGATTTGGAATATCCTCTGGTGTGATTCTGGCTAGTTTAAGATCAGTTTTGATTTTACCAATCCACTTCATAGACAGCTGTTTTCGATTTACTCCTTTGTTCGTAGAATTCAACTATTTGTCCAGTGAGCCTCGCTGGTTCATTCTCTTGATGTGTCCATAGAATTTAAATCTGAGTAAATGTCACTGTGAATATTAGAGTATTGTTTGATCTCTTGATTACTTCTGAGCCGCTACTGTTCGTCTAAATGTTTTGGGCCTAAAATTTTCCTTATAATACTGCGTTCCTTTTTCTGAATGTTTTCTACGTGTCTCTATTAGTGTCTGTGACCCATATAGGCATTCTGGTTTTATGACTGTATTGTTATGTTGTTGTTTTATGTGTTTGAAAATACATTTTTTTTTTTTTTCGATATGCAGTGTTCATCTTTTGGCATATAGCTTCGTTGACATTCGTTTCTATTCCGTTTTCCTGACTCATTTCCCCGAGATATTTCAATTTTGGTACTCGCTTAAAATTGCCATACTTTGTTTCCATGAATTTCCGTGCTTGTGCTTCTTAATATGTTATTGTTAAACTTATCCAGGAAGATGCAAATTTAATATATGTTGCTCATTTAGCCCAAGCCAGATTACTATCCTTCCATGGTAAGTCCTACACCCTCTGGAATCCATTAGTCCAGCCTGTTTCCCATTCTATCCCTACATACGTTCCTAGGATCTGAGGGTGGAGTGCTACCATTGGACAGTAGCTTCAAAAGTCATTGACATGCCATTAATTCACATTTCCACTAATTTACCTACTTTAGACCATCCTGTACATATCAGTATTTTGGGAAGACCTGCGGAACATGTAGATCTTTTTCCCATAAGGCTTTTTGATAAGTGCTCCACTCTTTGAATTGAGATATGAACAAGGGTTCATCCAGTGATGTAAAATACGTACATACATTTACTTATGTTATTTTTCCATTTAATGATAAAAATAATAAGGGAATTTAAAACCAGTGACCATGATTGTAAATTTGTTGATTGAGGTTTTTATTTGGGCGATCAACTTCCAGGTTATTACGCCCTTTTCATTTAAATGTTGGAAATTTATTTTTCTTCGTCCTGTATCATAATTTTCGTATTATATTTTATGATAAAGTGAGTGTTCTTTAAATAGATTTATAATTTTGTTTATAGAATTTCTTGAGTCCTCTAGAGCAAGTTCTGTGGATCGGGTTTTTTTTTTTTCTAAGTCTTGTTGTAATAATGTGCAATTTTCTATTACGTGTTTGATGGTCATTGGAGATTGACATCTTTCACAATGTGGTTGGCCCTCTTTTGTGATCCGATATGCGTGAGTCAGGTCAGAATGTCCGATCCTCAGCCATGTTGTAACATATATAAAATAACCATGATTGTTATTTTCATTATATTTTATAACAGGCTTTGGTTTGGATAAGTGGTTTATCTCGTTTAATGTAATTGATGTAATAGTTTTAAAATTGGACCATTTCTTCCATGAAACCTTGTATTTTTCTGCTAGAAACAATTTCCGTTGTTCAATTTTTGCAAATTTATCTCTTGATTTTAGCGTTTGGGGATTATTTTTGCTAAATATGATTATTGTATACAGGTCAGCCGTTTTAAGATTAAAAACATAAATATCCATAAATTCCTCTAAGAAGAATTCAGGTGAGGATTGATCTCCCTAATCAAGGAATGCAAATTTCCATTCAAATGGATTGAAGTCCATGCATGCTTCCTTGGAAATGAGGAAGCAGATGCAGGACTAAAAATGTGGCAAAGGATACAACCCTTTAAATTTTATTTAATAAGGCACCAATTAGACCCGTTATACACATTTTAAAAACAACTCGACAAACTTTGAACGAAAGATGAATTCGTTAAAATTTTAGACGATAGAAATAAATTAAAAAAAAAAGCTGACATACAAACTAACCCAATTTTTGATAGGACATGGCGGAGCAAAAAAATACTAACACAGATTTAAACTTACTGACAGCATTATTTGTAACTGCGACGGAAACAGTAAACAAACTTACGACTATCTTATTTATGACTGCAGAAAATTGGAAAGGTACAGACACAAACTGATATCCAAAGCTGCCTTTAAAGGATCCCGTAGGCAAATATTTTGATGAATTCGATGTATTTGTGGATCATTTTATTTATATAGAGCTCGAAAATTGAAGAGTTTGTCTATAATTCTACCCCTATTTGTTTATATTCTTTTTAATACGGGTTTTGTCGAGAGATGGCACTTATAGAAATATATGCACCCATTCCAGAGTTACTGCAATGTGAGAAACTAGATGATCTAGAAAAATTATAGGAAAGAATTCTTTTTTTGTTAAATTGTGTAACAGTACTTCGGAAAAAGCTTTAAAAAGATTAGATCATTCAAAAGTATTCATTCTCGGTTTTAAGGAACTTTGGGTAATCAAGATGGCGGCGAGCCTATTCAAATACCCCTTAACTACCTGGAGAAGGCAAAATGGCCACTTACTGCGGCAAAGTTACCCTTAAAACTTAGCGATATTATATCAACAGGCCTCAGCTTGGAAAAGCTTCATTGCAGATAATCTCTAATCCTTCATATTGTCACTTGACGTACGCATGATGGTATGAAAGGATCAATACAATTAGGATTGATGATTCACTAGGTAGGTATAAGTGGCAAATAGTACATAAATCCTAATTTCCTTAAACTGTAGTTAATGTAGGATAAATTGTTATTTATGGTCCCCTCAGCAGTTATTGACATGATCTACACTATTTTGCTGTTACGTTTTTTTTTTTCAAATTCCAATATGTAACGTTTCGACTAGGATTGGGCGATAGTCGATAGTTAGCACTATCGATAGGCCGATACTATCGGTTGAAAACTTTCGATTGCTATCGATAATTTTTCGATAGTTTCTTCTTTTTTTTCCAAAGCTATTCAATAAAGAATTTCAACTAATTTAATTAAATTCAGTTATCTACTTATTATTTGAAATTTGCAGGATTATAAATTATAAGATTATATCATAAAGATGAGGGAAAAATACTAATTTATTTGAATTTTAAAAAAGGTATTTACAATTTACATGGTTACAATAATAATGAACAAATCAAATCTTCAGAAAAGTAAAATAACGAAATAGTTAATTTCAAGAGTCAAGTGTGCTCCTTGAGCCACATATTTCCCGAAAGAAAAACTAGCATTTCTGCTTTCCTTTGGCTTAATCTTTGAATGAACTCTTGAGCTCTAGGAATTCCGAATTCAACTTCAAAAGAACTCGACACTGGACAGAGACAGATCAGCATAATTCCGAATGTTTTAAAACTTGAAATTAGTAAAAAAGAGCTACCGATAGTCGACGCTATCGATAGTGACCATCGATAGGCATGACCTATCGATATATCGATAGTAACTATCGAGTAGCTCTGTTGGTATTGCTCTGATCAATGATTTTGATTGTAAATTTAACCAGCTTTCTGATGAAAAAAATATATTTTAGATCGGACAAACAGTTCTTTTGTAGCCAAAAGAGTACCGACACACGCGGAGTTTTCGCGGAGAAGTGCGGCATACCAGGAGTTAGCCTTTTCGCGGCGCTCTAGCGGGTGAATGGTTGATCGGTGGAAAAATTGTTAAATGCCAAAATTGTATGTAATTTTATCCTCTTTAATCTACTATATATTTGTCTAATACCACTCACTCATTTAACACGAAATCTCAGAAACCACCGAACGGATTGGAATGAAATTCGATGTGTAGCTCCCTCTAGGGCATTAGGTGCTCGCTAAGAAAGGAATTTTAAAAAAATCGGCCTGGATCGCTGCTAATTCTCGAAAAATGCAACTACAATTTTTATTGGGTGAATAATAAAAGATTAATTGTCATATGGTATTTGGAGATAAGCTAAGTTAAAAAATAGATTAGATGTTTAAGCCGCACACTTTGACTACAAATTAAGTTCCTTATAGTTGTAAACAAAAAAAAAATACGATTGATATCAAAACCTTATAATATGGTACTTTCTGTGAACTGTGATAGTGGCGGCAGAGGTGGACCCTTACAAGTTAGAGTTGTTTCGTGACGAGAAGCTATTAAAAGACTAATGTTAAAGAGGAGGTTAAAAGACTTATGTTCTCTGGTGATGACATGTAAGGCCAGTTCGATGTAGGGACAAAAACTGATTAGAATCAGTGAGTTCTATAAAGTGTATGATTCTCTTCAGTATCGTCTCATGTTCTACCTTAGAGAAGATGGGTACAGTATTATCATCCCTCAGTCTGAGCCAAACACCAATACACCACTTGAGAAAACTGTGTCTGCAGCTGATTTGACTAAACTTTATTCGAAAAAAATCAACAAAGTTGAGAAGTTGAGACTATATTCACTTAAAGTATGCCATAAGAAAAGCTGATGGTCTGGTATCAGAGCTGGGTAAGATGGTAGTGCTGTCTCGAAGCTTCACTGGAGGACTATCAACATAATATAAAATTAACTTTTTCAAATTGTCAAATTTACTTATTGATATTATTATAAGAATGGAACTGGTTTATTTAAGTAATAATAATTAACAACGTTAAGCTTAACTTTTACTAATTTAAGTTGTCTTCATCCTAATGATATTAAACCGTAGCGGAGCACGGGCACTTTCAGCTAGTTTTTTATATAGCTAGTTTTCGAATAGAACTTATAGGTATTGAGTTAATTTACTAAAAGCGGAAAACATCAGGTGCGTGTTCAGCACCTCCGAAAACCATATAGTTCCAAAAATCAAAACTACACAAAAGTTTTCCTTTTATAAGTCTTTTTTTTTTTACACAAGTTCCCTGGACTAGTTGCTGTGAACGAAACTTTGATGATAGTTCCCTTGTCAGAATTTGTTTGTTATATAATATTTTTTGCTAGAACCTACCGATCTTGTAGTACATTGTAAAAGACTAATTTCTTTCTTCAATCATTATTGTTATTTTAAAATTTATCCTGTTCTGTCATTTAAGCTTATTTTTGAATTGTTTTTTGAAATAGCAATTTATTTTCATACCGAATTATCGACAGTCAATTTCATAGTTTCGGTATCAGTATTTTTTAAATTAAAAATTACATCAGTCTTCTTTTCCTTATTGCTTCTGTAGTTCTGTTATTTTTTCTATGTTTTTTATATAATTCATTATTGCATTTTAATTTCCAGGAATTACTTGAGTTTATTTATGTAATTTTAATGTATTTATATAAAAACGTATTTTATATATTACATAAATAAATAACTAAATTTATTTATGTAATTGTAACGTCCGTTTATTTTGTAACGACTGAGTGTTTTTTCTCGCGTTTAAGTGGTGTGGTTTATCCCCTCTTTCCTCCTGGTAAGAATGTCATAAATAGTGACCTGGTTTGTGGACGTATCCTCTCCTCCAGGGTAGAGGCCTCTACTGGAAGATAAACGACCTCATCCTCTCTACCGATATAAAAGGTCCTGGGATCCTTCAGGACCTCCCCCCCCCCCTTACACCCCCGACCCTGCTGCAGGATATAGTAGTAGGAGAGGGGGGGGTCACTCGATAGCATTACTACGCTCGACAATTTATATTTAATAGCTCCATAAAGCCAACTGTTGGAAAATAAACCGCTCCCCTGTCGGTTATTAAACCTATAATTCTCAACTTTATACTCACCTTTCAACGCTTCCGCTATTGCTAAACTTTTCCAAATCTTTAAGCTGTTAAGATATCCCCTTTAATGGAAGTAGGAATTCCAAGGATTCACTTACACCTGTTGCAATAATTTCCATTTTTTTTTCTTAATTATTATTATTATTATTATAAATAATAAATTTCAAATCGAACGGCTGTTGTTTGTCTAAATTATAAAATCATTGGTAAATCTAATCTCACTTACATTAAAAAGAATTACAATCATTATAACATATAAACGTAAATAGAAATTGTAATGGTACGTCATATGTATACAAATAAATAGTGGTACGTTATATGTATACAAACAAATAGTGGTACGTTATATGTATACAAACAAATAGTGGTACGTTATATGTATACAAACAAATAGTGGTACGTTATATGTATACAAACAAATAGTGGTACGTTATATGTATACAAACAAATAGTGGTACGTTATATGTATACAAACAAATAGTGGTACGTTATATGTATACAAACAAATAATATTGCGTTCGCGGGTTCGCAGCCCGGCAGATGACCTTAGGATTTTTTAAAGGGAGTAAAAAATCCTTAGCTATGCCGTCCTTCGGAAGGGACGTAAAATGGGGGTCCCGAGCCTGTGCGATGTCAGGTACTCGTTAAAGATCCCTATCCTAATTATACCTGGATAGGCAAAATTTAGGACTCCTACTGTAGCATCGTCCGATTAGCCATAGCAGCATAAAGTGACGTTAAACGAAATAAACAAATAATAATGCGTTAGTTCTTAAAATTATTTTGGAAAAAATTATTTTAAGTAGGGATAGGTATTATAAGAAAAATATCGATATGCCATGACTGCAATTTTTCGAGTTGTGATTATTGATACACGATATATCATTTACCAAAATATCGATAATCCAATATATCGATTTTTTTTTTTTTTTTTTTTTTAGGGTAAGCCTTTCTTAAATAGATCCCAACCCGCTACTCTCTCAGCTGCCTCACTATAGTCCAGTCAATGTGTGCTGAAATGAGGGGTGTAGAGTGCATGAAATATGCGATCATTTTTTACCTCACAGTGCTCATTTTTTATTATTATATCTTGAAAACGGTGGACTTTACGAAAATATGCTGCCAACCAACCAAATTAAAGCTAATTTCCTATAAAATTGTTTATATACTTATTTGTCGAATTTTCAACGGTTTTCGGGACATGCGTTGCTAAAACTCGATATGCTGATTAAGCTTCACTGAAAATTCACTTTCTACCACAAAAAAAATACTGGTTGCACTTGAAAAAAAAACAAAAAAACAAATTAAAAACCAGAACACAACGCTGAAACGTTTTGTGGCATAAGAAGAAAAAAACTGTGCCTAGAAATACAGTCTACAAATACTGTGTGAAGAAAAACACGAAATAAACTAATTAAATGGATAATAGGAAATTTGCTTTCGTTACTTCTAAAACAATACCTTTGAAGACAAATGACGTTTGTTTTTTTAACGTGATTATTCAAGTTAAACCCAGTCAAATACGAATAATAATGAAATAGTTTTAGATTTAAATAAATCTTATATAAGGTAAACAGTTCCAATTTTACCTTTTATTTTTTTCCTCAGCTTCCCTTCAGCTGAAGAGGACCGAAATAAGTGGGTTCAAGCCTTGAGGAAAGAAAAATGGATGCCAACAAAAGCAAGTGCTATTTGTTTAAAACATTTTAAAGAGGACAATTTTGACAGATCTTCATTTCGAGTAAATCTAAAGAGAGAAGTAATTCAGTCGGTTTTTTGATTTCCCAGATTATTTGAGATAGAAGATTATTAAGGCATATATAACTTTTTACCCCTTTCTCCTGCTTTACCCACGTAAATACGTAGTATAGGTAATTAAATGTTTAATGTTGGATTTTTTATTTTAGGAAAGGGAGGCAATAAAAAGCTTGCGACTCCATTGAAAAATATTAGGTCTCCAAATAAAAAGAAATTTAAAAAAATGTTAAAGATCACTAATAAAAACATAAACGAGCTCAAAAAAACAACTTGATGAATGAACTGTACAGCTTCGAATTACAGCTGATTAAGCTTCACTGAAAATTCACTTTCTACCACAAAAAAATACTGGTTGAAAAAAACAAAAAACAAATTAAAACCTACGCTGAAACGTTTTGCGGCATAAGAAGAAAAACTGTGCCTAAAAATACAGTCTACAAAACACTGTGTGAAGAAAAACAAAATAAACTAATTAAATGGATAATAGGAAATTTTCTTTCGTTACTTCTAAAACAATACCTTTGAAGAAACTTTTTTCTAGATTTTCACATTTTTTAGAAGATGGCTCTCATTACTCATTATTAATAAGATCGATCGGAATGATATTTTTTAAAGTCCAAATCCACCATTTTTTGAAAAATATGAATGATAATATTCATAAAAATAAAATAAGATCGAAAATTAATAAATTAGTAATTTTCTTTTGGTAATATTTTGTTTTATTTTCGTTGCTCAACTACCTACCTATGCATGAATGTGATAAATTTCTGAGCAATTAGATTGAATCCAATAAAATTGCTAAGAGTTGAAGCCTAAATATTAGATGGTTAAGTTGTAAATAGGCCTGATGTGGAACTAGCCCGGGGTGGCCGAACAGGAACCACGGAAACCATACGGCATTAGTGCCTCTGCTTCTTCTACTACCGGTACACAAAAAATTGTTAATTATTATTTAAAAGAAAACTTGCCCAAGAAGTAAATGTTTCAATAAATACGAGAGATTCTTATTCAATTATCGTTCTTTTTTAAAAATATTATTCATGATGTTTTTATTCATATAAACTTTCAATTGAAAAAAAAAATCATCATCAATCCATTCCCAAATTTTTTTCTGAGACTGTAGTGGTGGATTGTGAAAAGGGTTGGTGCATGCGCAGAACGTTTTGCTCCTTGAAACAACTGCTCCAATGTTTCAAGGTGTTGCGAAACGCCTCGCAACATTTGCTTGATCAGTGTGCGGGACTCCTATAAAATACACAGAGTGCTCGTACCCAGCGAAACATTTTGTTTCGCAACACTTGCTTCAGGTGAAATGCTGGATCAGTGTGCGTCCGGGCTTACAAAGCCTGAGGTAAAAAATAATCACATATTTCATGCACCTACAATATGCTTATTAACTGGACTACAAGTAGAATATGCTGTTTTAATAACGTATAATAAACTCTTAGTTTTAATTAGAGCATATTATCATATAATAGCAGCATATCATACCGGAGTTCTACGAAAATGGCTGGAAGAAATATACAGATCTAATAGATTGTTCTGGGTTTACAAGAAGCACTGGATTGACATATTGTTTTCCCCTTGCCCCCTGACGAATGATGTGAATAAATCCAAAGAGAGAGAATACTCTGAAATATTGGCGAGGACAAGATAAAAGAAAGGAGGATCGTGCCGGCAGAGCCCCCTCCCGGATTATTTAGAAAACACTAACGACCAGCTGACTATCACGTAGCTCTGTCTTTTCTGTCCTCTCTATCTAGCTAGCTCTATTTATTTATCTCTCTCCCATTTTATACAACAGTTTATATTGTTAAGACTTTTTTTTTTTTTTTTCAAATTTATTTACTCCGAAGTTTGTTTAACAAGAGTTTTTATCTTAGGCTAAAGTGTTTAACTCATTAGACACTGAGAGGCAGAAATATATGAACTAAAAGTTGATGTATTTTAAATGTCTATTCCCATTAAAGCTTTTATTTATACAACCGTTCACTTGTCTCATTCAGAAGTGTAATACATTTTTGTTAAAAACTGATATAAATATTTAACTCAATTTTACGTTAGTATCAACATATTTTTTATACTTCTTGTTTTAACACGTTTAGAAAAATATATTGATCCTTTTATACCATCATGCATTTCTCTAATGATAAATTTTTGTTTTTAGAAATTTATGAAAACACGAATGACAAGGTGGTCCAGTCGATAATTTCTGAAACAAGGGGTGTAGAGTGCATGGAATATGCGATAATTTTCGACTTCATTGTTTCGTTAGGAATAGTTAGAAGGTAAACATACTAAAAGTCCCCGCCCCTGGGGGTGAGCTAACGGTGGGGGAGGGGAGAACTTCAATTTTTTTGGTTTTTCGATAATATCTCGAAAACTGTTTACTCTAGAAAAATATGATTTAAATAAACATGAAAGCTAATTAAATTTACTGTAAAATTTATTATATATAAATTTGTTGTAATTCTAACCGCTTACGAGATATACGTTATTGAAAATGGGTGATTTTCGGGAAAAAACAAATGTCACCTCACTTTTTGTCAAACTTTTTCTTCTATTACGTTCCACAATCGTTTCTCAGAAAAAACGTCAGAATCAAAGTTGTAGAGCATTAAATTTACTTTAATTTCATATATATATATATGTACGTTTCTGGTATTTGCTTCAAATGTTTAACAAAAAGTGAGGTAAACATTTTTTTTATTTCTAAAGTTGTCGATTTTTAATAACGTATATCTCGAAAACCGTTGAAATTTCCACGAATACGTAAATAATTATTTTTTTATAGGAAATTTAATGGGCTTTAATTTTGATCTGATACATATTTTTCTAGAGTCCACCGTTTTCGAGATATAATCGAAAAACAAAATTGGGACCTTCTCCCCTCCCCCACCTTTAGCTCACCCCCCAGGGGCGGGGACTTTTAATATGTTTACCTTCTAACTACTCCTAACAAAGCTGTGAAGTAAAAAATTATCGCATATTTCATGCACTCTAAACCCCTTATTTCGGCACTCTTTATCTGGGGTCGCAATTCTCTGAAAAAAAAACACGTTCATTGATACTCATTCCGAAACTAATTGTTCGATCCAAAATTTCTATTTTTTATCTGAAAGCTCCTTAAATTTACTATAAGAACCTATGTATGAAATTTTTATCAAGTCCCATTAAATACCTATGCCAGCCCACTGGATTTGTGAATATCGTCATACTTTGCCAAAACACATATTTAGCGTTCAGGTTTGGGTGTATTATGTGACATATTCAAAATTTCATATATAAGGCCTGATAGTAACTTTTACCAGATTTTAGTTGAAAAAAATAAACTTCAGATCTGACAAATAGTTTCGGCGTTATGGTGAAAATTATGCCAAAAAAACTTGGACTCAAAATAGTAAGCGGTTTTTAACGTGCTGGTATGGGTATTTAATGAGACTTGATCAAAATTTCATACATAGGTTCTTATAGTAAATTGAATGAGCTTTCAGATAAAAAATAGCAGTTTTGGATCGAATAATTAGTTTCGGAATGAGTATCAATGAACGTGTTTTTTCAGAGAAGTGCGACCCCAGATAAAGAGTGCCGAAATGAGGGGTTTAGAGTGCATGAAATATGTGATAATTTTTGACTTCACAGCTTTGTTAGGAGTAGTTAGAAGGTAAACATATTAAAAGTCCCCGCCCCTGGAGGTGATGTAAAGGTGGGGGGAGAGGAGAAGGTCCCAATTTTGTTTTTCGATTATATCTCTAAAACAGTGGACTCTAGAAAAATATGTTGCAGTTTAAAATTAATGCTCATTAAATTTCCAATAAAATTAATTATATACGTATTCGTAGAAATTCCAACGGTTTTCGAGATATACGTTATTAAAAATCGAAAATTTTAGAAATAAAAAAAATGTTTACCTCACTTTATGTTAAATATTTGAAGCAAGTACCAGAAACGTATATATGAAATTAAAGTAAATTTAATGCTCTACAATTTTGATTCTGACGTTTTTTTTTTTTTTTTTTTTGTTTTTTGTTTTTTTAGAAACGATTGTGGAACGAAGTAGAAGCAAAAGTTTGACAAAAAGTGAGGGGACATTTGTTTTTTCCTGAAAATCACCTATTTTCAATAACGTATATCTCGTGAGCGGTTAGAATTACGACAAATTTATATATAATAAATTTTATAGTAAATTTAATTAGCTTTTATGTTTATTTGAAACATATTTTTCTAGAGTAAACAGTTTTCGAGATATTATCGAAAAACTAAAAAAATGGAACTTCTCCCCTCCTTCCCACCGTTAGCTCACCCCCCAGCGGCGGAGACTTTTAGTATGTTTACCTTCAAACTATTCCTAACGAAGCTGTGAAGTCAAAAATTATCGTATATTCCATGCACTCTACAATATGTTTATCGACTGGACAAAGGAGAAATTATTTCGATTATGGTCCGGATAATATTTTTAATTATTGAAAGGGTTTTAGTTATGATGTTTTCTTGCATCTCCTGAATGTTTTACATTATGCAATTATGCCATTTTGAACGTCGCCTCCTGATACATACCGTATGGATATAAGGCTTATAATTATACAACTCTATACCTGTATATCATAGCCATCTTGATAACCATCAGATCGATTAGTATATCAAAGTATCTAATAATCGATGTTTAGACCTAAATATAGCGGACCTGTGCCAGGGATGATATATAGAGGCGATGATATTTATGGATTCCTTTTTAGGGGGGTGAGGGGGGGCGGCGACAAAACAGAAAACTGTTGGTGGCAGGAATCGGATGTGAGGTCGGTTATAGCCTCAAAGCGACTCCATTATCATTTCCCTCTCCCATCGAAATTCCTTTTGATTTATGCCTTTTTGATATTGGATCGACATCAATTTATATGGAAATTGAAACGGTACTTGGGAAACGTTCTAAGGAATAATTCTCTGGCCGTGTCGATCTGCCGGTGATGTATTTTCCTTTAGAGTGTGGGTATATTTAGGCGAAAAAAAAAATCGTTTAGTACTTGAAAGTAATTTAAAAAATATATATATTACATAAAACAATAAAATATTTTAATTTAATAAAATATGCGTCGTTTTCTGACTGCTCCAACATTTACTAGACAAGTGTTCAAATCTTCCGATTGATTACAAAAGACTCATTTACATTGCTGTAATTAGATCTTTTGGACACATGGGATTGGGCTCCACTGAACCATCCAATTTATCTTTTATCCAATCCTTGCAATACAAAACCCTTCGAAAAATTCTCATTACTCCTTAATTAGTCACAAACAAATTTAACCACAAAGATCTTCTAGGTACCTATCCTTTCACAGTGAACTCCATAACCACCGTATTAGTATCTAAGCGTACTTCCTATTCTATTTTCCAATAAGTCAATGTTGAAGAGTGAACAAATTTACTTCGATACGTTTATTTCCCTTCCTATTAGGGTTGGGCGATAGTCGATAGTTAGCACTATCGATAGGCCGATACTATCGGTTGAGAAAGACCGAATCAAACAGTTCTCAACATGAGTCGGCAACATTCGGTGTAAACAAACAACATCCTGGAAAACCCATCCCTAATTCAATAATTCAATGGTAAAATAAGAATTATAGTACGTTTTATCGACCTAAGATGTAGGGTTGGGCGATAGTCGATAGTTAGCACTATCGATAGGCCGATACTATCGGTTGAGAACTATCGATTGCTATCGAAAGCTTTTCGATAGTTGCTTCCTTTTTTTCTGAAGGTATTCAATAACAAAAATCAACTAATTTAATTAAATTCAATTATCTACTTACTATTTGAAATTTTCATGATTATAAATTATAAGATTAGATCATAAAGATGAGAGAAAAAAAATAATTTATTTGAATTATAAAAAAGTATTTACATTTTACATCGTTACAATAATAATGAACAAATCAAATTTTCAGAAAAGAAAAATAACGAAAAAGTTACTTTCAAGAGTCAAGTGTGCTCCTCCTTGAGCCACATATTTCCCTAAAGAAAAACTAGCATTTCTGTTTTCCTTTGGCTTAATTATTTGGATAGACCCTTGAGCTCTAGGAATTCCCAATTCAATTTCAAAACAACTCGACACTCGACAGAGACAGATCAGCATAATTCCGAGAGTTTCGAAACTTGAGGTAGTAAAAGAGATCTATCGATAGTCGACACTATCGATAGTGACCATCGATAGGCATGACCTAGGTCGATAAAACGTACTATAATTCTTATTTTACCATTGAATTATTGAATTAGGGATGGGTTTTCCAGGATGTTGTTTGTTTACACCGAATGTTGCCGACTCATGTTGAGAACTGTTTGATACGGTCTTTATCATGGTCCCTAAAAGAAAAGATCTATGTTATCTGTTAAAATAAAAAAAAAATTATATTTACAAAAAAAAAAAGTTGTGAAACACAAATTAATGTTCAAAATTCATACTAACATATTTAAATACAGTGTTGTTTATATTTACAGGTACTAATAAATTTTTTAAAAAATATTTATTAAAATTTACAATTGTATATACAATATAAAATATAATACATCAAGTAAATATGATGATAAAAATGACACGTCACTTGTTTTTAAAACAACTACCCATCGGTAGCACTAGGCCATCGTCTCTTCAGGCGCCTCGGAGGGTTATCTGGAATGGAATGAGAAGCAAGTTGTGATACTAATGGATTTGAATGGTTGTGGAGTTTGCTATGGAAGGATTGATATCTGGTTTGAGCTAAGTCAGAAATGTAAGGTATATTAAGATCATTGTAAATAAGTTTGTTTGTGACGAAGTAAGGATTAAGAATTTTTCTAAGGATTTTGGATTGAAAGGATTGGATACGAGATGAGCTGGATGGTTTAGTGGAGCCCCAATGCTCAACTCCGTACGTCGAAATAGGTCTAATTACTGTCATGTAAATGAGTCTTTATTAATTAATTGGAAGGTTGGAACGTTTGTCCAGTAAATGTTGAAGTAGTCAAAATTGACGGGCAGTTTCTGGTCGTTTTAGTCTTGCATACTAAAAATAAAATAAAATAAATGATAAAAAAAAACTAAAAAAACAAAACAGAGTATCTATATTAGTTATAAAAAACTTTTGGAATATTATATTTTTAATTTTTCTACCCGTTGTAAAGTAAAACAGACAGTTATTGACACCCTAAGATCATAAAATAACTTTTTCTGCAACCGTTATATAATGGGAACATTATTCAATTAAAAACAGGTGATTAACGTTCTATTCTATTCTCTAGTGAGTAAAAAGTTTAACTTTAATTCTCTAGAGTGTAAAGTAAAATTTCAGTGGCACCTTAATACATACCTTAATACAAAATTTATTATTATTATTATCGTTACATCCCTGTTGAGAGAGCGTTTGAACTTGACATCTATGATGGTTACTTTTCACTATTTTCCCTTCGTTCTTCCCAAATTCTCTTCATTAATTTACTATGCTTTTGTTTGCGCTCTGTTTTCCATGTTCTTCCCGTGGTTCTCTGTGGGTGAAATTCAAATTTTATTTTTGCTATAGAAATCTTGAAGTTTGTAC